>QLNU02014802.1:19514397-19548774 GCA_006491805.2 Dysdera silvatica
TAGGTTTTTATACATCCCAGGATATGAAAGAACAGAATACGTCCCTGAAGAGTGTGGTCCACCTGACTGCAGAAGTTGCGAAAATGGAAAAAAATATATATATATAATTTTTATAAACTCGGAACATTTAAGATTGCAAAATTATGTTTCAGCTGTAATAGACAAGTTTTCACAGAATTGACCATATAAAACAGACGTGTTTGGGAGGACATTAAAATTATCTTTAATTCTGAAAATTTCGCTGGATTTAGATCAAGGATCAGACTCGACCCTTACCACCTTTGATGAGAAAAATGAAATATATATAACAGATAGAGCCTAGGGCAATTATATGTGAACTGACTTTAACACATATGTTCAATTTATATTTTTTTTCCTTTTCTTCGAAGTTTTAGAAGTAAGAAATTTGCAATTTTCTGCGTCTCAGAAAAGTAAAAGGTGTTTACTTTCAAACAGCCTGTTTTCAGTAAAATTCGAATTCGTTACCGCAGATTGCTTTACGTTTTCCTGAAAACTCCAGGAATCTTCACATTCGGTCATACATTTAATTAAACGATGGGAGTACGTAACGGGGAGGGCTAAACAAGTCTTGGAAAAAAAAATTCGAACAGAATATCGAAGTATCACCATAGAAGTAAAAATGAATACCAAATTATTGCGTAGACGAACATTGTAACTCTTTTTACTATTAATATAATAATTTGGAAATATACAGGGCATTTTAGCACCAGGGTTGCAAACATCGAGGAGGGGTAGGGTACACCTAAACGAACAATATTTGTCATAGAACCTAGGGTCGCAAACCACTCACAGCGCCAGTTCTAAAACCGTCCAGCATGCACAAATAGTGACAACCAGTGCATGAGAAGCGCAAAATGCGATGTCCTAATCATCTATGCACTTGAGCAGCTGACCTGAGTTTTATCTGGCGCTTTTCACGCACTGGTTGTAAATATTTGTGCATGCTGGACGGTTTTAGAACTGGTGCTGTGGGTGGTTTGCGACCCTAGGTTCTATGACACATATTGTTCTTCTAGGTGTACTCTACCCCTCCTAGATGTTTGTAACACTGGTGCTGAGGTACCCTGTATAATTAAACGTGCTTTTAGGTAACTGTGGTTTCTTCTCACCTTTATACCGAAAATTGAATTTCCTGATTATGCGAACTTTCACTTATCCGAAAGGAGGCCAGCTGCCTCCTTTATTTAAGTTAATCTTGGTTTTATTATAATTATTACCGAATCCTTTATAAAGACAACAATTGTCGTTATAAAATATAACGGCGTTATATAAGGAATACGGTGTCGTTATAAACCATTATATTTAACTTATGAAAGAATAAGTAACAAAACTTTCTGTAGAGATCTCTTCGCTATATGCAGTTAGTCGTTATTACCGGTGTCGTTATAAGCAATTTCCGTTATAACGCCATTTTCGGAAATTCCTCCCCCCTTCACTTCGGGGGAAATCCCCATTTGACGAACTTAAATGCCAAAAAAGTTCCATATATCGTTGTACTCAATACATGCTTTTAAATATAAAATTATATTAGAGCAATTGAGTCTCGTTAACGCGAATACTCACGAGAACAGGAAATGTGTTTGTAAAGGTTATGTAAGTAAAGGATGGGATCGCGTGGTTTTGGCGTGGGGTCAGGAGACAGTTCGTGTTAAACATAATTCGCGTTATCCGGAAAAGATGCAATCGTGTTACAAAGTTATTCATTTTGGTGGGGAGTAAGGGGAGAGTTCGTGTTAAAAGTAATTTACCTTATCCGAAAAAATTGGGATCGCGTTACAAAGTTATTCGTTTTTCCCCTGGTAGTGATTATTTACATCCTAGAGCCATGGTATTCGTTGCCAGCTTACTCTTTGCGCCATTATCGCACCTATTTCATTTATTTGAATTAAATCACAAGTTCCTGAATAATTTAAAGTCACCAAGATTATCTCCATTTTTAAAAAAGGTGATCGTACTACTGATCCTTCAAATTATCGCCCAATCTCTATAATTTCAATTTTCCCAAAATATTTGCACATCTTCTCTTTAGAAGGTTGATTGATTTCATTTCTAATTTTTCTTTCATTCACCAATCACAGTTCGGATTTCTTGCCAACAAATCCACGGAATTTTCCCTTATAAATTTTCTAAACCCAATGAGGCAAGCATTTAGTTCTCACCTTTTTTCGATTAGCGTCTTTTCTGATGTCTCTAAGGCATTCGATTCAATTCCACATGACATTCTTTTTCTTAAACTTCATGATATTGGTATTAGGGGCCCATGCCTTGATCTTCTCGCACATCTCTTGACTAATCGTAAACAATATGTTTTTCTGAATGGAATTAGGTCTGACATTATGGTTAATTATTTAGGGGTTCCTCAGGGTTCCATACCTGGTCCACTCTTGTTCCTTGTTTACATTAATGATATTTTCTAGGTCTTCACCCATGGTAGTCCTACAATCTATGCTGATGATACTTTTTTCTCTACCTCTCGCTATGATCTTGATCAACTAATATCAATCGTTCAATTACAGACAGCTAAAGTTCATGATTGGTTTCAATTTAACAAACTTAACGTCAATGACTCGAAAACTTACTGTGTTTTATTCTATAACAAGCATGCACATAATTTTCCTTCTTCTATTACATTAAATAATCACAATATTCCTTTCGCATCTACTCACAAATTCTTGAGGATATTATTACATCATAAACTCTCCTAGACCCTTCGCTCTGAAAATGCTCTATCTAAGGCAGCGAGGGTTCTTGAGTTTCTTCGAAGAATGCACGAATGCCTTCCTATCAGATCAATCCGTTCCGTTCATTTTTCCCCTAGTACAACCCCACCTCACTTATTGCTGTAAAGTTTGGTCAAAATCAACTCAATCTAATATTCGTAAAATTGAACAAATTCAATTACGTATATTAAAAATTATGAATTCAAAGATTATCAACAATAGAACCAACCTGTGGGCTTCTTTTGCCATATTACCCTTTTCTCTAATTGCTCAGTCCCGAATGGCCCTTCTCATGTTCAAACATATTCACAAAGGCTTTCACTCTAATATTATTCAGATTCGTCCACGTAATGATCGCTATCCCTCCAGATCCGGCAGAAGCCTTATCCCATTGCAATCCACCTCTCATTACTTATACGATCATATCGACTCCCAAGGTCCCATGGTTTGGAATCTTCTCCCGACAAGTCTTACTAACATTAACAGTGAGCATAAGTTTAAGTCTTCTTTAAAAAGATACTTACTATCCGCATGCTAATATTTAATTCCATGTCTTACATGTCAATGCTTTATGTCTTCTATTGTATTTTTTTTTTTTTTACAGTTCAATATTTATTTTATTGCACTTTAAATGTCAACGCTTAATTTATTTTTTTTCTGTTTGTCAATACATAATTTATTTTGTATAACATGTCGTTGTTTTCCCTTATTTATGGTTTTTTCTAATGTGTTTATGTATTTAAATAATTTATTATCTGAGGGGTGGCCGGAACTCGTCAAGCAGACTTTTTGTACTTTTTTTCCGGTCATCTGTCAGGCACCTTCCTGACTCGTATTTTTTATACTTGTATTCAATTTTTTTTTCTTTTTGTTGGTTGCCCGTAAAATAAACGTTATTATTATTGATTGAGAGAGTGAGAGATTTAATTTGGTAGCGGTGCTAAGCCTAACTGCATTTTTTGGAACTCCCTTTTCCATTGTTTCTTTGCCAAGATGCGATATTTTTGATAGACTGCCATATCTTAAATTGGATGAATTAAAAAAGTTCACGGAGTGCTCTTTTACGGAATATCACAAAAGTTTTTAATAAACTGGTCCACTTCAAATTCCACAGCTGGGATTATGCTGTCTGCGATGTTCAATTCCATCGATCAAGAGAAATTTTAAATGGAAATACTATATATATTGTAAACTATTACCCATACTTATTTACCCATGTTAGTCCCACTTAGTAGAAGTTTAATCAACGACCTTATTTAATTTATGTTACCTTGTTTAAAGCTGATTGTTTGAACACTTTCGAGTGATTGTTTTTCTTCATTCTTAACTCTTGTTTCATAATTATATCAATTCTTAGATTATGTTTAATTATATAATACATCCTTCCTTTTATTTTATTCTTAAAATAGTGTTATTGGTATGACGTTCGTTGCATAGGTTATCTCTGATTCATACGATTTCCATTTACTGATGGGCCCTTAATTTTTTTCCCCTCGTTCTTAGGGGTCTTTAAAATTCTGTAAATTTCATTGTAAAATGTTTCTGAACCCTAAACATAAGGTACACAGATGATCATCTAATCCTTTCGATTACCATTTGCTGATAGGTCCTTAATTTATTTTATTTCTGATTCTTAAAGGCCTTTAAAAACTTGTAAATTTCATTGTAATGTGCATGAACTCTAAACAGAAGTTGATTGGCATAACATGATGATGGTTGTCCTTGTACTGGGATCTGGAAAAGTGCCCCCCCCCCGGCATTTTGGCCCCTGTAGATAATCAGTAGGCTATATATGTAAATAGTGCATTCAATTTATTAACAGTGGAACCCCCCCACGTTATCCGAACTCCGCTTAATCAAAATAATCTTCTGTACTATTTTTTATTAAGTGTTCACTTAAAAAAATAGGTAAAAAAAATTATTATTGAAGGTTATTTTGGTTAAGTGAAGTTCGGATAACTGGGGTTCATTATGAACCACCTCCACTATGTGAGCGTTTTTGCCAAAAGACAGTGAACGAGTGTCCACTTCAAAAACAATAATTAAAAAATAAATTGTATAGAAGGTTATTTCGGTTAAGCGAAGTTTGGGTAACTGGTGTTCTGTTGTTAAAAAAATTGAGTGTATTATTTACATATTTATATAGCCTACTGATTATTTACTGGGAGTGAGGTGTCTGCCGGGCGAAATGCCAGGGGTGAGATGCTGGAGGCCACTTTTCCATAAACTCCTTGTACCATATGACAAATGAAAATGAAATTTCAGTAGTATTTGGTTGGGTGTGCGCCATGGCAATAGCACCTTCGTGACACCACATATTGCTTACAGGGTGGGATGGAGGGTATGAGTTGGCTACTGTGGTGTTCTTAATATTGCTGAACAAACAGCTAATTTAACCTCCTTCCTCGGGTAACGGTTTTGTAGTGCTTTAAGGACCAACTTTCTCAGTAATTACAGCTATCATATTTAACAGTAAAAATTGTTAACACTATCAGTCTTGTCATCTATTCACTTGGCTAGTTTCACCTCTTTTCAGTGGGAATGTATCGTCTGTATCTACCCCCATTTCCCATATTGATTTGTACAGAAAAAATAACAGAGAAAACTTCATTTAACAATAGGTAGGGCTCACAAACAATACACACAAATAATCACAAGTAATTAGGGCTCACAAATAATACACACAAATAATCACAAGTAATCAGGGCTCACAAATTGTGGCAAATCATACTCGCCTATAAGAACAGAAGTTTCCTGCCTCAATAGGAAAACCTAGGAATCCGGTAGAAAAAGATGATTTTTACTCACTAACTATAAAAATCTAGTCTCCAATAGCGATCGTATTTGTCAAGCCCTGGTCATAGTAATGAATAAATATTGGCCGAAGATGTGTGTGATGTCATTTCTCGTTCTCACTTCTATTTCCCTCCCCCCCCTTTTGTTTTGACAGGGAAAGATATCATGGGCTTTGAGATGAAGCTTGGCTGGGGAAAAGCTGTGCCTATTCCACCACATCCAATTTACATTCCACCGGCAATGGTGGAATTAACGCTGCCACCACCACCTTCTGGACTTCCGTTTAACGCACAGCTGGACAAACGAGGGCCTAGAGACAGATGGCCTGAAGAACCTGAAACAAGAGAAGAATTTGAGAAGGTAATTTTCAACCGTAATTTTGCAATTAATATTTGGCAACAGTAAACTATCTGTTTTGAAACTTTGTTTGAGAGGAATAAAAAAGTCTCTTAGTATAATGCTGTCAAATCTGACATTCTAGAATAGTTACATCCATTCCTGATTAATTTGCCAAACTTTTTTTTTCTCTTGAACCATTTATTTCTTCCTTAAGACCACCTTTCTGTAGAAGCATGTTGTCCTCATGGTTATAGCTATTTGAATTGAAATACTTAAAAAATTAAAAAGGAGAAAAATTTACGTACAAAAAAAAATTTTTTTTTTTTGAGGAATTTTAAAGTTTTTTGGGTATTTAAAGTTTTAGCAACTTGATAAATTAAGTGACGAACTTTTAATCAGTAGTTGAGTTATC
Organism: Dysdera silvatica; assembly: GCA_006491805.2. Taxonomy (NCBI): domain Eukaryota; kingdom Metazoa; phylum Arthropoda; class Arachnida; order Araneae; family Dysderidae; genus Dysdera; species Dysdera silvatica. The sequence continues at coordinate 19,520,686 of QLNU02014802.1, forward strand.
ACGAGAGTAATGCAATTTCAGTGGTTTTGAAAAGGCTAAAAAAATGGGGCTGAGAATGTAGATGTTCCTGGTTTTGGAAATCTTGCAATCAGGGGTAAGAGCCAATCTTGTAACAGCAAGAGATCGCAAAATATTGTAATATGAACAGGCATAGAAATATTTCAGCAGCTATAATACTGAATCTGCGGCAACAATAATGAGTGTGAAGTTCATTTACATATGGCATGGGATTGTCAGTATGGATATGGTAGTAGGTTTAGGTAACAAAGTGTAATGACAAAGGGGTATTAAAAGGTTAAAATAAAGATTTTTTGGAAACCTACGAACCAGTGATGGTATGAGACTTTAAAATACAATAAGAGCGATAAGTCATGGATAGAGTGTAAATTTTTATGTATGGCTTAAAAGTAATTAGGATAAAGTTGATATAAGAATTAACTGAATACTTGAAGATAAATATGGTGTATATGTAATATTTTTTGAAGTAGAGGGATTTTTTTTTTTTAAATAGGATAAATGTTTTAGCTAAAGAGCGAACAAAAATCCGTTATATATTTATCATATATTATCACATCCCTTTATCCATTAGCATTAGATATCCTACCTGGGTTTGCACATTCCTGTAAATGCATCCTTTTAATGAAGACTTAATTTCGAACCCAATAAGCTTACTAATGTCAACTAGTTGTTACTAAATGGTTCTGTAATTCATAGTAATATAAAAAAAAAATTACATTTTAAACTTGAAGCATACTCTAACCTGCCTTTTATTTCTTTGTGGCCTGCATTGCAGGTGTTATTAAGTTTTAATTAATTCATGTTTGATGTGTCATCATTATTTCACCATAATAATCATAATCTGTTCTCGTCCTTTATACGATGTTGTTGCCGCCCCTTCCTTCTGCAGCTTTTAGCCAGCGCAGTAGTCAAAGTGGTAATTCCGACTGAAAGGTATAAATTTTTAACTTTAGTCTAAAGATCCATGCCTCACTTCAGTCATCCTTCAAAGTTACTCCCGTTTCTTCTGACTGTGTTCTAATTGGTGGAATGAAATTTACGATGCAGAAGGGATTTCAACAACCTTGTTTACACTCATGCTTTTGATCTGACCATAACGCTTCTTAAGTTTTTAAACATATCTGCTGTTCTCGCTAAATTTTAAAAATGTTCTATTCCACGGTGCTAGAGTTGTAATGGTTTCCTCTACCATGCTGTTAACCCTTGTTCGACGCCAGTAGTACTGTAGGAAAGCATTTCTCGACTGCCATGCCATGGTGTCAACCTTACCGGGCTACCAGAGGTTCTCCTGGAATTTGACATTTTAGTTTTCTGAGCATTTTCCCACGAATGGATATTTTGTAGTGGATGAAGTGCTCTGAAGAGCATAATATCCGTGATGGGTCGAAAGGCGACAAGTATAAGTGTACTAACACTTTTTACAATTATGCCATAATTATTAATATTTATGTAAGTTTAATGTATGGCCTTTAAAAAATTTTGGGAAAGTATATGCGAGGAAATTTCTCGGGACATGACGTTCATCTTATAAAAAATGAATTTTCCGGGTGGCAGTCTTGTGAAAATTGAGAAACACTACTTTAGGACACATGCCATCTTTCTGCCCATCATGGATTAAGGTTTAGTTTCCTGATAATAGAAGTTTGGATTCCTTGTAGTTCCAGCACGATCTTAGCTGTTCCCATTACTGTAAAGAACAATCTTGCAGTGGATTTGATAACGGTTGATAATGACATGTATAGCCTTATTGTTTGGATAATGTAGAAGTCTTTAGCATGATTGTAGCAAGCTGTGGATCTCATTTTCATGACAAAACAGAAATAACGGGTTTGTAATTGGTAATGTGCACAAAAGGAAAACGAGGAGTAACGGAAGGATGTCTGTATTTATACTGAGTTTTTACATAATTGCTTTTTTGTATCAAACAAATGATGGCATTGGATGTTTTTTTTTTACGAGTTTTTAAACTTTATCCCCTGAATAGCTGTTCAAGAAAATAAATATGCATTATTTCCAGTAAAAAAAAAAAGAACTGAAATATTTTTGAACGATTTTTTTTTCTTGCAATAATAATCACAATTACTAATTTTTAACATGTTTTCAGGTTTATATTATAAGCTTCGTTTAGTTTATTTTTGCTGTGCTATAAAAATTTTTTGTTAGAAGCAAAGGAAACTCGTTGAGAATTAGAATTATTTTTCACATCCTGGTTTCTCATTCTATCATCAACTTTATTTTTAAAGCTTTGGGTAGCTGATTTTGTGATTCACGCATCTGCAGTTTTTGAAGTTGTCAGGAATACTATACAAAATGCGTATAGTTAGAAAGTCGTCAGTGATTTCGCTGTTTATTTTACTTAATGACCCTACCAGAGTCTACCAGTCCCCGAATTATAAAAGAGGTCCCTAAAAATTGACGAAATTTAATTGGTGCTAAAGTTTTCTTTTACTTCCGACCGGATATACAAAAAAATGCACAAAAAAAATAAAAAAATCTCGCAATCAACTTTCATATATAAAAAATATTTTTCTTCAGAGTGCAGCATCTACAAGGTTTAAAAATCGAAGTTATGTATGGACATAGCGTGCAGCATCTCATTTCCCGAGCAGGCTGCGGACCATGTAAATCCATGCTGCAAACACTAGTTTGGAGTATGTAATCCTAGCATTCAGAAGACAATGTAAAGACTTTTGAATTGTTCCTCTTGAAAAATTTAGTTCAAAATCTCCTTTTGTAAATAAATTTGTGAGAGGTCCTCCTTTTATTACTTGTAGTTATGCTGGATGGTAGTTTACATTCTTCACATATTATTCTTTTATTAAATGAGCTTATTGCTAAAAAGCATATTATTCTCATTGAAGCAAATAAAATTAAAGAAATCTATTTAGAGTGTACAGTGAAAATTGTTTATAACGACCAACCGCATATAACGACGGAATTTTTACAAGAAGTTTGGTTTGCTATTCTACTCCATACTAAATATATCGGTTATAACGACATCGTATATAACGACGAAACCTGCTATAACGACGGCGATTTTGTAGTCTACGTAGATTCTAACTAGGGAAATTCGTATCGGATATAACGACGCGACTTGACAGTCATAAAGCAGAACCACGTGGGTTAGTTATTAAAATTTAAAGTTAGTTATCAAAATTTAAGCGTTATTTTAATCTTGTTTATTTACAAATGTCTGAGAAATTTTTATTACTGCTAAACCTGAATATTAAAGATAGTGAACTTAAAAAGTGATTTATTAATTGAATATCACGAGGGTCATATTCTTAAAGGGCCCATTCTATTTTTTCAGCGTAGAGCCCACAAAACTCTTAAACCGGCACTGTTCTGAAGTCATTAGTATAATATAATAAATATTATTCATTAGATTTGTTTTCTACATTATATACTTTAGTAGTATTTTCTACAATTTTTTCAATTTAAAAAACTAAGAAAGTACTATGTATTTAGTGTGGTTATAAAACATAATATAAACTGAAATTAAATTCATTATAATTATGTTTTTATTTAATTTTGAAACCAAAAAGTTTAATAGTTTTTGCTGTCAAAATAATGTATAAAACTCTAGAGTACATTGCTATAGGCTACTATGATTTTAAAAAGATATCGGTTATAACGACCGAATTTGCACGGTCCCTTGGAGGTCGTTATAACCGATTTTCACTGTATATATATAATGGCAGTAAGAACAAAGTTGGAGAATTTTAATGTATAAAAGAATAGATTGGATTTAGTTTTCGAATAGATTTTTAACTGGGGGGGTGGGGTTGGAGATTGCCATTTTTTGAATTTTCCCAAACAATTCTAACGCTGTTTCATGGAAATGTTGTTGGGCTTTCTTTTTCTATAAATAAGGAGTGTCCAGTGGAAAATTTAAGCGAGTATTCACACTAATTGCTCAACATTCAATATATTCATCAATTTCTTCCTATGGTGGAAATGTTGAGAATGTTCCGATAGCAACAAATGATATTAGAAGTGAAAAAAAAACCCATCCAAAAAGAAAGGAAGCATTTAAAAAAAAAAAAAAAAAATTCAGTGAAATGAAGTATAAAAAGAATTAGTAAATTTAAAAGAAAGAGGAAACTCGAAAATTACAAAAGCAAATTGCAAAAAAGTTGGAACAGTTTTGAAAAAATGCATACAAGTTCAAACAATATGGATTTTCTTTTGGTATATATTTTTTTTCTAAGTACTTAGATCTTAATTGAAATCATCGAAGCATATTTTTCATAATTTTTTATATGTACTAGCTAAGTTAGTAAGTAAATAAAAGTAAGTTATTTTTATGCATCATAATATTTTATCTGTGACATGATCAGCAGTCAAGAAAACAAATGCTTATAATATGGCTTATTTCACAGTATTAAGTCTATGTCATAAATGTTACTTTCAATCAAATATTTTTTTCCTTCAGTAAGGAAAATTCTGTAAGTTACAGAAAAAATAAAAAATCTTATATAAAATTGTTTTTGAAAAATTAAATATTTTAAATGGTTAAGCATATATAAGTGTTACATAAATAACCAGCAGTAATGCGTAAAAATAAAGTTAATGACACAAATTTGTAAGGTCCCCAAAATTTGATCATGGGTCCTCAAAAAGTCCCCAAATTGGATTCCTAGATTTTGGTAGACACCCTGTGTATTTATCCACTGTTTTGAATGAAACACTAAAAGGTTGAGCCAAATTTCCAGTATCAGTCGATTTTCAAAGTAACTGTTTCAATAAGATGGTGTTTTCTGCTGTTTCTTCCTATTTGTAAGCACTTTTAATTTACTCCACACTTTGTTTAAAGTATTACAGTGTTTTTTGTAACATCATTCATTAGGATATATTGATGAAATGATGCAGACTTTTGCTTTTTGTTATGTTGTAATTCATTTTGTTGGCTTTTAATCATGTGTCCATGGTTTTCTGTCTTTTTTTGTTCAAGTACAAAGTCCGAATGATTGTTTCTCTCGATCAATATGGCACTTACTTGCAATTTACACATATTGCAGTTGTTTTTGCTCAGCTTTTTTTAGGCTTGCAAGTTGTGACATCTCTAGGCATGTGTATAGTGAAGCTTTATTGTAAACAATGGCAATGCTCATTTTCGAACTGGCAGTTCAAACAACGTGTAGTTAACCATTAGGTGGTTGCCTCTGTTTACGCAGTATAAACATGGATGGGAACATGGGCATTGTTGAAAAATGGAATTTGGAGTTAATCCAGAAGCACCACTTCTTTGTGGATGTCTAGACAATAATAACATTAATCGAATTATGATTGAGCATTTACATGGGAAAATAGCTTCCATTCAGCGCATCAAAGAAACGAGTAATTACAGCTAAAAGAAAGTCCAGTGACGTCACTAATAGAACATCAAGATAGTGATGTGTGTATTAGTTGCATACAGTAAAATGAAAATGAGCAATTGTATTCCAATATACTCACACACCACCACGGTTGTGTTTAATAATAGTTCTTATGGAGATGTATGAAGCTATGTGAAATATGAGGAGTGTATGTGTATAAGCAAAAACACAGTACTATTTAGGATTGTGTGTGGGATATATATGCATATCTTGCTAGGAGAGGTGTATATCAGTATCATCAACTATTATTTGGTCATTAGGGCATTGTGCAGTGTTTTTTTTTTTTTCTGAGAGCTTTAATTATGTTTATAGTAAGGCTGAAAGTGTTTTTGATGAGAGCTAGTACTGTTTACCACAAGAAACTATTTTCCCACAAGAACTTCACACATTTCCTTATGTGGAAAATTTCTCTGTGGTTGGACTGTATGTTATTATTATTTTTTGCTTCCCAGTGCAACAATTGCTTTACATCTCATGGACTAAGGCATTATTTAAAATGTTAAGCATTTTGTCTGTTTGGGAATTATTCAAAAAATTATTGAAAGCGTAGATACTAGTATTAACATTAAAATTACAGCATTAAATGTTATAGAAATGGCAGATCCTGCTTAGCATTGCCCCCCCCCCCTTTCCTCCTCCCCACTCCCAAGGACTTACATCTTTTTTACAACGAAAACTGTTGTTTTCAACTAAAACTGAAGTTGTTACTTGACTAAAGATAAAACTATCTTTCTGTTGAAGGACCAAATTTTTTTTCAACCGAAATTTAGTTCACAGAGCCTCTTCTATTTCTAAATTTATTATCAAATTCTGTGTTTACTTAGAAGGAAGTGTTGAGTCTGAGTACACTTTGCACACCTTCAGTGTTCAGGTTAAAGATATGATATAAGCTGCACTGCTTCCCAAAATTAGAGCAACACCATCAAAAACTTAGTTCTGACAAAGAAATGAATGTAACGAAACAGGGTTTTTGTCACATTAATACATTATTCCTCATTTCTTGATGTGGAAGTATTATATGTTCAAATGTGCTTACATTACTGGCATGTTTAAAAGAAGTCAGCAAAATATGACACGAGTGTTTTAGAACTGAAAAAATTGATGGAGCATTAATGTAAAATACAGGGTGTCCAGTACAAATGTCCCTATTTTTGAACAGTTCCTACACTTTACAAGAAATTGGAAAGGATGAAACCCCCAAAAAACTAAAAACAAAAACAACCCCATATAAACAAAGAGCAGTAATCATGAAGTTTTTTATGAAAAATTCAGTGTACTTCTACATGTGCTCTGTTTGGTGCTCGGATGATACCCAGTTGGTAGTAGAATTCCAGACATGTCTGCTGCGGCATTTCCCGATTAGCAATAGCATCCGTTATCCTGGCACGAAGGTCTTGTAGATTAGAGATCTTCTTACTGTAAACTCAGTCTTTAATGTATGCCTCAGAGAAAAAATCTAGTGAAGTGTTTTCCAGTGATCTGGGTGGCCATGCAATTGGTCCATGATATTCGATGCATCGGTTCGGGAAAATTGGTTGAAAAATGATCAAACTGCTTGCGTGATACACTTCCTGCTGAACATCTTCCGCACCGTCATCTGAAACGTCAAAATCATCCAATTTTGAAGGAAGTTGGTGTTCTACTTCTTAATTCTCTTAGCGTTGGGTGGGTTTCTTTTGTGCACAGTTCAAAACGTCCTTTGCACTGCTACAACTGATTTTTGTCAGCATGCCACAGAACAATTTGTGCCTTCTCCTGTTGTGATACCATTTTTTTATTTGACTGCTCGGAACAAGTGAAGTTTACATAATAACATGCTTACAAAATTTGTCGCCAAACGCTCAGTTTTGCAGCCAAATCTTTTAAACATCAACTGATTTTTACTCATCGTTTTTAATTAGGGACATTTGATCCAGACGTCCTGTACATTAGCAGTCCATTGTAACTGTTTCAGGTATCGGGCAGAATGTTTCCACTTTCAGCCAGACCTTGCCATCTTCATAATAAATTTTGGATTTATGAACAGTCAACCTTATTGACTGACCATAAATCTTCTCCTAATTTTAGTAATGCATGGTGAAGATCTTGTAAAACTCCTTTTGTTTTTTGGCTTTCCATTTCTTTCCTTTCGAAATAATTTTGCCGATAGGTGACATTGTTGATAGACAATCAACAGCAGTGTGACTTTATCTTCACTTGTTCACCCCGGTTGATTCCTGATGATGGACAGCAACGCTTGTCTGAAACATGTAGATACACTCTACCTGATATCTAAAACCGTCTCTACGGTGTTATTACCTACATCTAATATGCATGTTGCTTTAACTGTGAATGCTACTAGTACAAGTGCAACTGTATGAAAATGTATCATGATTTAACTGTGAAGCATCATTCCACAGTTAGACTGTAAAGAATTATTGCATCAGGTTTTTTAATGTTCACTATTGAGTTAAATATTATATATTAATTGGAACCTGCTAATTTAAAATATCGACTTTACTATTTTTTTTTTGTAACTTCTTGTTTGTCTCATAGTTAATTTTCTTCAATTATTTATATTAGAAGTGGAACACATCTTCAAACTAATACTCCTGTTCAAACTGTCATATATCCAAAGTGGCACCCAAATCTAAAGTCATACGCCTATTCAAAATGGCACTTCCACTTAAAGTGGCAGTCACATATGTAACCTAATGTGCATTCAAAATATAGTGTATTCCTACGCCCGTTTCCCTCCACTGGGCATATAGTCATGTTACACCATGATCCATGCATAGCAGCAGAATGTTTTATCTTTTTTTTTTAAAAAAGATTTAGCCGATTTTAAGACACATTCTTAAAAAGATTTGCCAAAATGGTTTAAACCAGTGGTTCTTCTTCAACTGTGGTCTGCAGAGCCCTGGGGGTCCATGAGAATGTATCGGGGAATTCGCGAGGACCTCCCAGTGTTCTACAAGGGTTCGAAACAATATTAAGAGCATTTGCTCTTTAATGCTAAGAATAAATTATGAGGGGACGAAAAATTCTTTCCTTAAATGGTGAAAATTAGTGATGAAACACTAGAAATAAATATGTATGATGCAAATTCCGGGCTTTAAACTTTGAGTTAATTCTTGGGGGTCTGCGAGGGTGAGTGATCTCTGAAGGGGGTCCGCTGTCTAGGAAAGTTAAAGAACCGCTGGTCTAAACGATCGGGTTTTTGCAGTAACCTGTATAGGTTCCAAATATAGAGTAATTGTGGCTGTTTTCCATTCACACACTACATATGTTTAGCACTTCAGTCATTTTTCAACACGCCATTACAGATAATGTACAGTGGTCGATCAGAAAAATGTCTACAACTAAAAAATTAATTTATGCTGAAGTTAAGAAGTTTATTGTTGTTGAAATGTGTGACAGAGGGTAGCATATTTCAGTACCATAACTTTTTTTCTTTTCTGTCACGATCTGAAATGTATGGCAATATTTTGAAATGGTGATCAGCTTGTATAAGTGGACCCATATTGAGGTTTATTCAGTTATGTACTTTTTTTAGCCACATAAAGAATCATTGGTTAAAATTCATTGGCAGCCCAATGATTTATGCCGAGACGATGTGCCTTCAAGGTAACAAGTTGTACAATGGTATCCAGCATTTGAGGATAATGAGGGATTAGCATGAAAAATGCAAATCGGTGTTGAAGTGGCCATTTGATACTTTCAGTGACAGAACTTAATATTATACTCATTGATAACCTTATTCAAGAAAGTACAGGGTAGTTAAAACTAAACTGATGGTACTCAGAGGCCGGTAGCTTTGGTTTTACTGAATGGAACTTCAAATATGTGTTGCGTAGATCATGCGGCTGAGATTTGCGCTCGAAAAACAAAAAAAGTTCAAAATTTTGCCAACAGGTGGCGCTGTAGTGAAGGAAAAGGAAAGATAGGAATACAAAAATCAAAGAATAACAGAAATTTTTATTTACACACCTGTATGCTTCATGTGCATGCCTTGTCGGTTAACAACATGTCAAAAACTCACCACTGCATTATCAACGGCCGCATGCAACATATCGCTAGGAATGAGGGAGACATGGCTGACGATACTGGCTTTTAACTCTGCTTCATTAGTCACACGTCTTTGATACACATGATCTTTGAGGAAACCCCACAGCCAGAAGTCACAAGGATTCAGGCCTGGTGATCTGGCTGGCCAAGCATCTAAAGAAGTACGTGAGATGACATGTTCATCAGGGAATTTAGCACAAATCAGTCTTTGCACGTATTGCCGTATGAACAGTTGCTCTGTCTCGCTGTCCTCTCCTTAAATATTTTATCCATTGATAAGCATGGAGTGCCGCCAAAGGATTACTATCATTCTGATAAATCTGTTTTACGATTAATGTGCATTCCTTCTTGTCCAGTGGCATGATCGCTGTGGGTGAATGATTTGTTCTGATGGCAGGCATTGCTTTTACAGCAAAATTATATTTTTTACTCCCTTGCATATAGTTTTATCTGCAAAGCACCACCTGTTGGCGAAATTTTAAACTATTTTTTTCCAACATGAACCTTGGCCGCATGATCTACGTAACACGTACTTGAAGTTTCATTCAGATCTGTTCAGTGGAACCGGAGCTACCGGCCTCTGAGGACCATCAGTTTAATACCCTGTAGAAGGTTAATTCGGTGACAAATTTACAGGTGACTTGGAATCTAGTGATATGGTATTGTATGACACATTATTTACTTTGGGTTCCACGGGGTGCTCATGAAACTGAATCCCAGGGACCCTCTGTGTTTAAAAATGTGGGTCCCCAAAAAATAAAACTTTTTTTTGTTATTGAAACATTTATTTTAGTAAGTTTCCAGCATAACACTATAAAACTATTTCATATTATATTTGTAAATAAGTGAAAGGATTTTTTTTTTAATTTTCCCAAAATTCCAGATTTTCTATGCGACTTTCCTGCATATTTTGCATTTTTTTTCAGTGAAAAATTAAATGCCCTACACATGACTTGAGGACAAGCCAATCCTTCCATATAATGCTTATTTAATAATGTAATTGTTATCTGCATTACTGTTTCGAAACTAGGATTTTTTAATATATATATATTTTTTAGTATTACACTTTTTATTGGATCGTTTTTTAAATTACTGTAAAATTCAGATTTCCCCCATGACTGTCCAGCGAATTTTGCATTTTTTTTATGAAAAATTTACTGTCCTAACCATAGCTCGCAAACAATTTTGGAATACAAGAGTTCGCACATTAACATTTATCTATCCGTGTGGAGATAACAAACACTACTGATAAGTTTAACTAAAACTAAGGCGTCAATCAGAACACAAACCAAAACCACTTAAAATCGAGCTAAAACTAAACTGCAATCAAATGTCACTATGTCTCGTTCTTTTGCTGTGACGAGCAGAATTTTTTTCCTCACCTGGTCCGATGCTTAAAATTCTTAGTTTTTTTTTTTTTAGGTGGGAGGTACCCAACATAGAGAAGCAAAGGTTTGTTTTTCATGGGTGTTTTTCGGAAGGAGGATAGATTTCTAGTAGAATGTAAACGTTAATTATGGTGCGGGATGTCAGGGTCTCATTTTGTAAAGATACTTTTCACGATCTTTTATTTTCAACAAGTGAAAAGATCGGTACAAGCCAAGAAAATGCAATACATGTTCTCCATTCAGGCCTCTGGGTTTACGTTCGTTTGATCGCTGTCACTATCACTGAGGGATCAACTGGCAAGACTGGGTAGGTGTTGGGAGTGGTGGTGGTAGAGGGATCATTACTATGAGCTTGTTGGAAGTAAAATATAGATGGGGAAAGGTCCATAGTAATGTAGGAAAACCCATCATGATGAATGGCCACTTTGTCCAGCCATTCATGTTACAAGGCGATCGTTATCGTGGGAGATACAGATCATGTTGGTAAAAGAACAAGAAATCCTGCACCCATTTAAACTTCACTCAGTTCTGGTTGTTCTCTGGTGAAATTTCAAAATAAAATGTTAGGTGTGTGTGTGGGGGGGGGGCATACCCACTGAATAGAGTGTCCCGCCCCAGGGGAGCATGTTTACTAAATATAGGGACGTGTTATTTTTCTATTGAGTTCTACTCTGCGTATTTTACGTGCCATAGTGGCATGATTCATGGTGGATAACATTACACTACAGTTTTAGTGCAGAAACTCAATGACAAATTGTAGATGATTTAGAACCACGTAATATGGCATTGTATGACATACTATGAATAGTATGTCATACAATGACATACTATTCATAGTGGGTAACGTTACACTAAAGTCAGTGATGAATTACAGGTGATTTGGAATTGAGTGATATACTATTCATGGTAGGTAATATTACATTAAAGTCAGTGCAATTGCCCTAAAGTCAATGCAGCATGTGTAGGGGATCCCATTTTAATGCATTTGGGAGCCCTTAGCTTGATCACTTTCGGTGTTCTTTTTACCCTAACTTCTAAATTTCTAAGTTTTTGCAATAAGGAAAGTATAATACATAATAAAGAAACTTCATGAATTTGGGGCCCAGGCGGCCCACTGTGTTAAGATAGTGTTGATATTGTGTGCCACATGTACTAACGGAGGATCACAAAATGGTGCATACATATAACAAGGCCCAGATGGTTGTGTGGCTTGGATGGATAAATTGACAAAACATTGTTACAAATGCCTTTGTCATCAGGGCAACACTGCATTGGAAAATAGGATATCTGTGTTCCAGTTTAAAAGTACTATCTGTTTTTTTTTTAAATGTCATAAATTTTCACGAAGTTCTGTACACTTTTTTCTGATCGACCGACGTAGCTATATTAATAATAATCATTTTTTTATAATTGCAAAACTGGTATTATCATGTGCCTTTTCTCCCAATGTAATCTTACAGAAGTCTGTTGTGTCTTATTCATCGTATGATTGAATTCGTTGTCCGTGAGGGTCCAATGTTTGAAGCAATGATCATGAACAGAGAAATTAACAATCCAATGTTCAGGTAAGTTTTACATATATCTAATTAAAGTAATTAGTTTCTGATTAGAATAAATGCCAGCAAAGGCACGATTCAATGTATGAATTGTCTCACCCAGTAGGAGTTATACCTTATGGGTGGGGTAAATTTCAGAGTTAGGCAGTGTATTTATGCATCTATTTGTAATTCCTGTTTTTTTTTTCCTTTACTTAATGTTAAATTTTTCTAAAATTGATTTCAGTGAAAGTGTTGATGTTTTATTTCGTAATTTGGAGAATAAGTGATATAATTTGTAATTTCAGATTTCTGTTTGAAAACCAAACACCTGCCCATGTCTATTACAGATGGCGACTGTACTCAATTCTTAAGGTTTGTAGGATTTCTTTCTTTTTTTTCCCATGATTTTTGATATGGTTTTAAAATACATTTGTAGTATAGGACAGTCATGCACTGTATCATATACTTTGTGGTCACTGTTGAGCAGATTCATAATATCAGCTGTGTGTGTAAAATTATATTTTCCTAAGGTTATGATAAATAATTCCTAATGTCATGATAAGGTAAGTGTGTCTGTTTTCTATTCAAAAGCATACTTAAGTAATCAGTGGATCATGGTCCAGATTTGTGGTGCAGAATATCCCTTGTCCTTGTGCCATAATAAAAATAAAAGCAACCAATTTATTTGGTGGGTTTTTTTTTTACAAGTGCTTTTGTTAGAATAAGTAAAATACGATTAAATATTTAGCAATGACATCTAAGCATCCATGTGTTAACAGAGTGTTAATGTATATTGTATTTTTGGAGTGGTGTAATTGCTCATACATTTTTCTCTTGCAATTGGTTCTAAATGATTCTAGTTCAGTTGAATGTATCATCACATGTTATATTTTTTTATTTTCAGGGTGATCACCCAAGCCGTTGGCGAATAGAGGAGTTTTTTATGTTTAAAAATGGTTCTCTTTGGAAACCGCCACCGCTCAACCCCTTTTTACAGGGGATGCCAGAGGAGCTTGTAGAAGCCCCGCCACGACCCATGGAACCTAGAAAAGGTTCCTTGTCAGATACGTATGTTTTAATTAATTATGTAGTTTAATAGGCTAGCATCCAAAAGAAGAGGATAATTAAGCGGCACATCAAGTGGCATTAATTTAATAAATTGATTTCTGACACGTAGTGTTGAATTTTGCCAATTCTTGTGCCAGGGAAACAGCTTCAAATCGGGCAGAGTCATTGGTGTTTTTTTGGTTGTACTTATACCTGTTATTGACAAGACTAAATTATTGGTGATAAGACTAGCCTACTATTGATAATAGTAATGTATTTATAGCACAGTCGAACCTAAACAATTTTTTTCCCTCATTATATCAAGGTTTGTGTTAAAACTGGGCTATACAAACTTGACACAACAGCGAAAATGAATATTATAATTTACGTATATTACGTAACATGCAAGGGTGAGTTGATAAGTTCTAGGAAAGAGTGCATAAAAAAAAATTGTAAGGATTTCAGTTATGTCTATTTTGAAGTCACGGCCACCCTTTACTTTGATCGCATATTGCATAGACCTTTCTGCCAAATATTTGCACATATTCTTATAAAAAAATAATTCCAAATATTCAACAGGATCATCTTCTATTGTAATCTGATGATTTTGATAAACAAATGGAGGATATTTTGGATTTAAATTTTATTTTTTCTATTTTGGAGGAAGCATATTATCAGTTCTCCAATATTGGAACATGTGTCTTCGCTGTAAAAATATGACAAACTATGTGCTTCGCCCAAATAGGCAAAATACACTTAAAATTGACAACATTTCTCTTAATACTACTTAGGTTTGCAGAAGCTAAACATAAAATAAATCTATAAGTAACACTTACCGTTTTCTTGTAATTTTTTTTTTATTGTACAACCTATGTTTTGCTTTTTAATTTCTCGTCGTAACATGCGAGGATACAAAACCTGCCAAGGAAGTCAAAGCATGTTCACCATGAGAAGGCTTGGCGCATAGGCAATTTCACTTAGTCACCGCTTGTGGCATTTCAACCAGTTGTTTAACTACACCCAATAATGGATATCTGGGCAGAAATGGGTTAAACCCTGTAAGTTGGAATCTTTGTGAAAAAGGGTGAAATCCATTTGTAGACCTTGTGTACCCAAATTAAAGAAAAATTTACTAGATTGTGGCTCGTTGTGACAAGTTTTCTTTTGCAACAAAGGATTTTCATCCTGTATATTTTGAACGTAGCCGAACAATTGTTTTGTTTCTCTTTTGTTGTAATTGAGTTACACTGTACTAATTAGTTATTATTGGTAAAAATTGCAACACCATGAAGGAATCATGTGATTGAGCTGAAAATTTCAGGAAATGCAAATTAGGGTATGCTATTCAAATGATTAGAATTTCAGAGTCATCAGGCATGCGTGGACTGAGCAGCGCCCTCTGAACTGCTGATGGATCCGTATAAATAGAGGGCTGTAGCGGGGCGTGTATGGTTATCTGCTAGTGGTAAACGTTACATGAGACGTCACTATGCCTCTACGACGAAAGAGGGCGACATTTCAGCAAGTTACGGAGTTTGAACGGGGACGAATGATCGGCCTTCGTGAAGGAGGGTTTTCTTATCGTGCAATAGCAGCTCGTATGGGGCGTAACAGCAGCACAGTGATGCGAGTGTGGAAGCAGTGGGTTCAAGAGAACCAGACAACTCAGAAATCCGGGAGTGGACGCCGAAAGGTGACGTCAGCACGGGATGATAGACACCTGGTCCGCATGGCGGTGACGGACCGTTTTGCTTCATCTGGACAGTTGGCAGAACGTTGTTGCACTGCTACAGGTGTATCATTGTGTGCTTCATCAATTCGTCGGCGTCTACTGCACCGTGGACTGCGTGCAAGAGTTCCTTTATACAGGATCCTCCTGACGCAAAACCATCGGCGCCTGCGGCTACAATGGGCTCATGGACATAGAGACTGGCGTGCTGATTGGCAACAAGTGGTGTTTTCTGATGAATCCCGCTTTAATTTGGGGTACAGTGATGGCCGCATCCGTGTTAGACGCTATACCGGTGAACGCCACCTTCCGGAGTGCGTTATCCAACGTCATAGTGGACGAACCCCCAGCGTTATGGTCTGGGGTTCGATTGCGTATCATGGACGATCTCAGCTGCTACGAATTGTGGGTAATCTTAACAGCAACCGGTACATCAATGAAGTTCTGGAGCCCGAAGTTGTTCCCTTCCTTCAAGGCATTCCCGGAGCTGTATTTCAACAGGACAATGCCCGCCCACATATTGCCAGGAATGTTCAAGACTTCTTTTCATCACAACAGATACAGCTTCTTCCTTGGCCTGCCTATTCGCCGGATATGTCGCCGATTGAACATGTGTGGGATTTCGTTGGTCGGCGTCTCGCTCATGATCCTCGTCCCATAGCTACTACAGATGAACTTTGGGGTCGCATACAAGCAATCTGGAATGCTCTTCCTCAGGCACACATTCAACATCTGTTTGATTCCATGCCACGTCGTATAGCATCACTTATTGCAGCGCGTGGTGGCTTCACCAAATACTGATTTTCGACATGTAATATTGTTTTTTTGCTTTGTAATTTTAATCGTTTATTTGTATCAACACAGGTCGTTTGTACATTAAATTTCATTCAATTCACACGAGTCTTTCATGGTGTTGCAATTTTTACAAACATGAGTTTAGGTCTGACTTACCATTCATGTTTAACAATCATCGTGGACAACACACTATGCAAGAAATTAACATACAAAAATTACAACAGTGAATGGCACCGTTCAATATTTAATAAACAGTATGTGTATTTAATAAATGAACATAAATATATTGTGCATTTAATAAACGACATGTTTATTGAATAGTTAACTGTGCCATTCAGTGTTATAATTTTTGTACGTCCATCAACACTTAACACTTTACCTACCGCTTGCATCTATATATATATACATATATATAGCCTATTAATACGCTTTCGGTAGGTAAAGTGTTAATATGTATAGCCAGCTTGTTATTGAGAAGTATAGCATATTATTAATAGGGCCTTGGGATGTTGTAACATCATTAATTGCTAAACTCATTCTGTACTCTGCATTTTTAAGATTTGGATGTATTTTAAAATTGTTTCTTTGTATGCTAAATAACATTTTTGGCATCCACTTTGTAGGCAAAGGGATAAATTCGAAGAATTACTCCGGAACATTAATCCCGAGAAGTACAAAATTGCCGAAGCGATGATCTATTGTATTGAACATGCTGAAGCTGCCGAAGAAGTTATTGAATGTATTGAAGAAGCGATAGCTACCCCAGATGCACCACTACATAAAAAGGTATTGCGAGTGGCATTATCATGTATTTATGGCACGTATATCACCATCTTCTATCTACGGAGAATTCTCCCTTATGATGGAATGATGCAAAAATAATAATTTGTGTTCTAAACTTTTTGTAACATTAAGACCTGTTTTTGTTTTTACTTTCAGATTGCTCGATTATATTTGATCTCGGATATACTTCACAATTGTAGTGTAAAAGTCGGAAATGCATCATTTTACCGAAAGGGGTAAATAAAAAAATTATTCTAGAAATTGAGGTTATATGTGAAAGCTATATTATGTGAAGTATATTGTTTTTCCACATTTTAAATTAGTTGTATCTGAAATAGCTCTTACTACTTACTGAATAAATTGTCTGGTAATTGTATTTATATATAGGGTGTATTGTAGGGTGTTTAATTTTTCCGAGGTTGCTATTTTCATGTCAGTTTGCTCATCCCCTTGGTTCTATTCCTCTAAGTGATCCGTATTCCAAATTTCAGACAAATTAAATAATATATTGGGGTTGCACACTTTTATAGAATTCAGCTGTTTTTGCCAGGGAGGTGTAGCGTCAGGCCCGGCTTTGGTATGTTTGGCACCCCACTGCAAATTGTTAGTCAGCGCTCTCCGTCATTGGTCAGAAATGTATGAAAACACTAAAAAGATAAGATTTTGTGTTGCCAAATGCTGGATTGCAAACTTCTTGCCTCCAACCTTTTTCGTTTATTGATGCAATTTTTTTCCTTTCCTTTGTTTTATTTTTGGAGCTTATTTTTTTTCCGGATTTAAAGTACCTCCAGTGCCCCCTTTGGTGTGGCATTCCCCCCCCCCTTGCCACCCTTATCGTGTTATGCTGGTCCTGTGTAGCGTGTCTGCACTCCACTTCTTTCGAAAATTGTAATGTAATAATTCTTTTCTCTTTTCAAGTTATGAAAATGAATACTAGAAAGGGAATTTTAAAGGTTACTTTAAGGGATGCCAAGTGGTGAATTTTTGTGGGCTCGGCTCCCCTCGAGAGAATGAATGCTAGTAGTCTTCATCTACCATCATCACAAAGCTACAGGAAATGCTCTCTGATGCCTCAAAGTCCACAAGAACAAACGTCGGTAAGTGTGGAAGAAAGCAAACATCCCTGTAATGACGGAGGAGAATATTGGAGCTCGTATTCAGAAGTTATGCACGGAATACCAAAATCTGGGTAAAGAGAAATCAAGAAACACGGAAACAGCGAATATAAAGTGGCAGATTTGGAAAGGTGATCTTAAGGAATTATTTGATATCATTTGGCAAGATGTGATGACAATGAAGAATGTGTTGCAAGAAGATGAGACGTTCCTTAAATTCACAGAAACGGAATGAAACAATTAGACGTAAAACAAAATTAATTTTTCAAGGGAAAGACTTGAGCAATTTTGTTACCAGCCATACAAAGATATTTTCTCTATTATTTGGGGTCAACGAAACGGAAAAATATTGCAGGGATGGGCTAAGAAGATTCATCAATGCCCTTAAAGTTGTAAATGACATTGCAGAAAGAGGGTATTGCTCTAATATAGAAATTCAACAAATCAGTCAGGGATGAACAACAGAAACAATTCCTGTTGAACGTTGTTGGGCACCACAGAAAAGTCATCACCAAGCGAACCACAGCAGAAGTTGCATCCTACAAATTTAACTAATATAAATAACATGAATGTTATTAAGTTGTTCCATAAAAGTCTTGTTTGCAGTTCAGTTTTGTTGAATGGATTTGAAAATAAAAATGATAATCGTTAAAATCTTTAACTTAATATATACTATATATGTAAGTGTGCAACCTCTAACTATTACCCAATCTTCCTCAAATTTGTCAGATACCATTTTTATATCAATAGGACTGAGAACGTGAGCAAAGTTAACAGCAATGTGATATTTTAATTTTTACCTAATAAAATGAAACACGTTAGTGTAGGGTCATTCCCCTATATTCTGCACCTTGCGGTGACACAGTGTGGTAACACGTTCGCCTAGTGCGCGGCTAATCTGGGTTCGACTCCCAACAGTGCAAAAAGAACGCTTACTCAGAGATCTCATAAAGATCGCACTGCTCACTGTAGTCCGGGGTTTGGTTCCCTAGGCCTTAAGAGGTTCGGATTCCTCGGAAAACAGTAGGTCCCGGCGCAGCATGACCACTGTAGTCTTTGAGCCGTAAAACTGCAAACAAAACAAACCTATATTCTGGATTGAGGTTTTGGTCCCCCACCAAAAAGGCTTTATGGTGGTGTAGAGGTAGTGCATTTGCCTGTTTTGCCATTAACCCTGGTTCCATTCCGACGGTACCGTAGAGCATATGCCATTTTTTTTTTTGGCCCACTGTGGTCTGAGGTTTGGTTCCCAAGGCCACAGGGGTTCAGACTAGAGCCTTTCACAGGCCGGGTGTGGGCCTCTAGGTTGTGTAGGGTCAGGCCTATAGGCTGACTATTAAGCTACGGGCCCAGCTGGGCCAAAAAACTGGACCAGGCCTAAAGAAACAGGTCCGTGAAGGTCTCTTGTTTAGAGTTTTAGCCTGCAGTGACTTGTCCCGAAAATGTGCAGGTCTGTATATACAGAACAAGCTTTCTCAGACCTGCATAAGCCCTCCTGCTCAAACCTGAAATTTAAGTCCATGCAGGCTTGGACATACTCAGGTTAGTTCCTTTGAGGCCTGTCTTGTATAGGTCTCTCTGTACTCTAAGTGAGAAAAGGTAGGGCTGGGTCGACTTTTGGGGTTTGGGCAATGCCTAAAACAACAGGCTTATACTGAACTCTAGTTCATATTCCTCAGAAATTTGTAGGGTCCAATGTAGCATGACCTTAGTTGTTCTTGTGCCATAAGACTCAAATCTGTCAAAATTGAAACATTTTCTCATTTGCAATGCCTGTAAATGTATGATAATGTGCTCATATGTCAAGTGTGCAATACTGCCATGTTTTGAAAAACGATAAAGGCGTAATGTGGCTTGTCACGCCATTAACTTTGGTTTGATTCCAGAAGTATAGTAGAAGGCATTCTGTTTTTTTTCTTCTGTTCACCATGGTCTGGGGTTTGGTTCCCTCTTATTCGAATTCCAAGTAAAATTGTAGGTCCCAGTGTTCCCACGCACCCACAGGACATGGAATCATCAGAAAATTTGAAGTCATCCTAAAAAGTCAAGAAAGAATTAAATTTTTTGATCAAACCATGAAAAGTCATTGAAAACCGTCCTGACCTGTTCTGAATATCGAAATTTCACATAAATGTGAAGCTATTTTCCCTAAAATCGAAGTTCAATGTACAGTTTTGTTCACATTTTGTCATGGAATTTTGTCAACGAAGTCTTTTAAAGTCTGGGAATTTTTTTTCACTAATGTGAGTGGGAATCCTGATGTCCTGATACCGTATAATCTTATGCTGTACAACACAAATAATGACTTAAAAATGATTGTATACACACATTAACCGTTCAGTACATCAAGCTGAAAAAGCATCGAAAATAGGGAAAAAGTGTCAAGCATCACAAACATGGTTACAACCATGGGTGCCACTCTTCCGTTCTGAGGATCTGTTCTGGAAATCTGTCTTTTGAAGCTTCGAAAAACCTGTCCATATAGTGGTGTTTTTTGTATTTTAGAAGTCCCCTTTTTTTGTATTTTAGAAGTCCCCTTTTTTGTATTCTCAGTGTACATTGAATTTCAGTCTTACTGTGAGCACCCTAGTGGCAAACATGGTTACAGCTTAAAACCATCAGATTTGCAGAATACAAAAAAGTGGTTTTACTGTACTTATAACAGATATTGTATTTATAATATATATACAGGGTTCTCATGCTGCTAGAAAACGTGAAATTGTCAGGGGAATTTGAAATCATCTATAAAAATTAGGGAAAATCAGGGAAAACTGAGATTTTTTGGTTAAACTTGGAGGAAAAGTTCGGGAAAGCGTTCCTAATTTTTGTTCCGAGTAGCATAATTTCGGGTGGATGTGAAGCTGTGTTAACCAAAGCTACAGTTTTGTTCGCTGTGGGTCAGGGAATTTTGCCAGAAAAGCCAGGGGAGGGTGTTCAGGGACTTGGAAAAGTCAGGATTTTTTTTCCTCTGTTGTAAATGGGAACACTGTATATATTATATTGTATAATTTATATATTATATTGTACATATTTATCATGGCCAACTAAAAATGAACTAATATATGATTTTTGAAATGTTATTATTTAAAAATACACTAGCACAGAAATAAGTAAACATAAGGTTGTGTAATACTCACTACTTTGAATATGTGTGCTAATTTTTCTTGAATCACTCAGTATACCCCCCCCCCAAAACTGTGTTTAACCCTGACTATGGCCCCCGCTCTATCAAAAAAGGTTGAACGTCACTGGTGGCTATCATCATTTAGGGATGATAGTTTGATGCTTTGCTTTGTTAATAACCTTTTCCATCCCATTCATCAGATCATCCATCCCATTCATATGATCTTTGCCATGCTTGAACTATAAAGCACATTTAATCTTTATACATGCCACTCATAACTCATAGTGCTTCAGAGAGTGAGGCTGGTAATGTATTGTTGATTTAAATATGTATTTTTGTAATGTTGACCAGCAAGTCATTTTGAAACAGGTGTAGTGTGGGGTTTGGTTCCCTAGGCCTTAAGAGGTTCGGATTCCTCGGAAAACAGTAGGTCCCGGCGCAGCATGACCACTGTAGTCTTTGAGCCGTAAAACCACAAATGAACGAACATTTGAAATAGTTATGAATAATTCCCGTATAACAATAAGATGAATACGTAAATATTACGAAGGCAGTATAATCATTTTTTAATGGATGGTGTATACATATTGGCATATTAATTTAGTTAATAGTAATTGGATACTTCTTTATTGTAGATTCCAGGCAAGATTGCCCGAGGTTTTTAAAAGCCTGCATCAATGTTTTCAAAATATAGAGGGACGTCTGAGAGCCGAACAGTTTAAAGTGCGGTTCACTGCGTTTTGCATTCATTTGTTAATTTTCATTCTGTGCTTAATTTAACAGTTCTTAATTATTTTCAGTGAATTAATGGTTATTCTTTGAATGTTGAAACCGTCTGTTTGTCCTCCTCTTTGTAGCAAAGGATCATGGGTATCTTCAGAGCCTGGGAAGATTGGAATGTTTATCCCAATGAACTCCTCATAAAATTGCAAAACTTGTTCTTGGGACTCGCACCATTGAATGTGAGTACTTTAAAAAGCGTTACCATAATAATGAGTGTGTTAGTATATTCTTGTTATGTTAATTCTTTCGATTTCTTTTTTTGTATTAGTCGTCTAAGAATCAAGAGGAAAGTGGCGGCGACTCCTCAAATGACACGACACAAATTCCAGAACCAGAATTGGAAGGGGATGATCTTGACGGTGTGCCCCTTCTTCAAGGTGATGACCTTGATGGTGTACCCTTAGAAGGCCCACCATCAGAAGAAGTAGCAGATCTTGATGGTGTGCCCTGTGAGTCATTTTGCTTATGTATATATATATATTTCAGTTATATGTTCAGCATTAACCTCATACTATTTTAATTTGTGATAATGTTTTTGGTTATTTGTCCTATTTTAGAGAATTTTTTTAGGAGACCCAAGATGCGTGAAAATTAGCAAAATTATAAAATATTCTGGCACTCTGCCACTCCATGTTTTGAGGTTCACATAAGAACTCCCTCCCCCCCCCTTTTTTTATATCATAATAGTCAGAAAAGCAAATTCGTCACATCTTCAGGCTGGACTGTGATCAACGATCTTTGGGTTACTCTCCCAATGATCTGACCATTAAACCACCAGAGCTCACTCTGGCTCTTTTCTTTCAATATATAATTTTTTATTTGTATGTAGAGGAAGTTTCTTTTATCCAGGGTGTTATAATGTAGGCTTTGTTAAATGTGGATTGTTAGACTGAATTGCAATAATTAATTCCATGTCACAATCTTTATAATTGCTTACATAGACTCTCCGTCTGTGGTGGTAACACGTTTGCCTAACACGTAGCTATCCCAGCTTTGACTTTCAACTGAGCCAGAAACAAGTTTGCTAATCAACTGCTCATCGTAGTCCTGAAGTTGATTCTCTAGGCTGTAAACTGTAAAATTTCTCGTAAGATTGTAGGTCGCAATGCAGCATGGTGCTTATTGCCTTTACACTGTTAAAGCACAAAAAAAACCCCAAAAAAAACCCCACCCACCACCGCTTGTAGTGTCATTTAATAAAATACAGCATATAAGTTAATGTAATTTATATACCTAGTCTTGCCATAAGTTCTGTCCCGCCAAAGAAATATTTTAAAAACATTAAATTTCCAGCATGCATTTATTATAAGGCATTTGAGCAAGTTTAGTAGCTCGTGAATAAAAGTACTTCAAAATAATTCGAATGAAATTTTAAAATGGAACGGAGCGTAAAACAAAACCATATCGCAGTTATCGCTCTTCATAAGTGCAATAAATCCCCATTTGATATTTTTAAATTTCTGAAACAGCTAAAAATATCCAAAATATTCATTTATCGTACCATCAGCAGATACCATGAAATGTCCTCTGTCGAAGACAAAGAACCGGCCATTGGAGTGTATCCAGAATGCCAGCAGTCATTAAAGCAGTTCCCCAGAAAATTCGCCGAAATCCTCTCTGCAAACAGAAAATCTCATGGCAAGGGAGATGAAAATTCCAACCAGAACCATGTCTTGCATTATTGCGGAAGACTCAGGGCTTGGTGTTTACCGTAGAAGCACAGGACAGCGTCTTACAGAGGCTTTACAAAACATGAGGGTAACAAGATCAAAGCTGTTGTTTTCGTGGCATGCTAACAATGGACACCGTAAAATTTCATTCAGACGAAAATTTTTTTATGGTTGTAGAAAAGTTCAACCTCCAAAACAACAGAGTCTGCACACACTCGAAAAGCCTCTGAGAAGATCCGTAAGGTGGAGAGAGGTCACCACCTAGTCATGGTTTGGTGGGGAGTCCACTATGATGGGGTCACAAAACAGCATTTTTGCGAGAAAGGTATCACAACTAATGCAGCCAAGCCAAAATGATGTCCTGGAGAAGGTAGTAAAACCACTGAATCATTCTGTGTTTGCCTGACAACATAGGGTTTTCGGACAGGATTTAGCACCTGCACACAAGGCAAAGACCAAACAACGTTGGCTACGGATGAATTTACCGAAGGTTATTGCTGCTGAAGATTGGCTTTCTGGAAGCCCCGATATCAACCCAATGGACTATCGACTGTGGAACGTTTTGGAAGAGAGGGCTTGCTCTAAGCCTCACAAAAATATTGAGGCTCTGAAAAAGAAAACTGAGCAAGATGGCAGTTTCGATACCCATCGATGTGGTGCATGCTATGATAGATCAATGGCCTGATCGTTTAAAGAGGTGCATGAAAGCAAAGGGTAGACATTTTGAGTAGTTTTACTTTCTAATGCAATCTATTATGAATTGAAAGTAAAATAAATATAAATATTCTAAAATGTTAAAATATTGTTTTATGGTAGACGCTTTTTTGTGAGGAACAGAATTTATGGCATGACTAGGTACATGTATGTAGTGTATGTGCATAGTAAGCTGTGTGATATAGTTAATATCAGCTAAATGTATCATTGTTTGTCTTTTAGTAAGTGACGATATCGATGGCCAGCCCATGGAGGAACCCCAACACGAATCCAAATTCAAGTCAACGAAGTGGGAAATGGTAGATCCTGAAACTGTAGAATCACAAGGTACTGATCTGTTTAAATTCAAATTTAAGTAAACTTCATTAAATTTAATGTGTATAAGCTATTAATTATTAAATTAATAACCTTATTTTTTTAGATTTTATATAAAAAGCATGAAATGTTTTATTACTGCGTACAGAAATGATTGACACAAATGCAGTCACAGGGTGGAAAATATTTTATTCAGCAAAAATGAATATTACATTGGTTAGACATGCTCCCCATCTAAGTTTATGCATTTCTGCCATCTGACTGAGAGTTTCCAGATGGCTGTAGTGAACCAATTTTTGGATGTGTTGGTGCACCATCTATGGAGAATAGCCTGCAATTTGCCATTACGTTGCAGTCATTGACCTGCCACGGCATCCTTCCTTTTTTCGAACAAAGTGTAGTCCGAGGGAGTTTCGTTCTGCAGGTCACCATAATCAGTCTCTACACAGCATCCACATTTGCAGCTGTACACAATGTTGAAGGTCCTGTACTTACATCTTTGGGTGTAGTTTGTTGTCCACTGTTGAACTCTGGCCAACCAGCAGAACACAGTTCGCCTTGATGGTGCTTTGTCTCTGTACACTGATGACAACATATGAAAATGGATATCACCTCTTGAAGCCTCCTCTTTCCACAAAGACCATGCTGTCCATAGCTATCCGTTACAATCATTTTCCATCTTTGCTGTCTATGCTTGCACTGACAGTGACTGGAAGAAAACTGATTTTTCTTAATCGCTCATGATCTGGTAATGCCATTTGTGCATTCCATGTAGCGCATCACTCCTCGTGTCTATTTCTTGGTGTTTCCCTGTTGCGTGGAGTTTATTTACGACGTGAGAGGGTCTGTGTCAATCACTTCCATACGTAGTAATATATAGACTTGTGCAACAGTTCATGAAATATGCATAGGTGCCAATCCTTCCGATTTTTTATCGGTCTTCCGATCGTCTTGCCAGAAGATAATTTCTTCCAATTTTCGGAGATTTCATCTAAAATCCCCCAGTGTTTTTTAAAATACTGATTTTTTTTAAAAAAATTAAATACCTATTTTTCTTGATGCATGTTTATTTAAATTTTTGCGCATATGTGCATATTTAATAATAAATACGCGTAAACAAACGCCTATATTGGCAAAAAAG
This sequence comes from Dysdera silvatica, assembly GCA_006491805.2. Lineage (NCBI taxonomy): Eukaryota > Metazoa > Arthropoda > Arachnida > Araneae > Dysderidae > Dysdera > Dysdera silvatica. Next base: position 19,546,271 of record QLNU02014802.1, read on the forward strand.
CTGGAAAAATTCGTCTGTCGTTGCTGGCACACTTGTGTGTCGTGACGTGGAATTGTAGCTCCAGCTATGACATAGAGTGATGCCCCTGCACAACGAAATCATGCATCTGTATTTGTAGTTGTTGGGGAAGGCAAGAAAGAATGCGCTACACCGTTAAGGTTTTGGTCAAGCATGTGACTTTGTGTAGGGAAGCCATGTGTTAGACATATCTGGTATTTCTTTGCTCTGGAAAGAAAGTTTTGTTTTTAGGTGTTTTTGAAAACAACGTTAACGATGTCGACCGTTAATAAAAGGTACTACCAAACGTTTAAAGCCAAATATATGAAGATATTTAATTTTATTCAAAAATCAAGACTGGGGCCAAAATATGCTTTCTGCATGTGTTACAGTAAAGACATAAGCATTACTCACGGTGGTAAACGCGATATTACTTTGCATTCTGAGACTGTTAAACATAAGAAGACGTTCAAGGCTGTAGAGTCTAATCATAGTATCAAGCCTTCATTTTTTGCATTTAACGATACCTCCATGATTAAAGCTGAATGTTTATTTACATCGTTTTTGATCGAACATAATTTGCCAATGAATTGCAGCGATCACACGGGGATGCTCTTTCGGAAAACGTTTCCTGACAGCAGTATTGCAAAACAATATGGATCTGCAAAGACCAAAACTTCTGCAATTATGAAAGAAATGTCTGCAAAGGAATCCTCATCACTTGTTGAAAATTTAAGGTGCTATCCATTTTCAATTGCAACTGATGGAAGCAACGATGTTGATTCAAAGCTGTATCCAATAGTGGTAACTTTCTTCGATCCTTTATGTGAAAAAATTGTGAATTGTCTTTTATCTATGCCATCTTTGAAAGAAGATGCTACTGGGTTAAATATTGGAAATCTTCTGGTAAGTGCTTTACAATCTGAAAACTTTCCAATTTCTAATTGTGTTGCCTTTAGCTGTGATAATGCACCTGTTATGATAGGAAAAAAAGCAGGTGTAGCAGCAGTGTTAAAGAATCATCACCAAAATATTGAAATTATGGGCTGTTCCTGCCACCTTATTAACTTAGCAGCTGAAAAGAGTGCTGCATGTTTGCCATTTAAAATCGATGAAATTTTGGTAGACATTTACTATTACTTACAAAAGAGTTCGAAAAGAAAAGATAGGTTGAAAATTCTTCAAGAATTTCATGAGACTGATATAAAAAAGGTATTAAAACACGTTAGCACTCGTTGGTTGTCTGTTGGAAAGTGCTTAGAGCGTATAATCCAGCAGTGGCAACCTTTGATCAGTTTTTTTAAGGAAGAGGCCATGAAAAGGAATCAAATCACCCCACTTTCTTTCTTTACTATTCCCTCTATCAAAGTTTCGGTTGAAAATGCAGATAAAGTGAAAGAACGTAACAGCAAAAAAGCATCACAGAAATTAAAAAGGAAAGCTCAAAATTATGTGGATATTTCTAAGAAACAAAAAACTGAAAACTCCATGTCTCGTGAAGAAAGGTTGTTTTATTTTCTGTCGGAAGATATCAATAAGGCTTTCTGTTTATTTTTATCTTATACTGTGCCTGTATTTGAAAAAGCAAATGCTCAACTTCAGTCTGCGGAACCACATATTCATATACTAAAATCTCTTCTCTTAAAATTGTACGGAGAAATGCTAGTGATATTTTGAAAGTCCACTATCATTAGAGGAGTAATCAAAAAGATGATGTTGATATCTTAATTGGAAATGGAACACTGAAAGTAATCCAAGATTTTAACATCCATGATAAAAATGAATTTTATGAAAACGTCAGAAGCTATTTCATAGCAGCATGTGACTACATGCACAATAAATTTCCTTTTGAGTTAGAAGTGTTACATCATGCAGAGGTTACACAAATATCGAATTTTGAAAATGCATCATTTTCCAGCTTAAAATATTTTACAGAAAAATTTCCTGTTCTTTTGTTCAATAATACAGAAGATGAAGCTGTTGATGCTTTACAAACAGAATTCAGTGAGTTCCAGGCTTTCGAAGTTCCACAAACTGTGAGTAATGAAGGTAGCATTGATGCACAATGGGCAGCCATAGGTAAAATAAAAAATGATACTTGTGAATTAAAATTTAAACGACTTTCTCAGGTTATGCTGTCAATACTTACGATCCCTCACAGTAATGCAGCATGCGAGAGAGTCTTCAGTCAAGTGAAGAAAATTAGAACTGACTTCAGGTCAACCATGTCTGATGACACATTAGAAAATTTACTAATAGTTAAATGCAGACAACATGTGAAATGTTACGAGAATGTATTTGACAAAAAATTTCTCAAATGCAAAATCTTGCACTACAGCATTTGTAAATTCTAAGAATTAATATTGCGTTTAATACAGTTTAATCCTCTATTATTATTAATTTAATAAATACTATTAAATAATAATTATAATAAATAATAATTTATTTAATTAAATTTGTTTAATTAATAATAAATAATAATTAAAAAATATTAAATTTCCTGATTG
>QLNU02014802.1:19548874-19571505 GCA_006491805.2 Dysdera silvatica
TATATTTTTTGCGACACAACAGTATTCCTATGTTAAATATACAAAATTTCATTGCAATGGAGGGGGAGTATAACCCCCCATCAACACCCCCACCCTTGTAAGCTGCCATGTAGGACAAAACCCACTAATGTTTTCTTGTACATCCCTGTTTCTCCCCTTAACACTTTACCTACCAGAAGTCTATTAATATGCTATATGTAGTCACAAGCAGTAGGTTTGTTTGTTTGGAATTTTTATGGCGCAAGAGCATCTGGGCCATACTGCTCCAAGACAAGCAGTAGGTAAAGTGTTAATATCACATTGGTTACAAGTGGTAAATTTACTCTTATAACTAGTCTTTATCAATATGTGTTTATTTTCTTTGTGCTTCTGTATCGCGAAGATTATTTTTACAGCAGTATGTATGTGTACAAATTCATCAGTGCAAAGCTATAATGACCAATGCTTGTGCATTGCTTGGTGATAAGGACAACAGATTAGGTAACTATTGGTTTGCATACCGTTCTGAAATGCCACAGTCAATCATCACCATCTGTATTTATGCAAACGTCTAAGAAAGATAGCAAGCTACTATCTTCTTCTTCTAATGTAAATTGAATATGAGGGTTCAAGCTGTTCAAATAGAGATGAAAGCCTACACTCGGAGTCTGCCAGTATAACAGACGTATCATTGACATGCCGCTGCCACATCTTCATGGCAAATTCACCCATCTAAAGCTCTTATTTTAAGTTCTGTTGTTATGAAATCCCCCGGCAAAATTTTAGATTGTCTTATTTATAATAGTACGTGTAAATAAGGTTTTTCAAAATCCTGTAAGGTCCATGCAAATTAAGAAATATGCATACATACACAGCCTTTGTCAAGAGTCATCTCCCATTTTGCAATTGTCTGCATATTGAGTATTTTTTTTAGACGTATAATATCTTCCTCATGCCCACATTATCTTAAGCAATTCATTCACAGGAGATGATATAAACGGCGATTCAAAATTCTGTACAAACTGAAGAGATGAATACTAAAAGTTTTTTTGCATCGATCATTTACGTATGTGGCACGGCAACTGGCTATTTTTTCCTACCATCATACATCAATCTCGACTCTGTACATGCAATATTGTAATTTTTACGAATGGTATTACGACGGACATACACCTAGCATATGGGGCTGCCAGTGGAATACTCTCTTTGCATGTGCTACTTTCTTAACAATTATAGGATATACTCTCATCTCTGCAACTCTGAACATTCATGTAATAGTGAAAAAGGTTTCAGTATTTTTAGTCCTCATTAATGGTGTATGGAGAAAGTTTCAAGCCACCGCAAGGAAGTAATATAGCCCATAATATATCAAACTTTCAGACAGATACAATTTCTTTACATGACGTGATAATGATTCACAATTTATTAGGTTAATCTGTTTAGGCAACAAAGGATAAAGACTTTGGGGCCTGCCAAGCCCCTGCTGCCCAGAATAGGATATAATTAGTGAAAATGGAAGTAATAAATAAGTAAATAAAATTAAGTAAAATAGGAGTGCTGGATGAAAGGTATAAATTAAGAAAAAGTGGTGATATCGTAATCTCTATCCAATAGATGTCTGCGGATGAGTTTTTTATATTGAGCAAAGGAATAAATAGATTTTAAGTTACAAAGATATCAGAACTATAAAAAAAAATTATGTTAAATTAATTTGTCTATATATCTTATATTTTGCATGATAACTACAGTTAAAAAAAATTAAAAAAATACATTTTTTTTTCTCTAAAAAGGAGGAGTAAGCCCACAATAGAAATTATGTTCGTCCACTTAGCAGGTTTCCTTTGTTGCCACTTAGAATAAAAAGAAATGCAAGCTTTAATAATTACAGTTCCTAAACTTGCATGCCAAATTGTTTCCTCTTATATGTTTTCAAATCAGCATGCCAAATTGTTTCCTCTTATATGTTTTCCAAATGTGCATAATTTCACTTTCCGTGTCTGGCAACAAATTTTGTATGATTATAATTTCAATTTTTATATTTTTTGGTGGTATTTGTAACTGTGTTTCAAATTCTAAAATGATCGGTCTTTCATTTGCCATCGAAGTGTGCACACATAATTCTCGGAGGCTCTGCCAAAAAGGCTTATACAATTTCTTTAACATTGTATTTAATAATTAATTAATTGGCATGTAATGTTGAATTAATCTAACAATTTAAAGCATTAAATATTATTTCAACTGGATGGAATTAATTTATTTTTGTTCAATGTGTATTTCTTTGGGTGAATGTGATATGGAAAACAGTTACACTCTAGCTATTGTTTTTTTTTGAAGAATGAAGTTTGTTTTCTTTTTTATGAAGAATGAAGTTGTAAAGATAATTTATACACACTGTATAATAATCATGGCTAAATATTTTTTATTTTTCATATCTTAGCTGAAAGTTATAAAGTATCAAGATGAGCTGGAGTCTGGTAAAAGAAATCGTAAACCCAACATGAGATTTAACGAGCAAGTTGAGCATTATCGTCAAAAGCTTCTTAGAAAGGTATTTTCAATTTTGTATTTTACTTTGGAAACTGCTTGCGGATGTTTTTTTATTTATTTATTTTTTTAAATATATGTAGTTCTTGTAGAACTGATTTCAGTTTCGGAAACATGTTTTTAGATCTAGAACTTTTTTTTAACTTTCAATTTTGGAATATATCTTTTAATTGTAGGACTTTTAGATTTGAAGAGTCACCTGTTAGTGTTTTTTTTTTTTTCCACCTTTCAGTTCTAGAATTAATTTTTTTTTAAAGGCTACTATTCAATTTCAGAACGTTTATAGTTTTATTTGTATTAGTTTGTGAATTATTTTTAGTTTTTGAACTTGCTGCAATCCCTCCCATCTCATGTTTTAGAGCAGAGATGGGAAACCTTTTCATGTTGGAAGGCTGCATTAAATTAGCTGTTAATATTAGAAGGTTGCATATGTTTTAATTGTGTCAGTTATTCAAAGGAGATTATTTCGTTAAATCTTCTACTCTTTTACATTTTGCTTAGGTTTATTTTAAGATTATAATGAAAATGATGATCATATTAATAAAAATAAAGGGATTTTTCTTCAAAATTTTAATTTTGTCAAAAGGCCGCACCTAAGGGCCTCGAAGGCCGCATGTGGCCATAAGGCTGAGGGTTCCCCATCCCTGTTCTAGATCTCTCCCAGTTCTGTGATTTAATTTCAAAAAGTATCTTTTGTTCTATTTTTTGCGTTTAACATGTTCGCTACCAACTATGAAAATACTCGTAGTTGGCACAGGGAGTAAAAATATTATTCAGGGTGTCTACTCATCTGGAAAAATCAGGGAAGTTTTTTCTGACTAGAAAAGTCAGGGAAATTTGAAATACAAAGGCCCAAGTCAGGGAAATTTGAAATTCATTGTTATAATAAATAACTTATTAAAATAATTTTCCTGAACTGTGCTTTTCATACCACATTGCCTACTGAAAAACTTGTACTTTTGACTAAACTTCTTCCAAAAGTTACCATTTTTCACCAAAACTAATATAATTTATATAAAATTATTAAGTATACAATAATTTTTGCCACCCACGTATTAATTAGCTCAAACTAGAGCTTATGTAATTTTGGAGAAAAAGAGACGCTTTCCCCATCCTGGATTCGAACCAGGGTCCCTCCGTTTAGCCCGGAGTGTCTTGGACCGCTAGACGAATGAGGACAGGAAACAACGCTCTCTTTCTCCGTATGTAAAGATGTTAAGGTATTATTACCCTCCGCAGGGATAACACAATTGCCAAATATGGTCAACACAAGAAAGCCTCCGGGGCGAGATTTTTGTGAGTTTTCGTGGGGCCTCAATATATTTTCCAATATACATATACAAAGCCCATATATTTCTCAGAAGAAAATGTTTGCCAAATATATAACTAAAACTTGAAAAAAAGAAAGTATTTTTAGCCAAACTATTTAATCTGTAAGGGATTTTGATCATACCAATCTCCTTTGCCTTATATATAGTCATACACATTTTAAATGAAATAGAAGATGAAGCATCAGCTTTGCGATTATATAGTTAAACTCTTTTATAATGAACTCAAAAAGGGCCGAATGAAAATGTTGCTGTAAATATTTAATTAGTGCAAGTTTTTAGTGTAAAGAAATACACTTTTTAATACAGCTTTTGAATTTGTAAATTCACTATAATTGAGTTATAAATGGCTTTGGGGTTTGCATTAATGGAATTTATGGCCTTGAAACTTGCTTTGATTGCGCAAATTTTAGCGCATTGTGTGTTGTTTACTGTAATTAGCGACTGGAAATCGATTAAGATTTGGTCTGGAAACCTGGAAAAGTCAGGGAAGTTTGAAATAGAATTTGGGTAGACACCCTGATTATTTCATATTCCAACTACGAGTATACTCGTGTGGATTTATTTACTGCTGAAAGTAATCCGTTATATCCATATTAAAAAAAATAAAAGAACAGAAAATTTAAAAGCTTAAAAATGCAGATGTAGGATCATGGCACATTCGAACAGATGCACCATATCAGCTTTGGTAGCAAACGTGTTAAACTCAAGTCTACTTAATTGCTACTACTCTTACCTAATACTTTATGTAACGATTAAAATATCAGAATGTTACTTTTTTGTAATAAACAGTATAAAATTTTTTGTAGATTGAACGAGAAAGGCACGGTGACAAAGAATGCGAAAAACATGGAAAACGAGATCGGCACAAGTCGCACAGCATACCGTCCCACATTCAAGTCCCATCTTTCCATCATTCAGCATCATCTGAAGAAGGAGACGAAAGCCAAAGTCCCGCTTTTTACTCGTCAATGAGGAAATCCAGTCCTCGTAGTGTTGCCATGTCACCAGCAGATGGTGTCTCACATTCACCCTACCAATGTAAAACACATCGGTCACGATCGCCCAAGAAGTCCAGAAGGTAGTATATCATTTAGCTCTCGGCATCATTCAACAACAGTGTTAACTGTGGGATACAATTTTTTTTTAAGTATTTTTATTCGTAAGAAGATGCAGCATTGTTGTTACTGAAATTACTTGGCCCTGGGCACTTTCTCCCTCCGATGTTAACTTACACTTGTGCCCCAAAGCAGAATGTGCTAAAAAGTGTGACATACATCACAGAACAAATAGCTTCACTGCAGATTAGTCACAGTGTGAATAATTTTTTTTTTGTCTTAAACTAAATAAGAAATCAGTCTGACAAACGTTTTCTGCATTTCTATTAAAAAAAGGAATTTATGTTTTATAGAATTTAAAAATGTATATATATGTACTTTATATACATGCATCCCCTGTAGAACATTTTTGATCAGCTGAAGGCTTGTTGCAGAACGTTATAAAACGTTCTGCATTGAAGCACTTACATGCAGAATCCGCCCAGATTCACGTTCGCTTGAGCCCTGCGGTGGCGCAGTGTGGTAACGCGTTCTCCTAGTGCGCCGCTAATCCGGGTTCGACTCCCAACGGTGCAAAGAACGCTTACTCAGAGATCTCATAAAGATCGCACTGCTCACTGTAGTCCGGGGTTTGGTTCCCTAGGCCTTAAGAGGTTCAGATTCCTCGGGAAAACTGTAGGTCCAAGAGGTTCGGATTCCTCGGAAAACAGTAGGTCCCGGTGCAGCATGACCATTGTAGTCTTTGAGCCGTAAAACCACAAACAAACACATTCTCTTGAGTGTGTCATGGTGTGCTGGTCATGTGAAGCCACTGGGTCTGTCATAAGCAACACATGAGCACTCACTGACTGCTCACTGTAGTCTGGGGGTTGGTTCCCTAGGCCGTAAGCGGGGTCGGATTCTTCTGAAAACTTTAGGTCCTGTCGCAGCATGACCCTTGCTGTCCTTTTTTCCAAGAATGACCAGTTCAGAGTGAAAAGCTTAAATACACTTGCAGAAAGAGGAATGACAGGTGGTAATTTCTAACTTAATGATTGGAGCACTTGTCTCCCATACAAGGTATGTTGGATCGTATCTCCACCAAGTTTCCGAAAATTCCCTTTCTGCGAGTTGTTGTACCATAAATTGAACAAAGCCAATGATTATTTGAATCAATATGAATATACTAATAACAATAATTTAAATGAAAACTGACTGTTAAATTGAGGGAATCATCTTTTATTAATGTACCTTTTCATGATTCGGTGGATAATTTGCCATGAAAGTAATGATGAATCTGTATGGATGATTGATTAAAATTTAAATTTTAACGTATTTTAATTCTGAAAAAATTATGAATTCACAGAAATAGAATTCATGAAATTGCTTATTATTTCTGTCATATATCACTATCAGTTCTGTATTTAAAAATATTATTATTATTATTTTTTTGGTAGATCCAGAAGTCGTAGTCCAAAACGTTCTAGAAGATCCCGCTCAAAATCACCACACAAAAGGCATCTCTCACCGGGTCTGTCTCCCCCTGCTCGAAGACATAAATCCAAAAAGAGCAAGCATTGATATCACATAGTACGAAAACGAATTTGATTTCGCTGAGATTTTATATAAAACAAAATGAAATGTTTTTAATAAGCATTTACATGCATTCCCACACAAAAATAAATGCGCTGATGACTGGGAAAGTGAATCATGAACAGTGATACAATTTTTCTTTTGGACATCACCTGTATATAAAGTACTAATAAAATGTAATAAACTTTCACATGTTTTGGCTTTTTGTTCTTTTTTCTCCTTTGGATTTTATGGTACCAGAACACCTATGGACATGTATCAAATGGAGTTTTCATTTCTTTCTATGTCATATTGAATACGATTTATCGTTAGATAAAATACTACATTTTTTACAGCTTTTTTTTTTTTGGTCCTAGCAATGTTATGACAAGTGACAAGGCAGCTGATTTTGAAGTTCCATTCTGATTTAGTTGTATCTCTTGGTTAAGAAGGAAATATATATATATAGTGATGAATACAACAGGGTGTCTCAGCATCAGGGTTACCAACTTCTAGGAGGGGTAGGGTACACCTGGACCAGGGATGGACAACCCGCGGCACGCGTGCCACAGTGTGGCATGGTGGAGTTTTAACAGTGGCACGTGAAGACTTACTGAAAAATTAAAAAAATTTGAAAAAATAATAATGTCACTCATATCTTCTCGTCATATACTCTTTGTCGTTATATATCTTATTTTGTGAACAAACTTTTGCATTTTTGTGTCTCGATTTTGGAAAAAAGATTCACACATTTCACATTAATGCAAGAAATAGCTACCAAAGTCAATAATGCTCCGAACTATGATAGATTTAAAAATTTAATATCCATTTTGCAGGATTTATTCAGTGCTAGGTTTGATGATTTTCAAGACGGTAAAAAAAATGCTGATCTTTTCACAAATCCCTTTTAATTTCTCTGCAAGACGTTAATTGTTACCCACCTGAAATCCAAATCGAAATTATTGACCTACAGCACCATACTACACTGAAAAGCAAATACAAGGAACTTATTTCAACTGCAAGTGATCCAAATTATATTGAATTTTGGAAATTTGTTACAGACTAAGCACCATCAGAAACTAAATATCATTGGAATTTTAGTTTTACACAAGACCAGCAAAGTTGTATAACTGATAAATTTGCAGAAAGGCCTTGTTTGGCGCAGCATGACCTATGATGTCCTTGCGCTATTGAAATTAAACCAACAAATTAAGAAAAGGTACCGTCTAGAAACGGCTTTCAAAAGCTTTGAGAAATCACTAAGTAAACATTTTGGAATTAACGACGTCGATGTTTATCAGTATGCACCACATATGTACGAAATGAAAATTATCAGAGATGTCATAGATCGGAAGGTAGAGAAACGTTGACAGAGCGTACACATTAATTTTGTATGTAAAACATTCACTACTTACAACATTGTCGATAGATAGCTGTGTGGCAATGACAGGTTTGGTATTAACATAATGGTTACTACGGTAATTAACTTATGTAGGTACTGTACTATAAAAGCATAAATGTTTGTGAGAAGTAAACGTAGGTATGCCAATAACGTTAGAGGAAAAGGCGCTATTGGTGAAACTGTATTAATTGCCAGAACAGCACTAATGTAGCAGCTGTGACGATCAAGAAATTCTGGCATCAAACACGTTGACCCATGGCTGCTACTTCTATATGCAGAATGATCGTGAAATTTAAATTGACAGGAAATCTCGGCGTTCAACCAGGTCAAGGCAGAAAATGAGTGTACTTGGGGAATCCACAAGTATATGCAATACTTTTCATACATGCAGTGAAACCCCGATTGTCAGTCTCCCGATTTACCGTCTTTCTCGCCTAACCATCGGCGTCAAATTCAAGTTAGGGCCACTCCGTTAACATCGACAATGAGACAATTTTACACACTTGTGAGGCTCTACCCGCAGGAGAAAACATTGAAATTAACGATGTTGTTGAATGAATTTTATTTTATATATATTTTTTCGGCCGCATTCCTCATTCCTGGATTCAATTCTCTGGGAGACAGAGGTATCGTCATACTGTAAGTCTTGCCATAACATGATTTTAGAAGTGTTTGTTCTACGAAACGTGAACAATTAAAATTTATGGCGGATTCTATTTCCAGAGGTCGGAATCTGCTACTTAAGAAATAGGAACTATATACAGTTACCTCCAATAAGGGACACCTATATAAGGCATGGTTCCTTTGGTTTATGTACCAATACATTTACTTGCTAAGAAGGGACACCTCATTTAAGGGGCGAAATATCTGGTCCCATGGGTGCCCCTTATTTGGAGGTAACATTGTATTTATGTTACGTGTGCGATCTTCCCATATAATCTGTACTCTGCAATTAATTAGAAACGTCGCTTGGGAGTCCAGTGACTCATTTAGGTAATTCTTTTGATAATGCGAGAAATTCGCTGACTCAAATCAAATGAACTTGTTATTGTTTTTAACGTTGTGTGGCATTTTTAAAAACTTTTCTATATGTTTAAATGGGTTATTACGTATTTCAAATAATGAAACATTAAAAACTAAATCACTTTCGTCTGCTATGGCGACAGCAACACTCTTAGGATTGATGTGTTCTACAACATAACCGGTTAAGTTTCACAGGAATATTTCCCATTTCTTTCCGGTAAAAGTTCTATGGAAGGGAATGATTATTCCAGAGCAGTCATGTTGTAGACGGTATAGCTAAAATTCACCGATTTCATTTAATACCAACACTGTTGTGTTTTCTTCAGTTTGTGCTTAATGGCACAAATACAGTTTAGGTCACCACGCGACAGAACTTACCATTTTCAAAGGAGTCTGAACCTCTTAGTGAATCAAACATCGGACTGGCGATCTTCAGAAAAGAAAGGGCAAGAAGCAGGCATCTGTTGTAAATCACCTTTCGATGAGGGTGCTTGAATATTGGATGTCAAAACGCATTATTTTCTCTAGCGCTGCATCACATGACGATCTTTCTTAAGGCTACTTGAGCCTCCATATTTTTTTTGTTACGGCACTAGTTATAGTGAATATAATATTTTTTGGCGAGTGTGCATGGATGTAAGATTAAGAGAAGATTACGAGTTCAACCGAAAAAACAAATAAATATAGCCGAATGGCTAAGAGGATGCGCATTCGTTTATAGCGCCATTAATCCATGTCTGATTCTAACTAGATAGTTCGGTCTCAGCTCTGGTGGCGTGCGGATGTCTTTTCTCTGAGGTCCGGGCTGGCGGGTCTTGGTTCCAGCTCGCATAAGTCGAAGTGCTTGGGACATTGACCAGGCCGCTGGATCGCGGTGGACTGGGGTCTGTTTGTGCTATTCTGGGCTCGGGCTCCGCCTTTACCTCGCGAATCATCCTTTGTTCTACTTCGGGTTGCTGGGTCACTGTCTCCACTCGCGGAGACCGACGACGTCCTGGGAAAGTTTCACGGTCCGTGGATAGGACACCGGCTCCGGTTTGTTACGGGGTGGATGGCGGTTTGTTCGTTTTGGTTGCAGGGCCGCTGCACCCACTCAACGGTGCCCGGTGGGCTCGTGTAGGAGTTTCGGCCGGCCCGGGGTGTCCTTCCGTGCCATCCATCTATTTCAGCCACTTCTCGGGGTGGATTGATCGTGGATGGTTCACGGTAGACGTTAAATTGACGATACCAGTGCGAGATGTGCGTTTCTGTACGCCTGTATGGATCGACAATCCCCCATAATGCTTCCTAGTGCCCCTCCATGGTCCACTGGCCGTCATAATATCTGACGTTAAAACCTGTCTGGGATTACAGCTCCGCCTTTGGCGGAGCACCTTTCCCATCAAAACTCATGCACAATAAGTGAAGTGATTCCAACTAGATTGTAGAATGCATGTTGTGTTTTCTATCCATCGTGGTCTAGGGTTTGATTCCTTAGGACAGAGGGTTTGTATTCCTTAGAAAAATGTAGATGTCATGCAGCATGGCCTTAGCTGGCCTTGCGTGGTAAAACACAAACAAAAAAGTTAGTTCCCTCCCCCAGGGAATATTGAACTAAAACTCGATGCTGCGCGCAGAGCATTTGGGGAGGGAGAGGGCTATAACACCCCCCTACATCTTGAGGTTAGTTACGCCACTGTGAGTGTAGGATTAAATTCATTTAGGAAAAAAGCACACAGTGAAAACGTAGGCTGAATGAGATGAAATACAGCTGATGAAAAAGAAGTGAAATGAAAATGCAAATTTATTAATCTACAATTAGTAATTATTTAATATTTATTAATTTTTACAATGTATGAGAATATGAAACCGTATCCTTTATATTGTACACATATAAGTACTTTTTTTTAAAAATGTACACACACACATACAGTATGTATAATCTATATGACAATCTTTACACATTCTAAAACTCATTTATGAATTCCATATCACGTAAATGTGCTAAAACAGTTTTCTATGAACTTCATAATAATACACAGTGATCTGAAAGGCCATTTTTTTGCTATAATTCATAACAGTGTTCTGCTGAAACCAAGGGCAGATTCAAAACTATTTCTGAGGAGGGGGCAAAAAGCTTGAACACCCCCCAATAAAAACTTCTAGGTGGCGGAATACTTCCCCCCCCCCTCCACTTTGGATCTGCACCTGGCTGAAGCACAAGTTTCGTCTTCTAACCGTATTACACTCATTTATGTATGTAAAATATACTATGATAACGGCTATGGAAATTATATTTTACATTAATGTAATAGTTTGAATTACACATTTTTCATGTGTGTGAATTTTAGTCTTCGAAAATCAAGGGAACTGTCTTACCCTAATGTTATTTTACAGGAGAGAGATGCATGTACCTATAAAATATGTATTTTATTATATATGTGTACATACACATTTTGCGGAAAGTTTACATCTTTGGGGAAACGGGTCAATTGTAGTGAAGAACAATGTACTTAAGGGCATTATTACTGTAAACCAATCACATGATGCCCTGACTTATAGACATGCGCAGAATGTACAGTTTTTTCAGTAGAATTAAGCACATAACTATAGAAGATCAGGGCCTATTGCAATTGAAAACAATTACTGTCCACGGGTCTGACGCATTGACGACAGTTTTACACTTCTTTCTAGAGAGGTGGATATAGATCCCATGTAGGATACTAGTTTTATCCAGTCTACAAATTTTTAATTGACGCATAATAATATAAATATCCACAGCAACAATATAAACAATACCTAATAATAAATCAATGCACAAATTAACACTGTCGGCAACAAATAATGTTGAGGTAGAAAAAGAAGAGAAAGTAAGAAACACAAATGGTAGGATATATTTTTCTGCTTAAAATAAAATGGTTTGATGAGCACGAGGAGGACAACCATCATCATCACGCTTGTCCTCTCCTCAATTTCCCGATTCCAGTCCTCTGGTAAATTTATATTGCAGAACTATTCCCTTTCGATGTCTCATTTCATTTAATAGTAAGTTCTATGTAAAAAATTCGGTTAAATTGCAATGTCATATCAAAGCAGCAGTGTCGCTTAAGTAGTGAACGAACATCGATATAAAACGATTACATATTTGACCGATATATCGATTAAAACTATCGGAACATCCTGTTCTAAAAACACCGATGTTCCAACTCGGGGTACATACAAATCGCTGTTCAGGATCACGGCAAATAAAAGGTTTTGTTCCGTTATTCTAGATTAAACAGACTTCAAGAGCTTCGTGAAATCGATGCTATATGGAACACCCGCCACCCCCCTCCTTTGCAACCAGAATATTGCTATTTGATATTAAACAGGATTTTGAATTTCTCGACCAATGTAGGTTGGTGTTATCCTATCAAGGCCGCAGCTAGACGTTTTATGCAGGGTTGTGGGAGGTTGCAATTCGTCAATGTTTTGATGTATTTTATAAATATATTTAATAATAATAAATACGCGTATCTAAGCAAACGAACATATTTAATATTAATGAATAAATTTCTTAACAAAAATTTTGCATCGGAAACTTATGGCGGTATATTAAAGTTTACAATTTCCCCCTATCTTCATTTACTACAGAGTAGATGAAGACGCAACCCGCTGTAAAAAGCATGATGTATACAAGATCTATCCTGAAAACAAGTTTTGAATACATTTTTAACATTAAAAAATAATTTACGCGGACGTATACAATTTTATATAAAACAAAATTCTGCAATAATTTATTTCGAGAAAGAATATTCTTCAGCTTCACCCCTAGGTCCAGTCTGGCTATGGCTCTGTATTTTTTTGAAAGGTAACTGTTTATGCAAATGTCCATATTCACCATGTTTTCTCTACACTTCTTATCCCGATTGTCTCCAAAACTAGAAATATATTTTTCACTAACATAAATAGTGAAAATCATTTAGAAAGGCATTCACTAAATGGAAATCAACAAGACATTTGTGTTGTTGCTTCTCATCGTGTGGACGCCTTTCTAAATGATTTGTTTTGCTGAGGTATAGGAATATGGTAACCCTAATTTCGAGTCCCTGTACACACACGTTTGTTCTTATAATTCGTTTTATGAAAGTCATCAGATAATGGTAAGATTATTGTTACCGAACCCCTTTATCACCAAATCGGTATCGTCTCCAATGAAGGCCAATTTATTATAAGCGAATTGCGAAAATAATATGTAAAAATAATATGTAGCTCAAAAGTGCAGAATTTATTGAAAATTACGATATGCAAGAGTTGATTATACCTTTGTTAACACACCTCCTTTAAAGAGGTAACTGTTTTTTCGAGAAAATAATTTGTGTATTTTACAATTTTTCAGACATTTTTTCGGCAATGCAATGTCCTTTTTTTGCTCTTTCTTTTCGATCAAAATTTGTTGTAAGGTGCGAGATGTTGGTCTCATTGAGTCACTTTTCTTATCAAATAAAGTAAATAAAAACTATACGAAATTCGATATATGTATATCCAACGTAAATGATCGATTTTGCTTATCGATGTCACGTAATAATGTTACATAGTTTGCTAATTGGGTAATTTTCGCATGAAGTGTTAGAGATTGTTGAATGTACTTAAAAGGAAACTACAGAAACATGTATATTGGTATTAAAGCAACAACTTTTTCGGTGTTTGAAATATTGTATCGAAATAAATTGTCGATTTGAATCTCTTTCATTGATTAATCATGTTTAATTGTTTATTAATATTGATTAAGTATTGATGACATTATTCCAAACCAATCAATTATAACGAGGGGGCGGAGTTTTAAGAAATTAAAAATGACAAAGAAAGGAAATCATGTTTAAACCAATAAGATTAATCTTTTCAGCTATAATTATAAATTACTTTTTAATTATGTTCCGAAGGAAAAAAATAGCAAGTACTTTTTCTTTTAGAGGCCCGAGTTCACCTTACTGAGATGATTGCAATTAAACACACAATTAATTATATTTTCCATCGTATTCTTAATTATAATTCATCTCACGTAATTAATGTTGATACGTCTTGCCATCCCTCCGATATCATTAATTCCTAATGATACAATTAACGTACTTGGAAAATTTTCTTTACAATTTAAATTAAGTTTTAAAATATTCTTTTTTGAGGTGGTTTCAAAATAAAAATCTTTCTTGATCGCGAAGTTAAGGCACTCTTGTTATCAAACATTTCTCCGAAGTTTGCGAAACAATTTCTTGAATTAATATTTTTTATTAACAATAGAGTTTCTTACATCAATATTTTTCCCATGTTACATTAGTATTTTTCTCACGTAAGTGAGTATTTACAATAACATTTTCTCATGTTAGAGAGTTTCTTACACTTACATTTTCCTCACGGTAGAATTTCTTACAATAATCTTTATCTCATGTTTCTTGCATCTATATTTCCACATGTTCCAGTTTTTTAAAGTAATGCTCTTTTACAATAAAATTTCGTTATTACAAATAAATTTTTATACAAATTTCGTATTGTGATGAATTTCTTTTCTTGCATATCTTTTTCCATTAGAGTTTCATATATTAATACCTTTCTTTTTACATTTAAGTTCTTTGCATTGTTATATTTTTTAATTAATATATTCTTATTTTAGTATTTTTTACATTATATTTTTATTCCTTTATCTTATACTATAAAATAACACAGTCCGATTAAATATTTTGCATTTGAAATGTGTATTGCCTCTACTAATTTTCTGGATGATTTCGTTATAAAGGAAAGGTTTAAGATTTTGATGCTGGTGTTTATTATTGACCAAACGTTTGAACTATGACCTTTCTCCATCTTGGCGCAGTACGACCTCAGTCGTCCTTGCGCCATTAAAATCTAATCAACTAACTTTTAAGTTGATTGGTGACGTAACACTACGCAGTATAAATGGATTTAAGAAAAAAAAACCGTTTTAAGCGTAGGAAAAAATTTAACACATTATTCGACGTAAGTTCGAACGGATAATGGCGGTCCCTCGTCAAGAATTCGAGTGATCAAAACCTAAATAGAACAGAAGCGTTGCCTTAAAAATTTGTTCAACTTCTTTCATACTTTTTTGAAGAACTTAATTTTTTAAAATCGGTCGCAATCAACAGAGGTTATAGCCCCAACGTCATTGATTTGGCCGTTGCTAAATTCACCAAACCGTCGCCAAAAACCACGCTTTATAACCATGGACGTTAAACACTGTGGTACCGTCGTACTTCCGTTTTTTTCCAAAAATTAGATACCCCATTACAAAAATTCTTAAGCATGCAAACTTTAAGGTTATTTTCTCCCCTTTCAATAAAATTCAACCCTCTAAACTTGAAGATGAACTTCCTACACTACAACGCTGGGGTGTGTATCAAATATTTTGTCAATGCTATTTATCCTACATCGGCCAGACCAAACGAGCTTTACTGCACAGAATTAAAGGACATTAACGTTACGTATCAAAGGCTGATTTTAATAAATTCTCCATCGCAGTTCATTGCTGGGAGAAAAAACACAAATTCAATTTCCAAGTGGCGTCAATTATCCGTCAATCGAAATCGCAACACGAACTGAATTTTTTGAAAGCCTTCTTTATAAATCTCAACTCTGCAAATATCGTTAACGATCACAAGATGACTCCGAGTTTCAACCAGGTGTGGAAAAACCACATTAATTTCGGTCCTCCAAATATCAAATCTCTCTTCAATTTCTACTAGATTCCTTTTGTCACCAATAGATGGCGTTAGTATCGACCAAATAGACCGGTTAACACGGCAACACTTCAGCTTCGATACGGCAACGCTTCATTTCTGTTTAATTTTAGATCACTCGAATTCCTGACGAGGGACGGCCATTGCCCGTCCGAAACGTACGTCGAATAATGTGTTAAAATTTTTTCTCTTACACCTAAAACGTTGTTCTTCTTAAATCCAACCAACCTTCCTTCACCAAATGCCTACGCAGTAATTATCACCATAAATTTAACCTATTCGTTGTTTTAGGGAAAACAACAACTGAGGAACGGAATATTTACTCGTCAAAGGCGTTATCATTAGTTCACTTTTATCTTTTACTGTTCACAATTACTCTACGGGCTCTGTGGGGCGTTATCAACGATTTAATATAAGCTTCGAATAAGGTTGTTTGCTTTAAATGTATATTGAGAATGTCGGTCACAAATAGGGACACTGTATTCCCAGAAAAGGGTGTGAAAAGATGCAAAGCGACCAGACATTCGAATGTAGCCCACTTTAAAGGAAGGAGGAGGAGGAGGATGGATGATGCGGTCTGTGACAGCACAAAACCCAAAAGAGGGTTGGGTCGGAGTCCGAAAATGATTACGAAAGAGTTATTTTCCACGTGCATGATACAATTGGCCATTAGTTACGGGTGGACCTTCATGACAAAGCAAACGACCGATTGTTCGTTTATGCTTGTATGGCGCAAAGAAAGCAAAGGTTACTGGAGCTACTGTATCATAACATTATGTATAATAACAAATTACACGTTTTAAGTTATTAAGATTCTGCACCGGGCCTTTCTAAGAACCCGGGCCCCTGGGCATTCGCCCTCTTTTCCCGTCCTTTATCCAGTATTGGCCATTGGTTAGAAATATGTTGCTTAAACTTACAAGTTTGGATTTGAAAGTGTGCGTTAATCATGAGTTGAATATCACGACAATGAGGGCCGGGGCAGACGCTCAAGGGCTCCTTCAAAGGGGCAAATGTATAGGGGCCCAGTGCGAAATTTTAATAACAAACATAATTTATTATTAAATATAATTGGGGGCGGGGGGCGCTCTGCCTAGGGGCCCGTTACTCCTGTCCTGATGATAAGTCGTTGTTCTTGTCCTCTACGAGTCATTGTGGGGACTTTGTGGGATTGAAATCAGACGAAGAAAATAATATCTCAGAGACAGCCCTCCTTTCACGACTTAAGCATAGCCCTTATTTGAATGGGCCAATCAGAGCTGGCGCTAGGTATTATGCCGCTGGGCGCGACCACGTGTTTTGCCGCCCTAAAATGATTTAATCTTTTGTAATAATCGCACCCTCAAAAAATCTACTGCTCAGAGCGAATGCTCGGTTTCCCCCCCCCTCCCCTTTGCACCGATCTTAGTTACGAGCAGTGGTCTGTGGTCAGCTGCTAATATTCTAACAACCGTTTCGTTGTAGTTCAGTTTCTCTCTCACTTTAGAGTCAAAAAAAAAAAAAAAAAACCCACCAGCCAACCAGTAATTAATTTTGAAGATATTCTAAAAACCGGTTCATGTGAAATGGATACCATATATTATGGGTTATAGCCTATTACTACTTTTATATATGTCAGTCTAATTCTTTGAAGTCAGTCTAATTTTCCGAAGCCAATCTAACTCTCTTAGTTAATGCACTCACAAGCAGGGCTGTCCTGAAGAAAATTATTGAGAGTATGCGGTGATGTCTTAATTAAAGAGTATTGAAATTGCGGGGTTACTGGACTTGGTGACGTCATCGCGCCGCGCTGACTGGCATTTGACTGGTCGTCTATCCAAGCCCAAGGTGGCAGTTACCACTTTCATCAGTTTTTCATTCCTCTTCTGGTCGTACGCAGGATATTATTTTGAGGCTTGGTGGATTCAGGGGGCTTCCTCATTTGTTTACATTCAAGTTTGTAAATGACTAGAAAAAAAAAGAAAAAAGCCGAACTTTGTTGGAAGTTGCCCCAAAAACCAGCAAATACAAAAGTTTCCGTGAGACCTTGAGAATATGCGGCGTGTACTCGGTATTTTTCAAAATTTTTTAAAAAAAAAGCAGCGCACCCAGCACGTATGCCCTTTGGGAACAACCCTGCTCACAAGAACATGGACACTCCAGTTTGGGAAGCCTCAGATGAAGTGTAAAAAGTTAAACATTCAATTCATTAACAGCTGGCTTGGGTGTTTACAAACCGTTCACTAAGTTAAAAATACTACATCACTATTATGTCTCACCTCATGTAAAAGTAGCGGAAATGTTAAATCAAAATTTCATTTTTTTTTTTTGTTAAAAAGTTAATTTTTTATCTCATAATATTACCCTTCTCAGGGCTAACGCAATTGCCAAATAATGGTCAACACATAAGGTCATTACAATAGCTTATCGCGAGGTATTTAAATTTTTTTTTTAATTTTAATAGAACAGAAGCTATTCTGACATAATTATTATTAAAACAGCACATTTATGGAAAACCACTTCTTTTTAACTTTATTTGATTACGATAACCAAGTTATGTTCTGCTTTGGTGATAAAGGTCCTAAAAGAGGTTTTGATTTGAAGAAATGTTTGAAAAATATTACATGAAATAGTATCACAGTAGATAAAGTTTTTCGGGATATAAAACTCTAAACGTGCAATATACAGGGTGTTTCAAAAGTCCTTAGATATTTCGGTGAAATGGGTGAATTTCAAACACTAATTTCTTAATGACAAGAATATAAGTATATTTTTATATAAAATATATAATATTAAATTCTCTTCTTCTTCTTCTCAATTTCCTTATTCCGGATTAGTAAAATGACACTGACGCTTCCATAGTTTTCTGTTTAGAGCAATGCTCAGCGTTAAATTACTATTAGCCATATCCTTAAAGGCTTTCGTTTGAAGCGTTAGTTAAAGGTTTAAGTTTATATTGTTAGCCTTAGTATTTCTGTTTTGTTGTCTGGCACTATTTTTCTGATAACTTGCTTATAAGATTCTTCTATTAAGTTTCTTTTTTTAATCAAGTTTTACAGCTTCTATTTTAATTAAGTTTCTTCTATGCTCTGGCCATTAAGCCCCTCTTCCCTTCCCATTAAGATTTGTAATTAAGTTTCTCTCCATTAAGTTTTTGTTCCATTAAGCCCTTCCATTGCTTTGTTTTATTAAGTTTCCTTTATTCAAATTAAGTTTTTCTTCTATTAAGTTTCGCCGGTTTATTCCCTTCATTAAGACTTGAAAGCAAGTTTCTCTATTGCTTCTTTCTTCTATGAAGTTTTCGTCAATACCTTAACAAATTTCAAATTGACCAGTTGGGTTACTGGGAACTTTTACAAGAATTTCAGGGAATGCTTTTGGAACTGTTACCCCAGTGCGAAACATAATCATTATACTAAACTGTTATTCATTCACTACTGGATGAAAGTATCCCCTATACACACATGTCAAATTTGAGCAGTGCATTTATATATTACCGTAGTCTGCTTTTTTATTTGATGCACCCATTTCGTTTGAGTACATTTAAATCTTTGACGGTCATTTGAAATGGGATAATCATCACCATCCACAACAATCATTTTCAATCCACTGTAGGATGGAGGTCTCTCTGTTATCACACATACCTGTAGTATGGTGAAGGAATAGAGAGGAAGCGGCCATAAGCTTACTATGTTGGCCAGACGGGTTGGCAAGCTGAACCTACAATTTAACTGAGATTCCGAACTTCGGTCACCACAGCCGAAGATATGAGCTAAGGTAAGATTTGTTGTGTTATCCTCCTACGGATGCCTATCGGGGTACAAATGGGATATGTACGTATATACGCATTACATGGTTAAAAAATCACTGGACGCTAAACGTGTATCTTTATTTAATAAATTAGTATCGTTTTGGCAGCAATATACTCGAAGACACCATGCGTGTGCTTTCTACTAGATTTTTGTAAGTGGGAACAGAAATCTGTTTTCATTTTACAAGTACTACCGCTGCCAATACTCGTTTAGAAATGGAACGGTTTTTTGAATTCCTAATGTAGTGATTTAAGAGACATCCTAAATGTTTTCTATTCAAGTCGGGACTTTGCGAAGGCCAATCCACAGCAAGCATCTAAATCCCCAAAAGCCATTCAGAAACAACGTCTGCCGTGTGAGCTGATGCGTTGTCATTTTGATAAACGCAGAATTTATCATCGCAATATTACTAAAGCGATGGGAATGCAGAATTGTCCAAAATGCCTAAGCAAGCTTTTTTCTTTAACACGTTTTTGGAGCCATTTTCAACGGGTGTGGTTTGTTGCGATTACTGACAAGGGAAGGGCCAGAGCTGCACGACGCCGAATTTAATGAGAATGGTCTCATTTGAAAGCCCTCACAAAATTGTTAGACACGTATTCGAGCGTTTTTCAGTGTGGGCCTTAATATAAATGCCAGGGGCCAAAGAAAGGCAAAATTAGGGGCATTTTCGAAGATTTCAAATGGCTGTATCTTGGTTAAAATTTAGAGCTAAAAGTTAAGTTTTGATGCACTGTGTGCATCTTTCAAATATACCGAATATTTGTTTTAGGATTTTCCTGACAAAACATTATTAAATGTGATTTTGCAATTTTGAATATCGCCTCTGTTACTGCTATTTATCGAAAGACTTCTTGGCAATTTGGCGAAATCATTGGCGATCTTTATAAAAAGCTGGCTGTTTGCGTTTGTATTATTGAATATGCATGAAACATATAAAAGGAGGTTGAAATATAAATTCACACATTAAGGATACAAATTAATGGTCGAAGATCTTACTCTTCGTGTTAAATATCGTGCATTTATTGTTTATAATCATTTAATATCTTTTCATACGAAGAGTGAAATCTTCGTTCAATAATTTGCATTCGTAATACCCCAAAAACTACTTTCCGTCAGAACAGTGGGCCACCCAGAATTTTGAGAAGATGGAGGGGGGGGGCAGTGGCACACAGAATTTCTTCAAAGGTGGGTATATGTGTGTGGGGGGGGAGGGTTAACACCGAGAAATTTTTTCAACTGTCATATTAATTCGTAAGTACTTTGTGCATTTTTTTTTCAAGAGCAATATCAAAATAATTTTTCCGTTTGATAAGCCCAATGCCCGGCCCTTGGATCCTGAGCCCCATCGCTCCTCCCCCCCCCCGTGGGTGCATCACTGCATTAGAATGAACTACGTCCTTCATCTCGTATCGCTCGTTTTTTGGAATAGTAAAAGAAGAATTGCATTATTCTACAGAAATAATTTTCATTTTTTTCGTGTTGTTATAGGATGAGCACGCTGTCTATGAGTAATTAATGTATATGTGTGTTTGAACGATATGAACTACCGTTATAAGTTCTATTCAGATTGATATTAAATTACAGAAAACTTGTGTAGGAAATTATAACGTCTTGACAATTATTATGACTTTAGTTGCAAAGAACGTTAGCGAAAGTGAATATTTGTTACTTACAAAAACAAAAACAGATTTCTCAAAAATATAAAAAAAAATCGGATAATTTTTTATTCTGATCAAATAATACACGTTAAATTTAACTACAACAATATGCAGAAAAGAATGCAATTATCAGTTACTGCGTTTGCCGCATAATATAACTCACTCTACTTTTACATGTTCAGGTGAGATAACGATAAGAGCAAGCCGGTTTCAACATCTTTCTGGAAATATCGCCAATGATTTCGCCGAATTGCTAATAAGTCTTTTAATGGATATCAATAATAGAGGCGATGTTCAGAATTGAAAAATTAGATTCAATAATGCTGTATCCAAAAAATCCTGAAACATGCATTCGATATATTTGAAAGATGTATACAATGCATGAAAACTTAATTTTTAGCTCTAAATTTTAACCGAGATAAAGCCGTTTGAAATCTTCAAAAATGCCCCAAATTTTGCCCTTCTTTGGCACCTGACATCTATATTAAGGCCCACGCTGAAAAACGCTCAAATACGTGTCTAACAATTTTTTGAGAGCTTTCAAATGAGACCACTCCCATTAAAATTGGCGTCGTCCAGCTCGGGCCCTTTCCATTGTGCGCTATATTACAACTGGAGTAAAGATTGAGCGTGCCGTTTCCAAAGGACCGCATCACTCCTTTATTTATACGCGGTAGGCAAACAACCAGCTTCAATGGGACTTGTGATGTTAACGGATACTTTTAAGGATAAAAAATAAAGGAACTATTTCATTTTAAGTTAATGTAAATCAAAGAAATAACGCAGGACTTTTGGTGAAAATGTCTTTTATTTTCAAATTGTATTAAGAAGTAAGAATAATTTGGATTTTAGTTGAGAACTATATACTCAGTTAACAGGCCGATATTCAGCGCTTATTTTTGTGTTTTTTTACAAATTTATAAATTAACGATCATTAGTGTCTGCTTTAGTTAATCAACCTTCAAAAAATAATTAGTTTAGAAAGTGATAAAAAAATTCTACGGCACACACATATAGTATATAAAAGTCGAACTTATAATTTTCGAATTTAAAAAGTATATATATATATATAAAGCTAATTTAAAACATAGACAATAATAGGCGTGATATGGAGGGGGGCAAGGGGGGGCCACTTGCCCCCAGCTTTTTTAGAAAGGAGGCAAAATCGTACCCTTGCAGTTTTAGGTTTTTGTCCTCCTCTCTCTAGTTTACTCTATATTTAACCCCTAAGTTACGTCTGTGCACACAGTAGTTGTGAAATATTGTATCTTTAAATTAAATGTAAATTTTTAACAGCGGGTATTATAAATGAGATTAGGCTTCTGTGCTCGACGTTCACGGATTGTTTGCCTAACTGGCTTACGAAGTGTATCCTTCCGCAGCAAAAAAACAGTTTCAGGTGCCGCTGGGCTGTTGAATATGGAGTCCGCACTCCAGTTGTAATTTAACTCAGTGGTTGGGATAGACAGGTGGACACACGAAAGCCGCCAGTGGGTGTCCGGTGACCTTTCACCCTATGTTGTGTAATTAACCTCCTAGAAGATCTTTTCCTTTTATTAACTAATTTTGTAACTTTTTATTTGG
>QLNU02014802.1:19571605-19582120 GCA_006491805.2 Dysdera silvatica
TTGCCCCTTCATCCTGGCTACAGGCCTAGGGGTTTGTGTCTTCATCTACTCTATAAAAAAGAACCTGTAACGGTTTTCAATGCAAAAGATGGGTTAAGACATTTATTAATACTAAATACATTATTCTGCTTAGCTATTTAGTATTATTAAATATATTAATAAAATACATCAAAACATTTACGAATTTTAAGCCCCCTGTAGCCTTCTGTGTCTTTCCAACGACATGCGAGCAATTATTAGTTTGTGCTTTATATATTTCAGATATTTGCTCTTGGCACTGACATATCAACTGGCATCAGTAAACAGTTTATTGATTATAGTTTTTCTATGTGCCAGAAAAAGAATATAACCAAATGGCATTTGTTCATGGAGAAAAGCAATACAACAATCGTTTAACAGATTGCATAAATATATAGCATTCTCACGTAAAATACAGTTCTTTTAGTAGAGAACCCCTCCAAGAAACAAGAAAATCATTTTATATCCGACACGATAAACATAACATTTAAAAAAAATCATGCTTCATAAATCATGCTCCATATGCTATACTAGATCTCTCAGATCGTTTTTAAGACGGCTTTCATTTTTCATTTTGGTGCCACCAGAGGCGGATTTACGATTTTGCCACCTGTAGGCTGATTTATTTTGCTACTTATTTTCACTAAACGTAACCAGAGGCGTAACTAAGACTTTTGCCCTCTTATCAAATTATTAATTGAACACCTCTGAGGTGGAGGCGTGCGGTTTCTCAAATTCTTTTTTTCAAAATCTTTTCATAAGTATTCGCAAATTTAGTGTCCACTGCCCCTGAGACAGTGCCTTCAGCAACTCTCCTTTTGCCAATGCCTAATTACGCCTCTGAATATAACATCTAAAATTGGACATAAATGTAGATAAATAAAAAAAAATCTTTATAAAAAAAATGGAAAATGAACATTATAATTCTTAACAGTAAATAGAACTTTATATATTATAACAGTATAATTCACTACATTTTAATAAAACCCAACAATTTTTCGGTTCCTCTTAACAGAAAACTATGATTCGTTAGTTATTAGCAAGAGCTACAGCTCTTTTTATTACTTCGAACGAATCACGATTTTTTTACTCAATTTCTTTGCATATTAAACTAAGTAAATTTTGTTTTTTTACAAACCTTTAGTTTTTAAACCTAGTATTGCATGGTTATATAGTACAGCTAGCATTACATTGTTGTAGCCTGTAGTACAGATAGCACTGCATTGCTAGTATTGTATATTGAATTAATTACTTATGCTGCTCAGCAGTTGTTCACTGTTTGCAATGTTATGGCAGGAGAAAAGATAAGCAAGCAGGCTATTCTGTCTGTTTTCAGTTAACCATGTGCTGCAGTGAACTGACAATGGAAGGGCCCGAGCTGGACGACGCCAATTTTAATGAGAGTGGTCTCATTTGAAAGCTTTTAAAAAAATTGTTAGACACGTATTTGAGTGTTTTTCAGTGTGGGTCTGAATATTGATGCCAGAGGCTAAAGAAGGACAAAACGAGGGGCATTTCCAAAGATTTCAAACGGCTGTATCTTGGTTAAAATTTAAAGCTAAAAATTAAGTTTTGATGCATTGTACGCATCTTTCAAATATATCGAATACTTGTTTCAGGATTTTTCGGATAAAACATTATTAAATGTTATTTTGTAATTTTGGATATCGCCTCTATTACTGCTATTTATCGAAAGACTTCTTGGCAGTTTGGTGAAATCAATGGCGATCTTTCTAGAAAGCTGGCTGTTTGCGTTTGTATTATTGAATATGCATGAAACATATAAAAGGAGGTTGAAATATAAATTTATGCATTAAGGATACAAATTAATAATGGAAGATCTTACTGCTCATGGGAAATATCGTGAATTTATTGTTTGTAATCATTTAATATCTTTTCTTGCGAAGATTAAAATCTTCGTTCAATAACTTGCATTCGTAATACCCCAAAAACTACCTTGCATCAGAACAGCGGACCACTCAGAATTCTCCGAAGAGGGAGGGAGGGAGGAGGGCAGTGGCACACAGAATTTTTTCAAAGGTGTATGTATATGATTTTAGGGAGGAAGTCAACACCCAGAAATTCACCGAGAAATTTTTTTTCAACTGTCATATTATTTAGTAAAGCGATTGTGTTTTGTGCATTTTTTGTTTTTCAAGAGCAATATCAAAATAATTTTTCTGTTTGGTCAACCCAAGCCCTGGCCCTTAGATTCTGGGCACCATCGCTCCTCCCCCCCCCGTGGGTGCGTCACTGCGTTAGAGTGTACTACTTTCTTCATCATGTATCGCTCGGGGTTTTTTTGGAATAGTAAAAGAAGGATTGCATTATTCTACAGAAACAATTTTCATTTTTTTCGTGTTATATTATAGGATGAGCATGTTGTGTATGAGTAATGTATATGTGTGTTTGAACGATATGAACTACGTTTATACGTTTTATTCAGATTGATATTAAGTTACAGAAAACTTGTGTAGGAAATTTTAACGTCTTGACAATTTTTATGACTTTAGTTGCAAAAAACGTTAGTGAAATTCAATATTTGTTACTTACAAAAAGAAAAACAGGCTTCTCAAAAATATAAAAAAACTCAGATATTTTTCTATTTTGATCAAGTAATACATGTTAAATTTTACTGCAAGAATATGCAGAAAAAATGCGATTATTTGTTACTGCGTTTGCCGCAAAATATAACTCTCTCTACTCTTTACAGTTTCAGGCAAGGTAATGATAAGAGCAAGCCGGTTTTCAACACCTTTCTTGAAATATCGCCAATGATTTCGCCAAATTGCTAAGAAGTCTTTTGATAGATACCAATAATAGAAGCGATGTTCAGAATTACAAAATTACATTTAATAATGCTGTATTCAAAAAATCCTGAAACATGCATTCGATATATTTGAAAGATGTATACAATGCATCAAAACTTAATTTTTAGCTCTAAATTTTAACCGAGATACAGCCGTTTGAAATCTTCGAAAATTCCCCTAATTTTGCCATTCTTTGGCCCCTGCCAACTATATTAAGGCCCATGCTGAAAAATGCTCGAATACGTGTTTAACAATTTTTTAAGAGCTTTCAAATGAGACCACTCCCATTAAAATCGGTGTCGTCCAGCTCGGTCCCTTTCCATTGTGCGCTATATTACAACTGGAGTAAAGATTGAGCGTGCCGTTTCCAAAGGACCGCATCACTCCTTTATTCATACACGTTAGGCAAACAATCAGTTTGTATGGGACTTGTAATGTTAACAGATACTTTTAAAGGTAAAAACTAAAATAGATATTTCGTTTTAAGTTAATGTAAATCAAAGAAATAGCGCAAGACATTTAGTGAAAATGTCTTTTATCTTCAAATTGTGTTAAGAAGTAAGAATAATTTGGATTTTAGTTGAGAACTATATACTCAGTTAACAGACCGATATTCAACGCTTATTTTTGTGTTTTTCTACAAATTTATAAATTAATGATCATTAGTGTATGCTTTAGTTAATTAACCTTCAAAGATTAGTTAGTTTAGAAAGTGATAAAAATATTCTACGGCACACACATATAGTATATAAAAGTCGAACTTATAATTTTCGAATTTAAAAAGTATATATAAAGCTAATTTAAAACATAGACAATAATAGGCGTGATATGGAGGGGGGCAAGGGGGGGCCACTTGCCCCCAGCTTTTTTAGAAAGGAGGCAAAATCATACCTTTACAATTTTGGGTTTTTGTTCCTCCCCACCCCCAGTTTACGCTATATTTAACCCCTTAGTTACGCCTATGCACACACTAGTTGTGAAATATTGTATCTTTAAATTAAATGTAAATTTTTAACAGCGGGTATTATAAATGAGATTAGGCTTTTGTGCTCGACGTTCACGGATTGTTTGCCTAACTGGCTTACGAAGTGTATCCTTCCGCAGCAAAAAAACAGTTTCAGGTGCCACTGGGCTGTTGAATAAGAAGTCCTCACTCCAGTTGTAATTTAACTTAGTGGTTTCGATAGACAGCTGGACACACGAAAGCCGCCAGTGGGTGTCCAGTGACCTTTCACCCTATGTTGTGTAATTAACCTCCTAGAAGATCTTTTCCGTTTATTAACTAATTTTGTAACTTTTTATTTGGCATTTCTTACTACGAGAAGACATTCATGCAATCATAAACAACGGGACTGAAAATATAACGGTATAAAATTATACATAAAAATAAACAAAAACTGTAACACGGCGCAAATATAGTTGCCTCGCTTAAACGTATATTGACGGTTACAGCAAATATTACTCGACTCTTCGGGCAAACAAGTAAACAGCTATATACAGTGAAACCTGCTGTAGTGACCACCTTAGTATATCGGCCACCTGAATAATATGACCACTTTTTACAAGAGAGAATTGGTAAAGACCCAGTCAGGCCTCTTCCAAAGTCTGTCGTGTATAGTGATCGCCTCTCTATGGTGACCAGTACAGTCCAGTCCCAAAAGTGGTCACTTTAGACAGGTTCTACTGCATACGTTTAAGTATCTTAGCACACTTAGTATACTATAAACATGAAATATTATTAAAGGAATAATACTATGTACAAAAAGGCAAAGAAATGTTTTATGTACCTCTGTATTTTCTAATGGAAAAAGGTTGTACACTGTCATACACTTGCGGTTTGACTTCTATGCAAGTCGTTTTGCAATTTTGAATTGAGTTACTTTATTTTTTGCAGTCTCAATTTAGGCTTATCGCATGAACTTAATGTTCATTTGAAAAGAAAGTCTTCCATAACGCGACAAAGCGATGATTGGTGACCAATGATTGGGATCAGATCAATTGGCTAAAAGGGAAAAGACACATTGTCCGCAGAGTCGTTCAAGGCGGTTTCCGCTCAGGTGCAAAAACAATATCTTTCCACCCTTATTAATTTAATATTATCTAATTAAGAATGTTATATGCAATATTTACTTTTATAGCTATATGTACAGGGTGACCCATAAGTAGTAGACCATACTTTGACGCGCCATAACTTCTAGCAGAGTTGGTATGAAAAGAAAACAGATAGCTTATTTTGTAACACAAACACTCTTCAATATCGGTTTTCCATTATGTCATCAGCTTGCATGCCATCAGGCCTGTAATCGCAAATTTTCACACGATTTTGCGAAGAGTTTATGAGGAACAGCAGTCAATTCCACAGAAATCATATCCTCTAGGTCCTGTAGGGTGTTGATGTTGCGGGAATAAATTTTATCCTTCAATTACCCCCACAGGAAAATGTCTGGTGGGGCGGAGTACAGGCGTGCACACCGAATTCGTTGCTCCAGAGGAATCCTACTGGTCGATATTCCAGTAGTTTTACCAGTAAGAAGAAAAAAACCCAAAAAAACACACTTTAGAACACTGCAATATGAGACTTCTGCTATATGGTACAAGTTAAACCTGTCAGAAAATGCACCTCAGCTAGAAGTTATGCCGATTCAAACTGTGGTCCTTTGATTTAGTTATGCAAAATAAATGTTTTTTAATTTTCGTATGCATAAAATAATGCAATGATCTTCGGCAGGGCCTTTCAGAGAAAATGCGAGGCCCGGGGCAACTAATATTTTAGCGTCTCTTCAAAATTGACACACATACACGTCTGACAGATATCGAGTTACCAAGTCGAGGCCCTTAATATTTTGAGGCCCAGGAAAGCAGCCCCTCCTGGTCCTCTGATGGGCCCTGGTTTTTGGTATTCCCTTTGATCCAAAGATTTGAAAGGCAATTTTGTAATAAACGGTTTGCTGTCACTTCCCTAGTTTGGCCGTCCAGGTGCGGAGGCACCTTCTGCACCCCCTCTAGTTACAGCCCTGCTTATCCCCAATTCTAAGAAAAAAAGAAAGGCCCACTCCGACATAATCCTTATCTCCCAATAGGGAGACCTTGAACAATTTTCACACAACTGTGGCTAGGGAAGCGGGAGATTGCAAAGACAAACTTTCATCTGTATACTATTTTGATTATTTTAGCCTTGATTTCCATGCTAAGGCAGTCGCCATTATTCGATTATTCAAAGGCAGTTAGAGAGAATTATTCGTTAAAGCGGTGAAACGTAACATTAATCTTACGTGAAAATTTTTGGTGTGCTAATAGATTTCCTTCTTACAAGCGCTGTATTCGATTATCCTTGACTGGATTAAATGAATCCGACTATAATTATATTTTGCATAAAATATACCTATATCCACACGTCATAAAATTCACCCTGTTTCATCAAAATAAAGGGTTTTCAGGACACCCATCATTTCGGTCATTGCCCAAGAAATAGCATTAAAAATATCTAGATATAATCTTTCTTTTATCACTCATGTAATCACAGCTTTTTATAACATACCTTTTTACACTGTCCGCCATCAAGGCAGATTTCTATGAATGTTCAAAAGATGCTAAGTTTATAAAGTGGTGAAATTTTGGTTTTGATATGGTGAGAATTTGAAGTTTGTGCGAAATATATAAAACGCCATTCTCTTTTAAAAGGTTAAAATAAAAGTGCAATTTTTAGCAAATTGTCTGGCTTTTTGAAGATTAGAAAGGGGTAGATATATTTTTAATTTAACACTCTTCGCTTTATATTCATTATAAAGTACATATAATATGCACGCTATTTTGATGTGAAGTTCGATATAACCATGCAAGGGTTTTGAAATTTGCAAAGCACCTTCATAAAAAAATCAGTCTTAGAAATATTCTCTTCCTAAAATATGCCAGTAGCATGAGCTCTATAGCGATTCTGCTTCCATATATTCATATCCCATACTACTTAAATTATTTTCTTATACAAGAATTGGAAGCGTCTGCCTTAAGTAAAAGAAGTGTTGATGATAAGATACACCAAGGGAAGGATATACTTATCAGAAGTAATAAACAATGGTATAAAATAGTATTTCCATCTTTTCCAAAGCTGATATACTCTACAACCAGATTGTTATATCGACTACGTAGTCTCGATATTTGGGAGTTAAAGAATCTCACTTACATATGAACTCATTAGTTGATGGTTATTATAGTGTTAATTATAAAAAGGCCTCTGTATACTAATTGCTCATGTTATTTAATTGTTGCGTGTAAGTTATATTATGGATTCTTGGTTATTGTCGTCCGGACTTGGTATGCTTGACGAAGTTGTGGTAGCACCAGTCGCCAGCTGCATCTCGATCTCTGCCAGTCTACTCTCTACATCCCACTGCTGCTGGCTAAGTTTGAGGTTCATAGTTGCATTCTCTGCCTCCAAGTTAACCAGTCGTTCTCTTAACCTTTTCACCTCCGCCAAAAGTACTTCTCTGCCGGAATAGTTTTGTGCAGCCATAGATGCAGCTGCCGCAGCGACTGCAGCTACTGGAAGAGGTGGAGGAGGATATCTGGGTTCTGGATTCATGTATTCGTGGAGCAAAGGTGACCTGGACCTGTATGGCGAGGACGGCATTGGAGACAACACCACCGAGTGGCCTGCTGAAGAAGTAGCACCACCGATCATCAAGTGATCAGAATCCGATCCACAGCAGGACTGGATGCTACAGGCAGAGTGTCCTGCGTAGCTTACTGGTGGTGAAAGGAAACTTGAAGAGTTTCCTTGGAGTCTCTTAACACTTCCCATACTATCTGGATCATAGGAGCTGCTAGGTCTCCTGACGTGTATTTCTTCCTCAATAGTTACTTCTGGGCTAGTACGTCTTGTGTCAGCTATAGGCATCAACTCCAAAGGCACCTTTCCTTTAGATTCCACCAAGCCAGGAGTACTGTAACTTCTTCCCATGTTTATCGTTGACGGCAGCAGGACGTAAGGAGAAGTCAGCGCTACAAGAATTGTAAAAAGAAGACAGGTTTAGATCAAATTTATAAACCTTAGAACGACGACTGATATTTAAAGGTTATCGTATCACTGATCGAAGGCCAATGAAAAGCGTTTAAATACGTCGAATATTATGAATAAGATAATTATCGTTAGAAGAAGGATTCATTGATTTATATAATTGAATAAATATTAGAACTTATATTCATGGAAATCATTAATTAATTTGCAAAACGTGCAGTCTTAACACAAGAAGTATTAAGATAAAATAATAAAAAAAAAACCTTTATAACATATATAATATATAGGATGTATTACTCGCTGAAATTTGAGCAGACGATTTGGAACCACATTTCGAACAGCACAAAAACATTTTTTGATAACCTAAAATCCCAGCGTGAATCCCTGCTCACTCATGAAGCAAGCGTTAAATATCGAGTAACTAATTACGCATTACCAGAAACAAGACACAGATAATAGTTAACATATTTTGATTAGATAGGAAAGTGTATATTATTTAATTAATTATGGATTTTAATGCACTATAATTAAATAAATTAAATGTAGACTGCATGCATGGAGCTAAATTTTTAAATACTCCAGGGCACTTTAAAATATGAGAAATCTAAGGGATTAAAAATAATTAACAGTAGGGTTTATTCAATTAGAAAATTAATTAACAATTCCGTGTTTCAGTTTCAAACATGATCATCTGGTAACGAAATTAAACACTGAGGCCACCTTATGGCAGCCTCCTTCCATTTACTTCGAAAATTGCGATATTAATCGTTTATTAATCAATCGATTCTTTCCTATCATTCCTTAGTTAAATAAATAATGCGAAATAACTATATGCGATTATAATTATCTTTTCCCCATTTCTAATTAATCTTCATTAATTCTATTTTTTTGCAAGCTACTTTTATTTTGCTTTTTTTGCTATTTCTCTGCAAAATTAACATTGGAAACGGTTACAGATTATTTATTATTGAAAAGAGAAATGTTACTTTAACTAATTAAACGAAATTTGATGATAATTAATTATTTTCCATAAATATTATTTTTACAAAAATAATTTCGCAAGTCATGATAGATATTTAAATAATATTTAAAACAATGGAAAACCATAATATTAGAAGTATTTATGGATTTATGGCATTCACCCACGATTAAATAATAGGCAATGTCAGCTGCAGTAGCATGCCTGTTACTGCGGACAGGATAAGATAGGCAGCTTTGATCTCTGGCGTCAATGAGGCATGGGCAGACTACACTTTATCGATGGTTTGGAGAGTCACCTTTTTCGGACCATCTTCATTGGGATTACAGAGCCGCCTCCGGCGGTTACCTTTCCCACTGCACAATGCAAATTTCGTCATCGGATCATTTTTGATTGGACTACTGCACAGATTGAGTAGCCTATCAGCGCCTTTATTTTGGAGGTGTTCTCACCAAGACATCGTGCCATAACGATCTGTCGAAATCGGATAAATCCTTTACTTTTCTCCATGTTGAGACGAAAAGAAATACTGACTGAGAGACTTTAGATCCAGGACCTTGGCAAATGCTGACTACAGATTTGCAAGTTTACATAATGCAAAGGCGGTTTCAATATTTTGACTGATCGGCGTATATAATGTATATTATCATTTACAGTTATGAAAAGCTTTTACATAATTATAGTGCATTATCAGTACCGGATTAAGCTTTTTATGATCAATAGACTGGAGAGTGGGTCCTTCCAGAATGTGGCCCTGGCAATATTAGTCAATACATCAAGAACTTTCCTTTGTAGTTCATTATCATCAATATTCGAGTTCACTGATATTGGGTATTTTTCGGACATTTATACAAGAACTAGATTAAAATATGGCTTAAACTTAAAGAACAGTTGGCCCTTGTGAGATCTCAAAATTGCGGGGCCCTGGCCTAATTAGCCTATGCTTAAATCCGGCACTGTACATTATACTCTTAAAACCGCACATATAATTATATTGAAATAATATATAAGGTTAATAAAGTTTATGTTCTATTTCATATTTGATTTTTATATGTATGTTGTGGATCTCACATGAGATAACATACATGCAAATTAATTAATAATAATTATATTAATTATTAATACTAATGAATAATATTTTTTAAAAGCGTTCTTACCTTTCTTTCCGTCTTCTTCTTTTTTGTATTTTTCTAACCGTTTTACAGCTATAGCTTCTAGTCTTACTCTAGCTGCAGGATAGTCTTTAAGCACATCCCACATGTCTTGTTTGTAAAGACAAAATAAATCAGAATATCCAACGGATCGCACAGACGCCGTCCTTCTGTTACCAGCTGTGCCCATGTTTAATACGCTAATTTCGCCAAAGTAGCTACCCGCTCTAAGGGTTGCCAGAACTGTCTTTCCGTTGTCGGTAACCACTTGTAATTTGCCTCGATTTACAATATACATCTCCTTGCCCACTTCACCTAAAATTAAATAAATAAAAAAAACAAACTAAAATAAAATAAAATAAATAAAATAAATGGTTGTAGACAATGGGATTCATTTATTTTATATAAATCGAACACTACGCAGATTAAATCAAACAACAATGTCAATCAATCAACGTTTATTGGCGTAGTGATACCAACGCCGATGGTATGGCGTGATTAGATGGTGAAACGTTCGAAAGAAAATAAATATTTCTGCCTTCG
>QLNU02014802.1:19591921-19603614 GCA_006491805.2 Dysdera silvatica
CAGTAAAGTGCGCACGCAACGCATGCAGCTATACGTGTGTTGTTGTTTAGACAAGCAGTGTTTCGTTCGGACATTTTATTTTCTTATACGTAAGTTGGAAGTGCAGCATAGTGTAGTGGCTTTGTAAAAAGCAAAAACATGGATCAACGTGTCAATATGCGATTTTGTTTTAAACTCGTAATGTTAGCTAAAGATTGTCATCAAATGCTTTTAGCGGTGTATGGACAAGATATTGTATCTTTAAAGTGTGTGTACGAATGGTATCGATGGTTTCGTGAAGGCCCTGACAACGTGAAAGATCTCCAATGCAGTAGAAGACCCGCCACTTAGAGCGATGAGAATCACATTCAAAAATTGAAGGACTTATCAGTCGAAGACTGTCGCCAGACAGTGCGAATGTTAGAGGAGGAAATTAGAGTTCGTATTGGCACGGCGTTTGCAATTTAGACTGAGAAATTGGGTAAACGTAAACTTTGCTCGCGTCTAGTGCCTTACCATTTGCGTGAAGAACAAAACATTTAGACGCATGCGGGGGAATTCATTGACATTGCAGATAATGACCCCACTTTCCGTAATCGTATTGTTACCGACGATGTGAGTTTGTGTGAATTTGGGTACGACTCCCGAATCAAAGGCGCTAGCGTATGTGGCGGGGTGTGGGCTCGCCGAAGTTGAAAAAAGTCCGAAGCAAAAAATCTTGCATAAAGAGAATGCTCATTTGTTTTTTGATGCTGCAGACATAATTCATAAGGAACTTTTGCCCCAAGGAAGCACATTAAATCGGCCTAGTCACGTTGAAATTTTGGATGGCCTAGTGAAACGGATACGGCGAGTGAGGCCTCAGTATGCAGAAAAGGGCTCGTGGTTCCTACTCCACGATAACGCGCGACCATGTACGCCCATTGTTGTACGCCAGTTTCTAGCCAAAAAGAGGATTGTATTACTTTCTCACCCCCCATACTCTCCTGATCTGGTGCCCGCGGGTTACTTCCTGTTTTCGTTACTGAAGAGAGCCTTGAAAGGACAAAGATTTTCGACGATTGAGGAGATTCAATAAAATGTGACCGTAGAATTGAATTGCATCTCAAAAGATGCCTTCTTGCGTAGTTTCAGTGCCTTGTACACACGTTGTCAAACGTGCATAACATCGAATGGTGATTAGAACCTTGTTTGCCAACATGTGTGAATATCTTTCGCAAAATATAGGTTTCGCTGAACTTCTTGAACAGAGGTTGTATATACATTTCAAAAATTTTAATTTCGGTATTCGTTAAACTTCTTTTCAAAATTTTAGCTGAATTTTAAAGCTGTTTTTATTGGTTGAAAAATACTGCGCTGTTATCGAAGAAGAGGATGAATGGATTTTGCGCTTTTTTTGCTTGACTACGTTTCCTGCTTTTTCCGGTAAATTTTTTCTATATTTTTCCAGATAAAAGAAAAAAAATTTAAGACGACAACAAACCGGGATCTCACTTCTCGGATCATTTAACTTTGTTTCATCTTTTTTTCCCGCCTGAGCTCAAATATTATGTTTTTGGAGTCGAGCGATCCTGATAATGAATATTCAGTTCAGGTATTTGCAGATAGACAAACCTTTGCAAAAACCTTTTACCGAACGTGTAATTAGAACGTTATTAAAATTATTGTCAAAAAGCAAAAGAAAATTAATTTTAAATTTTCTTTTTCAGTTTTCTTCATTAAGAGAATTTGGTAGAAAACATTTTCCTTTTTTGCTATTTTTTTCCTTAAATATTTAACGTCAATCTGAGGGTTTCTTTTTAACGCTACCTTAATACTTTTATTCTTTGTTATTATTATTATTGTTATTTTCAAAATTTTTGCTAATGAGCAGAATGATGTCTGATCTACTTTTTTATGTTGGTCCTATTGTTATTTATTGTCATATTTGTTGCTTTTTATAACATCAATGAAAATTTCGTTTCTCTTAAAATTCAGTTTTTAGTAAATTTAATTTAGTCTTTCTTATGTTGTTCTTTAGATTTTTTCATCAGTTTAATCGTGATTTCTATTTTTGCATTAGCCTAATTACTTTTGATTTTTTCTAAATTGCTGTTTTTACATTACTTTAAATCACTCTGATGGTATAGTTTCTTATAAATCAGCCAATTATTTGCTTTTAAAAACAAAGCTCAATTAACTAACTTAATTATTAGTTTTTTTAAATTCAATTATATGTTAACATACATTACCAGAGAATATTAAAAACCGCAATTAATGAATCTCCTAAACGTGTCAGTGGTTGCAGACCTAACTAACAAAAAAATTCTGGTTATGTGTGTCATATTGGAACTTGTGGTTAAAAAATTTTTTTTCAAAGACAAAGAAAGGTTTTTCCAAAATCCTTTTTCTCTCATCAAGGTCGATTGTTATTTCACCATTTTCGGTTGAAATTACTTTCTCTATGTACTTTCAAGTTGGTTCTTTTATTTTTTGCTGTATAAGATGGGTTTTTTCCAATCACGAAAGATGTTTTTTAAAAATCGATCACAGGTGTGTTTCCTAGGCAAAATTGAAATATTTATTGTAAAAAGTTCTCCCCCTCAATCACTCATTACCCTTTTCATCAATCATAGCAGAACTTATCTCTAGATAGGGAATGTCATTAACTTATAACAATCCAAAATTAATATCTCGGCCTTTTAATAATAATTATAATTTAAACCATTAATTTATCTTTTCAGAATTAGAAGGGTATGCAATGATCACATGACTTTATCCCACTGCATGTCGTAGTTTATCAAACAATCCCGTAAAGTAGCATTCAAATCAACGTCTAATGGCTATACCAAGGTACTAAACATCGTAAAGTGTACCAGATAATGTGAAATCAATTGCAGACGAGTGAGGTAATTGAAACGTAAAGTTGTTTGCCTCCATAATCCGTTATCTAACTGGAGGAGAACCTTGAAACAAGCTATTGTTTTCTGACCTCTCCTTCATTTCTAATCTAACTATCGGATACATCTTCTTTTACCTAAGTTAAACACTTCTACATTGTAACCTAAAAATTGTATACCATATGCGTAATGAATTTTTACCCAGGTGGAACTAATTCCACTCAATTCTGTAATTCTTTTGCATGACGATTTTATTGTACTGACCTGTTTTCTCATAAATGGCCGTGTGAATCATTTTCTCTGCTTTTTGTTATTTATTTTTGAATTCGTTTATGCATTTGTTCGCACTTTTTGCTTCTAAAACCTTTCCTTCCAACCACATATCCTACCATAATCTAGCACATCAACTTGGAATAAGAACAGCAAAGTCTAACGTAAAATAGTTTAAAACCAAATATGAGACAATAGAGCAGTTATAATTAAGCCACTATGTGAAGTAATTATATATGAAAATAAAATAAAAATCATGAAAGTAATGAACGAAGATGAATTGCATTGAAACCTGCAAAATAATCATCAACCTTGATGAGAAGAAATGAATTTGGGAAAAATATATTCAAAAACTGGTCAAAGATTAAGATGATGATCAATGATTAAAGATGATTAAAGATACAAAAACTGGCAATGATTAAAGATACAAAAATTGGTAATGTTTAAAGATACGGAAACTGGTAATGATTAAAGATACAAACACTGGTAATGATTAAAGATGATTAAAGATACAAAAACTGGTTAAGATTAAAGATAATTAAAGATACAAACACTGGTAATGATTAAAGCTGATTAAAGATACAAAACTGGTAAAGATTAAGGATGATTAAAAATAGAAGAACTGGCAATGATTAAAGCTGATTAAAATACAAAAACTAGTAATGATTAAAGATGATTAAAGATACAAAAACGTAATGATTAAAGATGATAAAAGATACAAAAACTTGTAACGATTAAAGATTATTAAAAATACAAAACTGGAAATGATTAAAATCATTAAAAATACAAAACTGGTAATGATTAAAGATGATTAAATATACAAAACTGTTAATTATCAAAGATGATTAAAGATCCAAAAACTGATAACGATTAAAGATGATTAAAGGGACAAAACCTGGTAATGATTAAAGATAAAATACATGACGAAACCTGAAGAAAAAACAAGTCCCAGATATTATAAAAGATTTTCCTTCTAACCAAGCTTTATTACAAACTTCACATTGATATTGCGTGATTTTAACCATTCGCGGTCTATCATCAACTGCTTTCGGGATGATTGGACTGCCCTTAGGAAAGGCAATAACATCAAAATTTGTAATATATGGGACATAGCCCTACATTGAGTCGAAGATATGTTTTAATTAATAAGATTAATTTTCTTATATCTCCTCCAATATAATGTAAGGTAACAAAATTCATAGGGGAATAAAAAACAATGGGGCAAGATGGAATCTTTATAAAATTAATTAAAAAATGCATACAATGGAAATTAAAAATTTCCAAAACTAACAGCATTCTTTACAAAACTGAAGAAAGTCCCAGAAGAACTAAACGAATCTATATTGATACCAATAGAAAAAAAATCTAGCCAAGCTCTAACTATAATGATAAAATATTGCTAAGAATTATCCACAGGAGATTTTTCAAAAAAAACCATTGAAAATATGGATAGTAATTCATAATATAAATTTTAAGTGCATTAGAAAAAATCTTTCACTGTCGCAAACAGAAAAAAAGCAATAATGGCGAATAACACCTTTTTCTGTAGTTTGGAAATTATGAGAAAGCTTTTAGCGAGTGGATATAATAAACATTAAAATTATTAGAAAGGCGTATTAGGATAAAAATAATTAAAACCGAGAGCGGATAAAACAACTTGACTTGAAATAAAAAGGGAGGGATATGTGCTTTTCCCAATCTTATACAATCTGTAGGAAGCAATAATGAAAGAATCAGGGCAGAAGGGGGGGGGAAATGGGTTTAAAGATATAGTGATGAAGTAATTATATCAATAACTTGGAAATAAATATGCAAATATAATAAACACATGAGCGACGCATTGCGCAACGATGAAGTAAATCCAAATTCACGTAAATGCATTTTTTTGAGCTGATAAGTCGTTTTGCAATCGTTTCGATAGAGATATATTTTGTTTTCGTTAGAAAACCATTTCAAACTGAGCCTTGAAGAATTTTTTTAACGAAGACAGGCCACATATCCCTGTCAAAATAATTGTAAAATAATGCCCTAACTAAAAAACAAGCAAACAAATAAACAAGCATGCAAACAAACCTACGTTTGAGCGTTTGAATTTTGATTTAAGTTACAAGTACGTTGATGTTATGGTTATAAATGCAACTTCAAATAAAGATCTACAAACACTCATCAGAGAAATTGATGAAACGGATGAGGAAATGAGA
This sequence comes from Dysdera silvatica, assembly GCA_006491805.2. Lineage (NCBI taxonomy): Eukaryota > Metazoa > Arthropoda > Arachnida > Araneae > Dysderidae > Dysdera > Dysdera silvatica. Next base: position 19,597,251 of record QLNU02014802.1, read on the forward strand.
CTCACCATAAAAAAAAGAAGTATTAGCAGAAATTACCAAGAAGCATTTGTAAAAGTTCATAAACGTTCAAGTTCATTAGAAAGACAAGAAGGATTATAAAGCAAAAACATCTTTTCTGCAACTTAGGAAAATAATTTTGCTATAACAATGTCTCGACCAAAGTAATTAGATGCCGAATCGATCCAGCCAGAAAAAAAAAATAATGAGATGAAATACTTTATACGAAAGAAAATCTAGTTCGTAAATTATACCCTAAATTCTAAAGTCTCTAGTTTCTAATCCATTCTTTATGTGAATGTGAAACTTGGTTAGTAAGAAGGAACAGGAACGAAGCCGAAACTTTCGAAACGCGAATCTTACGGCAAACGTTGAAAATAAAGTAGTCTGGATCATATATACAAAATTTAGAGCAATTCCGCTCATTAGTTGGAGTTATAAAGAGTTCTGAATAGGCAGGTCTGGCCTTATGCCGATTTAAGCTAATCTGAAGAGCTGAATTGGATTCTGCGCCTGGAGCCCCCGTTTCGTAGAAGTGTAATAATTTTTGTTTCGTATCCTAAATTAATATTATTTTTTGGAGGTAGACATATTTATCCAAAATTCCTAAATCTGGCTTATCACGATGAGCAACCTTGCAATAAAATAAAATAAGATAAAATAAATAAATAAATAAATAAATAAATAAATAAATAAATAATCAATCAATCTATGAGTGCCGAAAAGTATTGTAAAATCTTATTTCTTCGTTTGTGATCATTTTACTGGTATCCAAAGAAATTTTTTCAGCAGAAATAACGCTTTAATTAGTTCTGCTAATAATCTTTTAATTAATTATTTAATAATTTTATAGTAGACACTTGATTTTAAGAATTCGCTCGGAATAAAAAAATTCTCAAATTTTAAAGTTCATAAGTGGGAATTAATATTAGTTCTGTGGGATACCTTTTGGGACCAACATAATAGTTAGTAGATAGCATCAGGGAACAAGACGCTTAATAGCACCTAGTTTTTCTCAGTTAATATACGTTCTGCCTTTTTTTTTTAAGGCGAATGACTTTATTTGGCAGGGATAAACCAGCTTTTTTAAGGAAAAAAAAAAAGAAAAAAGACGTTTGCAAACCTGGGAGTGAACTCGGGGCCCCTTAAATTGAAGAAAGGCCGCTTCCATTGTGAATGACCTTAAACTGTTTGTTATTTTTACCCTTCTTAAAATGTGTCGTTTTATTTATTCAAGCAATTTTTAAGTTAAAAAAAAAAGCACTCAAAAGACATAAAAGACACACACACACACACACACACACACACACACACACACACACACACACACACACACACACACACACACACACACACACACACACACACACACACACACACACACACACAAGAAAGCTGTCGCCCACTGTGAACTATGGCCATCAGAATTAAAAGAACTGGTCTCGGAACGTTATTTTGGCGACTTTTTAGCTTTCGCTAAGAGTTTGGACATCATGCAAATTTGATCCTTCTGCGAGCTTTCTTACTTCAATTGATTTTGTTGTTTTTGTACATACCTTGTATATATTTTTGTATGTGTATATACATATATATATGACGTAAATTTTATTAACAACGTAACATATATGTCTTAATTGAGGAAATCAAAACATGTAATATTTTATGGTGCATGTTAAATAAATACTCTAAACATATACAATACTCTAAATACTAAACACACACACACGACAACATGGCCGACGACGAGGAGGATGCGCGATTTCATAGCGCTATCGGTCTTCTTACTAAGGTATCGACCGTCAGTGGAAACCTTCGAAAAGATCTTAAAAACAATATCCTAAAAGCGATTAGTGAACTAAATATCGTCTACAATGAGAAAAAGCGGACCATAAAAGATATAAAAGCGAAGGCAAATTCAACGAGGAGTGAAGAAAGGCAAAATGGAGACAAACCCATGCGACAAACTCGTTATCAAAGCTATGCGGAGACAGCAGCTGCACCATTGCCGGCAGGAAGACGCTGTGACTACCGCCCCACAACATCGGGATTTCCGAATGACAGAAAGCCCACGGTGAAATTCAAGGCCATCGTCAAACCACTTAAGAGCCAATCAAGAGAAGAATTAAAACAGATTATAAAAGAAAAGGTCGATCCAAGTCAATTAAAGATTGGAATTGAAAAGATGCAAGTTATAGGTAAGGACAATTTACTAATAATTTGTAAAGAAAAGAATGATGTAACAAAATTATGCCAAGAGGTTAATGAAAAATGCAGCCAAGTACTAAGCATAAGCGAAAGCAAAAAATTGCTGCAGCGTGTAATTGTTTATAATATTCCAGAGGATATTAATGTTAGCAATGCAATGGAGGTAATTAAAATTCAAAATTCAGAAATTATTCAAGAGAATGATGGAATTCATATTCACGGGGAGGAGTAGCAATAGAAGAAATTTAATTATTGAAGTCACCCCAGTTTTGACAAAAAAGCTACTAGAAAGCGGAAGAAAATTAAAATTAAAATGGAGTATTTGCAATTGCGCAGATTATATAACAATTTTGAGATGTTACAAATGCAACAAATATAACCACCATATTAAAAATTGCGAAGCCGAAACCATTTGTCCTCTTTGTTCTGGGCTGCACTGTCTGAAGGACTGCGGAAGTCCAAAGCAACTTAAATGCAGCAACTGCATTAATAGTAATAGATATACCAAAGACGGAAATAAGTTCAACACAGATTACGCAGTTATGAGTCGTGAGTGCGCTACTTATAAACTTAAATTAGAGAGGAAAATAGAAAACATAGACTTCGGTGTCTGTTAGCCCCCTGCTTTCGTTCAAGTGCTTCCAAATCTATCTACAGAGGTCTATTAGGGCTACTCACAATCTTTACGCTCTTATCAACTCCAAACGAATTGATATAGCTTTCTTACAGGAACCATATTGCATAAACAACAGAGTGGCCGATTTCCCAAAAAACTATAAAATCATTCAAGCAGGGTAAAATCGTGTCAGAGCAGCCATTCTAATCATTAACAAACATATTGACACTATTCTCTTGTCTCAGCATTCAAACGAGGACATGGTTTACTTAAAAATTCTTACTAATAGTTTCCAAATGCTAGTAGCAAGCATTTACCTAGATTGCTACACAAACATCGAAGACAACCTCATAAAACTGGATTCCATTCCTCAACTAGGGTCAAACAACTTTTGCCTTCTTACATTAGATAGCAATGCTCGCTCCACATCTTGGTTTGACACCCTAACAAATTCCAGAGGAAGAAAACTGGAGACATTTCTATCTTCAAAATCACTATGGGTGATAAATGACAATACAAATGAGCCGACTTTTCAATCTCTAAACGGGGAAAGCTACATTGATTTGACAGTAGCATCATATTCCCTCCTGCCATTCATTAATAACTGGGTTGTGGAAGATGAAGAAAGCTGTTCTGACCATAGAATTTTCAGCTTCACGATCTCAACATCTCGACATAAAAATACCTCAAATAACATGGGACCGAAAAGCTATAGATATATAACAAAAAATGCAAACCGGGAGAACTTTGGTAAAAATCTCTTTTGCGAACTCTCTAATTTATTTTTTAATGAATTTCAGATAAATGTCCCTGTTGACCTGGACATTCTCGATACCAAACTAGCTTCCATTCTTGGAAGCGCAGAGGATATCGAAACCATCCTGGCAACGTTTAATCTTGGACTTACAAACGCTTGTAGAAAATCAATGCCAATTGTTAAAAATAATAATAGACATAACACAGGTAACCAGAAAACCGTTAGATGGTGGACAAAAGAATTAACTAACCTACGTAAAATTGCAAATGCAAAGAGAAGAAAATATCAACGAACTTACAATAATATTAAGTTGCGAGATGCGAGAAAAAAGGATTACTTTGACTGGAAAAAACAATATTCGAACCAAATTAATATCTCAAAATTACAATCTTGGAGAGAATTTTGCTCCTCCACAATAGCAGCACAAACATGGAACATATTATACAAAATAGTCTCCAACAAAATTAATCCTCAAACAAACTTACACACAATTAAGAATTCGAACGGCGATTATACAAATAACCTGAAAGATACCGTTGACGTCATTATGGACCATTTCGTACCTAATGATGGGGACGAGGCAGATACAAATTACCATAAATACTGTAGACAATTGATGAACAACGAAATGGACACGGATAACGATTTAAATTTTACCTCGCGCGAAATTATTTCGATAACGAAAGGCATGAACCCTAAAAAATCTCCCGGCAGCGATGGAATTTGTAGCGATATCCTTGGCAAAACCATCGAATTATTCCCTAAATTTCATGAAGCACTTTTTAATGAATGCCTAAATAGAGGCAAATTCCCGAACATTTGGAAACAATCCATCATTAGGTACTTTGAAAAACCTGGCAAGGAAACTTCCGACGATGCCTCAAAATATCGCCCCATAAGTTTGCTTCCTCTCAGCGGTAAACTACTAGAAAAGCTAATGATTAACAGGATTATGTATTTTTTAAACAGAGAGAAGCGCTTAAGTGAGAACCAATATGGATTCACAGCTCAAAAAAGTACTATTGATGCTGTTTATAGGGTAAAAGAATTTATTCAAACAAACTTACGGAATAAAAATGATGTATTAATGGTTTCTCTGGACGTCAAAGGAGCTTTCGACGCAGCATGGTGGCCCGCAATATTAAAGCAACTGCGTACCTTCCAATGCCCGAAAAATCTTTTCCAGCTGGCCAAAAGTTATTTTAGCGATAGAATCGCAACTCTTGACACGACAACAATCTCTGTCAGCAAAAGGGTTACCAAGGGATGTCCGCAGGGATCATGTTGCGGACCAGGATTTTGGAACATTTTCTTTGATTCTGTATTGAAGTTAAATTATCCTACCGGCGTAGAAGTAATTGCATTTGCTGACGATCTCCTACTTCTAATTACAGCGAAGACTGGGTTGGAGGTAGAAATGATTGGCAACGTTTGCTTAAACCAAATTTATGAATGGTCAATCAACAACAAAGTTATTTTCAATGAAAATAAATCAAAAGCCATTCACTTCACACGTAAAAGGGTAAACCACTCTATATCGGTTTTCATGGATGGCAAAAAACTTGAAATAGTAAATGATCTAACGTATCTTGGTGTACATTTTGACAATAATTTGAATTGGAACCTCCACGTCAATGATATTTGCAATAAAGCTCTGAAAATAATTAATTCATTATCAAAAATGGCTAAGGTCTCCTGGGGAATAGGATCACCAGCATTAAAAATTATCTATGAAGGTGCTATTGTTCCCTTGATGACCTATGCGGCACCTGCATGGATCACAGCTTTAGACAAATTGTATAACCGAAGGAAACTCAAGGCAGTTCAGAGAAGCATCGCCATTCGAATAATCAGAGGTTTTCGCACTGTGTCCTATGACGCTGCCTGCTTGTTGGCGGGAATTACCCCGATCTGTTTAAAAATTAAAGGAACATCTGAAACTTATCGCTATATGAAAGAGGCAAGAAAAACACAGAGTCACGATTTACCAATCCTCATTAACAACTGGTTGCATCCTGGTAAAATGGTTGACATATTTGATACGAATGATGTCAACCATGAATTCCAAGTATTTACAGATGGAAGTAAAATTAATAACTGCGTTGGATGTGCTTACATAATTTACAAAAATAGTCACGAAGTCACTAAACGAAGTTTCAGGCTTCACCCTCTTTGTTCCAATAACCAAGCGGAAGCAATAGCAATTGAAAAAACCTTAGAAAAACTGGAAGACTCTATATTTAGTGATTCCACAAAAACAGCCATTATTTTCACAGACTCTCAGATAACTATTGACCCTATTAAAAATTACAATTGCCATTTTCCCATTACGGAGAATATACGGCACCTCATATATAAATTGCATTTACAAAACTGGAAAATAAAACTTAAATGGGTAAAAAGTCACAACGGAACTGAAGGTAACGAAAAAGTGGATGCATTGGCGAAGCTGGCAGCCCAATCAGAAGATTTACCATTAATATATGAAAAAGTCCCTGTCATAGAAATAAAAAATATGATCAAAGATTCATTATCCAGCAAATGGGAGGATCATTGGCAACAAACTGAGAACGGAAGCCTCACAAAAAGATTTTTCCCTTCCGTCAAAGATAGGTTAAACGCAAATCACTTAAAAATCACCCATCAACTAACGCAACTCCTAACAGGACATGGAAGATTCGGTCAGTACTTTCGACGTTTTGGCATTCGAGAATCGTCAGCATGCTCCTGTGATGGAACTGTTGAACAAACCGTGGATCATGTCATACTACGCTGCCCAACTCTGGAAG
>QLNU02014802.1:19606276-19628941 GCA_006491805.2 Dysdera silvatica
CTGAAATTCAACACAGCTATTTTAATAATTTCCTTGTTTGGGATCGAACACTTATTGCTTGAATTTAAACACAAATATGGACTGAAAAAAAAGAAATAGAAACAAAAAAAATAGAAAATGTAAAAGAAAATATGAGGTTTTATCGTCAAATGTTTTAGCTACAGAAAAATAATAGAAAATTTATTGTATAATATTAAAATTATATATATATATATATATACAGTATATTTAAATACGTCCCATAATTTATGTGTTGCGTCCAAAGGTTGATGATATATACATTTGTATGTCGCCATTCATCATAAAACCATTTGTATGTCGCCATTCATCATAAAGCCATTTGTCATATTGCCCTTTATCGTATATCCAGTTGTCTTATCGCCATTCATCCTATAGCCATTTGTCATGATTATCTTTACTTCAACTGTAAAAATAATAATTGAAAAGTTCATTTTCATTTTAATTCATGATGGTGATTATTTGAAATGATCTCTATTATTCGATTGTGCTATTTAAATAATAAAATTTATAAACATAATATTGATATATATCAAGACAATATAAATTTCACCAGGAGGTACTAAAATGCACATTCTATTCACATTTGACTAAAGAAGCAACAGACTTCTGAAACATTTTGTTGCAGTATTTTCGAAATAATAGATTCTTTATTATAATGCATTGTTCACATTATTAAATTTGTTCAAAAAAATTTAATTCAAATAACGCATATGTCTAGATTAAATAACTCATTATATCTATTTTAATTTGTTTGTATTATAAGTAGTGTATAAAACTGAAAAATCTTTATTAAAATATTATATTAAAATTTCTCTGTAACTGAAAGCTTTTCTATACATATTAAAGAATGGCTGTAAGTGTCAAATTGGCGTATTATTTGTGCGGGAGTATATGCGTTCATAGCTGTATTTTTATAAGAATATAGAATCTGTGATAGTTAGTTAATTTTTGGTGCATGCAAGAATTTACATATGCACGTGCACGCAGTTACCTTATTCAATCTTTGAAACCAGTGCAAAAACAAATAGTTGAATATTGTATAATAAATATGTCAAATAACATAAATACATAATGAGTAGAGAATCACAAATATGTAATAAGTCAAGTGAATAAGTCAAGTGACATAATTATGTAGTAAATCACGTAACGTAGCTTCGAATTATCCCAAGCAACATAGAAACGTGAAAAGCTAAGTAACGCAGACATACACTGTGCATATACAGTTAACAAAATAACGCCATTATTTGATTTTTTTTATAATTTATCAAATAATATTGCTACTATCAGCCCTGTAAGTGCAAATTATTTGCATTCAATAATTTGATTTTGTCATAAGTAATGTAAATATATAATAAATGGCTAAAAAATATTTATGTAAGTAAAAATATAATGAGTAAAAATATAATAAGTGAGTAAACAATATAATATGTAAGTAAAAAATATGTAATAAGTCAGTTGTATATACTGTTATATCCATAAATAAAATGAGATCAGTTTTTGGCGTGCACTTTTCTAAATTACTTTTTTTTTTTCTTATCGAACTACCTTTGCGTTTGAAACAGCCATTAGTCCTACGGTATATCTTCTCTGCACGGAAGGTGTCGCATCCGAGAAGATGCCCCATAGGGGCAGATAGAAAATTTAACACGATTGTCGTCACAACAATTTCGTGCATGCGGGGTTTTCTCTTTCTCATATTTCCTTGTGAGCGACACGAAATAAACCTGAAAGACACGAGTCATGTTATTAAATAAATATAAGTATTGGAAACTTAAATGTAAATTTTTGAACTGCGAACGTCTGCTCGGTATAAAAATATGACTGTATTTTATTCGTTGTGAATAACAGACTGCTAGATTTGGGTCTATAATTCAACAATTGGGAATGTTCTCACTTTCTCTAGCGGCAACGATTCCAAAACAAGATAATATTCTAATCTAGTTCTGGATAAAAACAATATAGTCCTATTCAATATATATCACTTGACATGCGAATCAACATACCATGTATGACATATTATTTTCAGTAGTATCTAACAAAAAAAGGCTTATTTTCTTTTAGTTCACTCTGTTTACTGCATACATTTTCTATATGTACTACACACATTTACTATGTTTACTATATACCATTTTTATGTTTGCTATGCATATTTAATATGTTTACTACACGCATTTACCCTGTTCACTACATATACTTACTGTGTTTATTACTTGCACATTATATGCTTTCAATAAAACGTTGTATACTTACAACAAAATATTATACGCTTATAACAAAACATTATATACTTACAACAAAATATCATATATTTACAAGAAAACATTATATACAGTGTAACCTGGTAAAGTGACCACATTTTGTAAGGGAAAACTGAGAGAAACTTACTCATGACTATACCAAAATTTATCGTTTATAGCGACCACCTGTCTATGGTGACCATTGCAATCCAGTCCAAAATGTGGTCACTTTAGGCAGAGTCTACTGTACTTTCAATAACACATTATGTGCCTTCAACAAAACATTATATACTTTCAATAAAACATTATGTATCTTCAACAGAACATTATATATTTTCAATAAGACAGCCCATACTTTCAATAAAACATTATATACCTTTAATAAGAAAATTTTACTTAGGTACAGTGGAACTTGGTAAAGTGACCACCTTGAGAAATTGACCATCTGAGTAAAGTGACCACAGCTTATAAGAGAGAGAACTTATAGGGACGTAGCCACATGCCTATGCCAAAGTCATCATTTGTGTACAGTGACCACTTGTCTATGATGACCATTTCAGTCCCGTCCGAAGGGTGGTCATTTTAGGCAGGTGCTACTGTATATATGTCCCTGTCTTTGATATTATTCCACAAGTTTTTGTCGAAATCATCCCGTTTGAATAAAAATTGCAGTCTATTGTAAACAAAATATATTTCTTGGATATTTGTAAGATTTCGCGACGCAAATTAAATTTTTTTTCTGCCAGAAATTGCTTTCGTTGACGCTTGCGAATTCAAACTGCGTTTTCAAACCAATTTTTGCTGATGTTACGACCGTAGAAAATGCTTTCAGCTGCAAATAGGAAAACGAAAATAAATACAACACAATTTCCGTGTATTATAAATTTAAACGTGCACGGAACTGTGAGTAAGTCTATTGGAAAATAGGGAGTAGCCTTTCTATTTTGTATGAGAAAATAGCATAAGGAATTTATTTTTTAAATTTTATTTAATGTTTCTCGTGCTATAAATTTAAATTTATGAAGCCAAAGAAATCTCCCTGAAATAAGGAGAAATGATGCCTTTTAAATAAAATCTGACGTGCTTTTTTCTGAAAGTTCGAAAATAATGGATAAATTAAAAAATAACTGAAAGAAGTGAGGGGACAAATTTTGACAGAGTATGGGAAAGATGAGTTGAAACAAAAAATACTTTAAAAATTTAGCCAGTTTTAAAAATATATTATTCTATTAAAAGAAATTTTGATATGCAACAGGTAGGATAAAAGAACAAGAAGAATAAAATATAGAAGACAAGTTAAATAAGAAAAATAAGACAATGTAAACAGAATTAGATAAATAAAACTAGATAGACTAGAAGAAGAATACAAAAAGAACTAGAAGGACTAGACGAATAGGACAAGAAAAATTAAACAGATAAAAAACAAGCAAAACTAGGTAACCAATATAAAAAAGTTAAGCAAGAAGAAAATGATAAAAAAAGGACACACTAATGTTTAATCACTGATTAGAAAAATATCGGCCTGTTAGAGCTCTGCAGGATTAGAGTTTAGCGATAAAGTTTTCAGCTGAATATTAAAAAAATTGTCCAAAGTTGAACGTCTTCAAGAAGGATGGCAAAGTAAAATATGTTAGAACTTTTGAAAAGCGAAATTAAAATTTTTGAGAGATAAAAAAATCTAACAATAGTAGCATCGGTATATGAAAAGAATTTGGATACCTATGACGATACAGTTGGTAATTCGAGACTGATAATGATGATGATTAGAATGTGATAATGATGATTATGATAATGCTACAGTATGAGGGTAAGGTAGGAAGGTAGGCAGCTATTCAATACTGAATAGATGATTTAAAAAATAAAGAATTATTTTATGTATAGCTATTTTTTGCTTGTTTAACTTTTATAATTCTATTTATTGATATTATACCCGTATTGATTGACATATTTTTATTACGAACATTAATTACAAATAAATTTGTATTAAAAAAATTACATTTTAACATCTCGCACAAGTTTTATCATAATATGAATTTGTATATTAGTTGATTATTCGGAAGAAGAGACAGTTTTATGTTTTAATAATAATAAAAATAAATCTGTATCTATATAAGACATTTTAAAATTATTTTTAAATGCAACTCCTGCATTTTAAAATTCGGTATGTCTTAAGAACTCATATTTTTTACTGATGTTTTAGTATGTATCCATTTTATATAAATCGAACACTACGCAGATTAAATCAAACAACAATGTCAATCAATCAACGTTTATTGGCGTAGTGATACCAACGCCGATGGTATGGCGTGATTAGATGGTGAAACGTTCGAAAGAAAATAAATATTTCTGCCTTCGGTGGGACCTGAACCCACGACCTTCGCGACAGACGTGGTATTCCATTGTTTGTTTGATGTTTTAGTTTTTTAATTTTTCAATCATAAATTTCAAATTTTTAAAATTTAAATAGTTTCTAAACTCACGTTGCTGCCATTTAAATATTCCGGGCTCAAAACAATATGCAAGTTTAATAACAGGTATCTAGTTATTGGAATGTCGAGATAATTTAAATTTGGTTCTTACTGACGACGTTTTGACATAAAATTCCACTCGTGTTTACATGATTTAATATAGCGCGTTAATATAGCAAAAGAATTCGCATGCTTCTGTTTTTATTGGCGAAAAATACTTTCAATATAAAGCCAAACTAGGAAATTCCCTTTGAACCGGCTATCTGTTGATAGAAATCAATCACACTTTAAAAGCAATTATTAAAATAATTGTAAAAGTTATTGTATAATAAATTCCCCCACGATAAACTCACAAAAATCTTGCCTCGAAGGCTTTTCTGTGTTGACCATTATTTGGCAATTGTGTTATCCCTGTGAAGGGTAATAATATCTTACATCCTAATATACGGAGAAAAATGCGTTTGTTCTTGTCCTCGTTCGTCTAGTAGGTCAAGACACCGCAGGCTCAACGTGGGGACCCTGGTTCGAATCCAGGATGAGGACGGCGCCTCTTTTTCTCCAAATATAAAAAAGCTCTAGTTTGAGCTATATGAACGTGGGTGGCAAAAATTATTGTATAATAAATCATAATGCTGAGAATCGGTAAAGGATACATTTTCTGCCCCTTTCATGGAAAGAGTATTGTGCCAAAAAAAGCTCTGAGGATTATGATGATTACATGTTGTCTAACACAGACGAAATAATATTTCTGACATCAAGTATAGATTTAGAAATCGACATTTTCTCTTCTTTGGGTAAAGAACGGGATCAAACGAAGGATGTTTTTTGGCTCAAAAACGAAACGAAAAATCGATTTTCCTCTCGAATATTTTCCAATATTTGCAAAATCCAGAAGAGTGCAATTGACAAGTAACAGATTAGTTTTTCATCGAAATATATTTATGATTTTGAATAATACATATGCTGCTAAATAATATCCCATCAAATAGCAGCTGTTAGCTTTATATGCTGGTTCATCGAATTATATATAACACAATACATTTTTATTATATCTAGAGACCAGACTAATATAAAATTAAACAATATTAACATTTTAAGGCGTAGTGATACCAGCGCTGATGTTATGGCGTGATTAGATGGTGAAACGTTCGAAAGAAATGTTTTCTTTTCTGTGTTAGGTGGGGCCTGAATCCACGACCTTCGCACCCTAATGTTTCACCATCTAATCACGCCATAACATCGGCGCTGGTATCACTACGCCAATAAACGTTGATTAATATTGTTGTTTAATTTAATCTGCGTAGTGTTCGATTTATATAATTGATATAAAATTGTTTAGTTTGGCATTTAATATTGTGAATTAAACAATTTTTATATTACTGATTTAACAATTTCTGTTTCAACGTCAATGTAAGTTTAAACTGAGAGAACTAAAAATAACGAGACACTAAATAAAATTACTGTTTTACTGCAAATATTTTGGTAATAAATAATTTTATTATGTGCCATAAAAGTTTTGGCCAACTGCTGACCATACATGCATTTGAAAAGATCATTTTTACTTCTGCCTTTAGCCATGAAAATTACCTTTTTTCAATAATTAATTACAGCCGTGAATTTGATTATTTACTTTCACGGATTTAACCATTTATATTATTTGAATTTAATTTTAATCTTTATTTAATTTAATTTTCAATTTAATTTTAATCTTTATTCAATTTAATTTTAATTTTTATTTTAATTTAATTTTTCAATTTAATTTTTATTTTTTATTTTTATTTAATTTTTCAATTTAATTTTAATTTTTATTTTAATTTAATTTTCAATTTAATTTTTATTTTATTTTTATTTAATTTTCAATTTAATTTTTATTTTTATTTTAATTTAATTTTCAATTTAATTTTTATTTAATTTTCCAATTTAATTTTATTTTAATTTAATTTTCAATTTAATTTTTTTTATTTTAATTTAATTTTCAATTTAATTTTTATTTTAATTAATTTTCAATTTAATTTTATTTTAATTTAATTTTTCAATTTAATTTTTATTTTAATTTAATTTTCAATTTAATTTTTTTATTTTAATTTAATTTTCAATTTAATTTTAATTTTAATTTTATTTAATTTTTCAATTTAATTTTATTTTAATTTAATTTTCAATTTTAATTTTTATTTTAATTTAATTTTCAATTTAATTTTATTTTTTATTTATTTAATTTCCAATTTAATTTTTATTTTTATTTTAATTTAATTTTCAATTTAATTTTATTTTTATTTTAATTTAATTTTCAATTTAATTTTTATTTTTTATTTAATTGAATTTTCAATTTAATTTTTATTTTATTTTAATTGAATTTTCCAATTGAATTTTAATTTTTATTTTTAATTTTATTTTAATTTAATTTTCAATTTAATTTTTATTTAATTATTATTATTATTCGAAATAAACGATTTCATTTCCGTTTATGAAATTGGTCATTTGCAATTTTCATTTTGATCATCAGCATGATAATTTAAAATAATCAATTTCAGAGATGCATCATAATTAAAAAAATTATGAATATGGATTTTTATTTGGCTAATTTAAATAATTAAAAAAATCATTTTAATGAGGAATAAATTTCTGCATTCAATAATCATTTAACTATTTTCTCAATGTAACTAATTGTTTAAATAATTAAGATTTAACACTTTATAAATAAAGGGATTTTTTTCCTGTTGTAGTGCAATGGTAGCACTTTCACCTGGTGTGCTGGTAATCCGGGTTTAAACCCCAACGATGCCAAAATAGAACCCTTACCGAACTTAACCTTTCATCGTAATGTGGGATTTGATTCCTTAGGACCTAAGAGCTTTGTATTCTTCGTGAAACTGTGGGCCCAGGTGCATCATATCCCTTGCCATCCTTTCGTCGTAAAACAAACAAAAATAAAGGGATTTAAATTAAATTCCAAGTAATCACTGAAAAGGTAAAAATACAATGGTTAAAAATTTTAAGCATATTGGAGGACTGGTCTATGTGTCAAAGTTTCAACAACAATAATAACCGACTTATAATAACAATTTATATGTACTGAGTAATATATGAGCAATATTCAGGACATATGATGCTGAAAACTTTCTGTTAGAATATTAGGTCAGAATTATAAACAAACATTAAGCCGTAACTTGTCACGAGATTCTCTTCCAAAATTATCGGCATAGTACGTTGACAAGAGGGCGCAATTTTATTGCATCAGTAAGTTCCTTTTATCGACGATCGGTCATACTGTTCTTTGTACGAATATGTTTACTTCATTGTATTTCATGATTAATTCAGGATTTTTGATTGGTTGCCAGAACTTAACCTTTTACGTAAACATATTTACATATATATGAACACGAACTTGCCTGCTTTGATGTTTGAATCTCCCTCAAAACGGGACATAAATAAAGTAAAAGAGTTTTTTTTCCTGTTGTCGACGCAATGCTTTGAATCTATTTTATAAGAACAGATTTGAAATTTGCCGCCCTTATCATCGTTGGGTTTTCATATGTGCAGAGTTTGTTCCCATTACTCTCTTTCTACTTTTTTAAAATATATTCTTTTTTTTTTTAAACATGTTCCTCTTTTTGGAATATTTCTTCTTTTTTGCAAGATGTTCTTTTTGTTAAATATGCCCTTCTTTTTGAAGTGCATTCTTCTTTTTAAAATACATTCTTCATTTTAAAATATATTCTTCTATTGTTATAATATATCGAAGAATATAACTGACATTGAATCAGTTTCATGTTAATGGACAAATATAATCATCCAGGATATCAAACTGGCATTTTGAATCATAAGCATCGAAAGGGAGCCAGACAGTTTTCAGTGATGATTTGTTGCAATTGAACTTTAACAACAATACATTTCTATGGTAACAGATTCCAGTTGACAATCAAAAATCCCCTGCTTCCGTTTCACCTAATTATATTTGCAATTCTTCTTCAAAATCGTGAATAAAATATGATTGGGAATGTGCATACTCATAAATAGTAATATTCGAACAAGTATACTCAATAGATATATATTTATTATTCTGTATCCGGAAGTTCGTACTGTCTGTTTATCTGTTTTTCCTTCCTTCCTTCCTTCCTTCCTTCCTTCCTTCCTTCCTTCCTTCCTTCCTTCCTTCATTTCTTTCTGTCTATCTGTCTGTCTGGAGTGTTTTCCCCTAAAATTTTGATCGATTCTTTGTCCAACAATCAGCCTCTCAGCTCATGACGAATAGTTATCATTACTTCATCATAGCGGGGGCACATTATTAGACGATTTGTATTACCCCAGTTCATGGCACGCAGCCAATTACGAGTGGTCACCCTCCTGAAAACTGACGACACCCAACAAGGCTGTCAAGTTTAAGGGATACGGTTTCCTTCGGCTCCCAAAAGAATAATTGGAAAAACCGCCCAAAATGCAAAATATAGCCAAGGATGAAAAACATAACAGATCAAATTTATTAATTGTTATTATGTTCTTCGTGTCTTTATCTGAGCAAACGTGCATCCATTCAAAACTCCCTGCCTAGTTTACTCATGTTGGCGCCCCTGGAACCCGATGTTGATGAACTTTGGTCAATGGACAGAAAGCGTTACGTCTCTCAGGCCGTGAACCAGGAGAAAAGTGGTATTCGAATCACGACGAAGATCCTAATGTTTATTCGAACAAAACGAATATTTATATACAAAAGATTAAACACTGGCAAAATGGAAAAATATATCACTTTGAGCTTTCGAAAGCATCTGGAGTCATCGCTTCTGATGAAAGAGAACTACTTCTTAACCTGTTAACCGGGGAATAAAATTTTGTGAAACTCGTTTCACACTGGGGACTTTTTTTGGGGGGAGACATTTTGGTAGTCTTCCGGGCATGACGAAAAATGTCGTCATACCCAGTTAACAGGTTAAGGAGATGCTTTTTGTTAAATATGCGTAGTCTTCCGGGCATGACGAAAAATGTCGTCATACCCAGTTAACAGGTTAACAGTGTTTAACCCTTTGTAAGTAAAGTTCTTCCCTGTTGCTTTTTATTTTTATACTAAAACGACTGCGTTCACACGTGTCACGTAATATGTGCATATTACATATTACACACGCTATTTTAAAACAAAATGATTACATATTACCATTTTAAGTTCACCATACTTTTACCAAAAACACACCTTACACGAACAATAATAATACCATTACCTTCTAGGATCTTATGCTCTATTACCCTTTCATCATTTTTCTACCTTGAATATCATTTCACCTGACCCGTAAGCTTGAAAAGTAATGAGCGAGTAATAAAGAAAACTTCTCAACTTAATGACGTTGCAGGTAATGACATTATTATTGCCCATGTCAGTTTCATTAAAGGATAATTTTTGCAAAATCAACAAAGAATGGATTTATTCATTAGCATCTACTCCAATCATGTCGCCCTCAAAATTATATGTAGGGGTATGCACAAAGGAAAAATTCCAATTAAATAATGTTATCAGACTATAATTTCTTGTGGATTCAGTCTTTTTCTCTTTTTTTCGTGAGTCGAGGGTGATGGTGCTTTACCCCTCAG
This sequence comes from Dysdera silvatica, assembly GCA_006491805.2. NCBI lineage: Eukaryota > Metazoa > Arthropoda > Arachnida > Araneae > Dysderidae > Dysdera > Dysdera silvatica. The sequence goes on from QLNU02014802.1 coordinate 19,616,580, forward strand.
TGAGCCATAGGTTGTACGTAGAAGATACATAACCTAATAAAATGGGCTGATTTTATTTAAACGTATCCTCTGACTCATTACGCAAATTTTGTCCGGAAATTTAAGCATTTGAGATCCTGCCATATATGGAAAACGCATCATTCAATGAAATTGAAAAATTGCATTCTGCCATATTTATGAAGTTTTCGGGACTGAAATGAAATTTATTTTTGCCAAGATAGCATTGCCGGGGCTGAATTCAATCAGCATTGGGCAACCTTTTTCCGTCGCAGGAGGCTGATAATCCACGAAAATACTTTTGGATGCAAATGGGAAAACAAAAGCGAATGAGACGCATTTTGCATTCTATAAATTTAAATATGTTTGTGCGATGAATGATTCTTTTTAGAGAGGAGGAAATACGCTCTTTTTGGCCCATGCATGGATGGGGAAATTATGTAAAACGTTGATTTCTAAACTTCATTTCTTATTGCTTTGCGTTGAATTTTCAACGGAATAAGTAAAAGCGACCGAAATATAAAGCAATGCCGCCATTAAATGGAACTTGCATACATGCATCGTAAAATTATTTAACCATAAGAATGGAGAAGCTGAAACTGATGCTTAGAATAGTGGTATTACGGCTGATCATGTTAAAATTATAATAAGCTTCTCGTACACAATGCTAGAATCTGCCTAAAGTGACCACCTTTGAGGACCGGACTGCAATGGTCAGCATTGGCAAATGATCATCATTGACAAATGGTCAGCATTGACAAATGGTCAGCATTGACAAATGGTCAGCATTGACAAATGATCACTATACACCACAGGCTTTGGTATAGGCATGGTTACGTCCCTACTAGTTCTCTCTTTTATAACAAGTGTTCACTTTCTTTAGGTGGTCACTTTACAAGGTTTCACTGTATTTATTTTTATTTTTACGACGAAAGGACGTCAAAGGTCATGATGTAACAGGACCTAAATCTTTCCGGGCATCGGAACCTCTACTGACGAGGGAATGAAACCGCAGACTGCGATGTGTAAGTAGACGGCACACGTCCCATGATGCCATGGAAGTTAAACCTGGTTTAATGGAATGACGGACAAATGTGTAGTCAATAATTTTTGCCACCCACTCTTGAACCTAAAATAGAGCTCTTAATGTGTAGGAGCTAAAGAGGTGCCGTCCACGGTCTAGAATCGAATTAGGGCCCTTCCATTGAGGACGGAGTGCCTTAACCACTGGGCCATCGAGGACAGGGACGACGCTCCTTTTCTACGTATAAAAGGTTGTAAAACAGTATTACCCTTCTCGGGGGTGACACAATTGCCAAATAATGGTCAACACACAAAGCCACCGGGGCGAGTTTTTTTCTAATTTTTCGTGGAGAATTTTATTATAGGTAATAATCTTCAACACCTATACTTGGGCTCAAACCAGAGCTTTTAAAATATAGGAGAAAAGAGTGTGTTATCATTATGCCTCCGTAGAGAGGTGTGCCTAAACTTTTCTGAGAAATTAAGACCTCAAAACCATTTAAGGCTTAGAATACTAACCAAGGACTACAGTGAGCAGTTAGACAATAATTTTTGCCACCCACGTATTTATTATAGCTCAAACTAGAGCTTTTTAATTTTGGAGAAAAAGAGACGCTTTCCCCATCCTGGATTCGAACCAGGGTCCCTCCGTTTAGCCCGGAGTGTCTTCGTCGTCCTCATTCGTCTAGCGGTCCAAGACACTCCGGGCTAAACGGAGGGACCCTGGTTCGAATCCAGGATGGGGAAAGCGTCTCTTTTTCTCCAAAATTACACAAGCTCTAGTTTGAGCTGTAATTAATACGTGGGTGGCAAAAATTATTGTATAATAAATTCCCCCACGAAAACTCACAAAAATCTCGCCCCGGAGGCTTTCTTGTGTTGACCATATTTGGCAATTGTGTTATCCCTGCGGAGGGTAATAATATCTTACAGTGAGCAGTTAGTCTACAGACGTTCTTTCTCTCTCTCTCTCTCTTTCTCTTTCTTTCAGCATTCGTAGTTGAACCCGTATTAATGGCACACTTGGGAAATGCGTCTCCACTGTGCCAACGCAAGGCCAAAAAGAACACGAGACCATCGTGATACGAACCCGAAACCTTTCGATTACATATCTCATGCTTTTCCAATTGTGCTATAGTTTATTTTGTACAATTAAATTGAGATACCGCGGAATATATTATTTCGAACTTAACAATAATTAAAATTACGTATGATATATTTTCATCAAAGGCGCGTTTTCCTACATTCACATATTTTGCGTCGCAAGAATGTAAAACGTCGAAATCGGATGCAGATGACAAAAGCCAATGGGAACGTTTTGCGTATTCTAGGAAAACATTCAGATTAGTTTCTATTTTGGTTTCTATTGTCAAATGTTTGAATTGTTTATTGGATTTCTATTCTCGAAGTTAGATCTCGGCGGTTTATATTGTTGCGCCGCAAATTATGGGCACCTAAGAAAATGCCTCTTAAATAGGATTTAAGCGGTCTAACAACGCAAGTTCTGAACTTCTTTAAACTTAAAAGACGAGGGACAATATTATTTCTATAATAAAGAATACAAATTCTAAAATTGTATATTGCCTTTCTCCGTCTTTCTTTTTCTGCATTTATAAAGTTATTCACCACCCATGGATATGGATTTGTTCATTGCACGCACTTAGATCTGTACTCGATATCATATTTATATTAACCATGCATGTCAATCTAAATTAATTGCGTGTCAGACTTTGCGCCTCTCTTAATAGTGTACATTAGAATGCCCAGGAAGAAGTATTTGTCCCACGTGGAGAGAGTAGAATTTTCGAATTGAAAGGCTATGTATTCCAGCATTTATTTCTAAAATTGAGAGGCGGTTTAAAGCAATGGTGAAGCATTCCCTTCGAGTTCCTACAAATTATGGGCATGCGCATGTATGCTCAACACTCGCTTTAAATGCCGAAAAAATCTCATTTTCCTAACTAAAATTTTCAAGGTACTCTTCCTTGTTTAAAGACGTTGGTCATTGGAACGTGCTTTACACAAACAAAGATGAGCAATACGTTAAACTGGTAATTCTGAATGGTTGTTACCTTACATCAAACTCTCAATTCCACATCTGACAAAGAAACCCAAACTTTCTCAATTAAAAATTGAGAAGCAGCAGCTTTCAGTTGAGCATCGCGAACGTGTACCCGTTTAAATCGAACTGCTTCCAGAATTACCCTTAAATTACATGATAATAATAATAATTTATTCAACCTGATATGTATACATGTTGAAATTTGCATGTAGTATGTTTGTATATGAATTATGTAACAAGGACGATAATGACAGCTTGCTGGTAGAATGATTAGATTAGAAATGAAGGAGAATGGAAAGAAATAGTTTATTACAAGATTATCTTATCCTCCAGATTTATTAAACGTAAAAAAATTTATGTTTAAACTTTAAATGGGAGGTCATGTTACTGTAAAAAGATCCATAAATATCTTATATGGTTGATCCTCATCGTATTTCTTTAGAAGTATATTCGACTAATGTAGTTTGTAAGATTGTTATATGTTATATATTGGTATAATAATAATGTTTATGAAGATGTTTAGGCCTCATTTGAGAAAATTTTGATAAACATGCGGCTAAAGATAGGAGACACTGGTAAATAATAGCATGGCTCGCCAAATCTAGTCGCCATTGGCGGCTAAATTCTCATATTGGCGAGAAGAAAATCTTTTTTTTGTTCGGTTCCCAATTTTTCGTTTTGATACCGGCAAGTACCACTCTTCTCTAGCGAAGACAGTTCGCCGCGATTTGTCGAGCCCTGAAAATACGGTCTCATGCTTTTCCGATAACGCGAACTACTTTTAAGGCGAACGAATCTTCCGTTAGAATTGGAATTAACAAATTTCAACTTTATCACCTTCAAAGCTAAATGGCGCGATGTTATATTTTCAGATGTGCGCGCGCGAAAAGATTAGTTTGAAGATAGTTTAAAGGGTTTTTTTGTAGATAGTTTGAAGGGACCGGGCAGTCTCTTACGCATACTAGCAATATATAAGCAAAGAAAAGTGTTACTTATTAAAGCATCAATTTGATGGTGGACCAGATAGAGTGTGGAAGGCATTTACAGCAGCGAAAACTGCCCATTTTGTTCATTAATATCAAAATGAAACAGAGTAGCATCAAGTTTCTTTGTAAGAAAATATTCTGTCCAATGTGCCACTAATCAACCTGAAAATTTAATTTTCCAATAAGAAGACGTCGGTTATCACAATTCTCAATCAACAAGATCATAGTGTGATATGAACGATATTGTTAATGTTACCGGAAGACCTTCAAGCAACTCCATTGGAATCAGTTGACCAATCTTTGGGGTATTTTAGTTACAGCTGTTTATAAGGAAGATATTCAAGAATTCTAAACGATAAAGAAAGAACTTGTTGAAGCTATAAAGCAATCCTGTGAAACGTTGAACTATAAACATTAATTCAACTCATCTTTTGAATGACAGGCCATTGAAGTCATTGGAAGAAAAAACTTCATTTATAAGATATTGATAGTTAAATGGTCCAGAAATCCAGCCAATATGATCTTTCTTTCCAAGTCACCATCTATCAAAATCGAAGAAAAGTTCTATGTGATTATTCAGTAGATATTGTTAGACAAAGGATGCGTTTATGTTATTTTTATGGTAGTTGGGAAACAAATGTAATAAATTTTTCCAACTGTTTTATCTGGAATCCAAAAAATACAAAAATTTTCGGCATCCACGTATAAGTGGCTCAAGCTAAAGCTTCTTGTTTTTGGTGAAAAGGGGGCGCAGTTTCTAACTTAAATTCCAGTCGGGGATGGTGTGGAAAATTTTGTATAATAAATTACCCCACAAAAACTCGCTTTATGTGTTGACTATTATTTGGCAATTGTGTTATCCCTGAGAAGGGTAATAATATCTTAAATCCAAAAAATTATTCTGTACGTTTAATGTACGGTTTTGTTTATTTTTATTCCATCTATAATAAATTGTGACTTTTTGTTTACTTCTCCCTCTCTCTCTTGCAAGCCTTAAAATTTTTTCACCTCCTTATTCAGGACTGAATTTTAATTAGTGTTTTTTTGTTTTTTTTTAAAAATTAACGGTTTTGCCTTGCTACGAATGGAAATTTTGAAGTTGTAAATGACAGCAGCGCTTTGAAAAAAAGTTTCACAGGGTAGGGAAAAACTCAGTATACATAGAAGATTTCAGTTATGGTGCATCTGGGCGGTTTTACAATGAACATCGTAACTAAAACGGACAACCTCTAAAACTGAAAAATGAGATTAAACTCAAACGATTTAATTTAAGTTTAGCCAAGATACTAAAGCAAGACTACCAAAATGAAAATTTCAATTCACCCAAATAAATCCGCTCATAGTGACGTTTCTACTTAACAAAAATTTAATATTTTATCTCTGAAATAATATGAACCCTTTTTTAATCAAACTTTCTACTTCTTTGTCATTTAAAATTTCCATACCGCTTTTGAGGAGAAGTAGAAGTGACGGTCAAATATTTTTCTTCAAAAACTTAAATCCTCCCAAGCGACTTTTATTCGCTATTCTTATTTTCTCGATATTTTCGGGATATTTTTTCCGGGACCGAGTTTTTTTGACAGGAAGTAAAACTGATTTTAAAATTGATTTTTTTCCGAATGGTTCCTGGAGACTGGATAAAAATCAATGTTTATAGATTCAAGGCATTTCCATAGATTTAACATCATTTGTTACGTTTTCTGTTACTGAATTTTGCTTTGATTTAAATTGAAAAACGACTATAACATTTATGAGCTTAGCAATTTAAAATATACTTTTCTTCTTCTTTTTCCTTTTGTCCCCAGGAAACTACATGGGATCTTCATGAGAGGTTTTCATTTGTTTTCTGCATGCCTCATGATCTCTCATGATATTTTGCTATCTGCTTTAATTTTGTTCACTACGGTTCTCCTCAACGTTTTTCGTGGTCTATCCCTCTTTGTCTTTCCATGGGAATTTCCTTCTATGGCCTGTCTTTAAACATTGTCCGGTTTCTTACCGAGCACATATGCTAGCCAACTATATCATCTTTGGTTTATTAATTCAAGCACAAGTCGAACAGTGGTGTAGTATGGTTTCAAAAATGAGCCTGCTCCAATTGCTCAACACCCCCTCGTGTGAAAAACCGCCATTTCACCCATTCATATACCATTATCATTATCTTCATCATGATGATGATATATACATGAATTGTATTCTTTATTTAAGGAGGAAGAGGAGGAGATGAACATTTATGGGTGGTTCACTTTTGAAGTCACGCTACGTCATTAGGCTGAACCTTTACCTGGTTAGCTATTGGCGGAGGGGAGGATAATCGGTCCTCTGTAGTTGGAGGAACACTTGGCCGGATACTAAGTGGTCTTGAGTTCAGTTCCCACCGGGTATCGTGAAATCATTCTTTTTTTTTTCTTTTTTTGAGAGCAAATTACCATTTATACCTGAATATTTTGTAGCAGCAACATTTCCCACGCTAGATTTCCGTGCAATTTAGATATTCTTTTATGAGTTCTTTTGTGAGTAAAAACAATAGATAGAGAGAGAAAGAGAGAGAGGGGGAGAAAGGGTTTAAGAAGTGCCTAAAGTGACTTTATAATAAGCATATTAGAGTAAAAACGAAGTTTGGGGCACATCCGTATTAACAACTGAAATGTGATACTATTCTTTGCATTTTTGACAAATGTGTGTTGGGGGAGGTGCATAAATGGCAGAACTTTGTTCTAATTGGAGGAAAATAACTAGGATTTTGAGTAGGAAGGACGAATGTAGTTTAAGAGAAGGATTGATATAAATGAAGTAAGAGGAAATAAAGTTTAAGACATTGGATTTTGACTTGAAACGGAAGAAAAATTAGTGTGATGTTTAAAGGAATGTCTAATTGAAGTGAAAAGGGTGGGGGACAGGAATAACTTAACATCAAGGTATTAAATTGGGAAAGAAAGTAAATTTTGTTATTCAGTGTAGAAGGGCGTGTGTCAGATTAAAGATAACTGGAGAGTGCGATTTGACAAATCAAAAAGAGTAGACAGGCAAATTTTTCTTAGATTAAATGTTTCTGGGAAAAGGGCGATAATTAGTAATGCTGATGTGTGGAGGCAACACAACGCGAGAAACAAATACACTGGAATCTCATTGAAGTGAACACTAAGGGGATCAGAAAATCTGTCCGTGCTGTACACCACGTGACATTGAAAATTCAACCCCAAGAAGTTTTAAGCTGAAAATTATGAAAATTGCAGGGTCGACTCAATCACCCGAGTTATGTAAATGACGATGTTAAGAAAGGTGCCATTGACCCAACAGCACCGACCCTTACATCAGAATTGTGTAGGGATAGAGCCACGTGGACGGCAGAATGGTACAGGGTAGTAGTATTCTTAAGCAAGTCACGCTTCCGGTTGAGCAAAGACAGTCGCAGTATAGGAGTCTGGTGTCGATGTGGTGACATGTTCAATCCGGCCGCATCTCTCTGTGGAACGGCACACACACACGACAAGGTGGCATCATAGTGTAGAGCTCAGTCGACTACGATAGCAGGTCACTTTTTGTCCCTATTGAGGGCACTATGACGGCCCAATGATACATGCATGACGTGCTGTGGCCTGTGACTCTACCCTTCCTTCAGGAGGTGCCCAATGCCATTTACCAGAAGAATAATGCAAGACCGCACACGCCAAACATCAACCAACATATCTTACTTGGTACCCCAGATGCTTCCCTGGCAACCAGTCTCCCCTGTTCTCTCACCAATCGCACACGTCTGGGACGTGATTGAACGTAGCTGGTGTACGCTGCCACGGCTGCTTTCAGAAGACGAGTTCTGGCAAAGGGTTAACAGAGAATGGGTAGCCATTCCTCAGGACATCATCCGCACGCTCATTAAGCCTGTAACAAAACATTTTGCTGCCTGTATCGCCGTCCGCGGTGGTCTTACAACCTACTGATCAAACGGTGTTGTCACTCAGTGTATAGGTGTATCATGTTGCAATAAACATCACTTATCGTTCACTTCTGTCTCATTCTGTTTGCCGATTTTCATCACTTTCTGCCCACTCCTTCTTGGTGTTGCATTTTCACCGTTACGTAGTATATATGTATAGCAAAAAAATAAATAAAAACATTATAGCGATAGGGCTCAGGAACTCCTCCAAAATATCATAAAGTTTTTTACTCCGATGAGCCCCTATTTCTTCCAAGCCTTTGTGTTTTCTGTACTAAGTATACTTTGGAATCCGATAAGACAAATCTTTCAGGATATTAGGTATGCATTGTCAAGAAAGAGAAAATAAAACGCGATTACATCGGAGTTTGCTTTTTAAATACTTTTCAAATGATTTCACTGCACATTCACGTGAAACAAAATTTTTAAGAACTATATTTTTGGTGAAATATCAGGGGGAAAATTTTGAAGTCGATTTAAAAATCTATAGAAAATTTTGAGAGATCTCAACAAAAATGTTAACCAAAGTCTCCTATGCACTACTTACGTTGAAATTTTCACAATCTATATACTCTACAAGAAAGGAAATTTTCAATGAAAAGTAGCATACCGGGTGTGTCAAAAAAATGTATGCACACTTTGAAGTGTCATAGAAAATTTATTTTCCGTTCTACAAGGTTAAATTTCTGGAAAAAGTAAGGTTACAGTCCAATTTGAAAAATAAGTGGTACTTTCTGGTCAAACCGAATGTTTCAAATGGTGGTTAAAGTAAATGTTCAAAATGGTGGCCTTCAGTATCAATACATTTCTGAGTACGAGCCACCACTGATTCCGTACATCGTACCAAAGTGTCCAATGAGATTTCTGTGCACACCGCTTGAATCTCATTCCAAAGTGTGTCCTGGTTACGTAGTTTACGTTTGTACACCTCATATTTTACTGCGCCCCATAAGAAGAAATCCAGTGGCGTAAGGTCAGGAGAGCATGCAGGAAACTCGATCGGCCCCCTGCGTCCTATCCACTGGCCTGGCAAATTTTGATCCAGAAATTTAACCTTGTAGAACGGGAAATAAATTTTCTATGACAGTTTCAAGCGTGTATACATTTTTTTGACGCTCCCGGTATATATATATATATATATATATATATATATATACCATTTTGTCTTCTATTTTGTGATCAAATAATTTTATTCATAAATATATCACAGATGAAGAACACTTGTATCATTAAAAGTTGCTCCTTTTAGATACAATATGCACAGTTCAGATCACTTTCGTTCCCTAGGTTCATATCTATTTTTAACAAATTTCATTCTATATATATATATATATATATTGTCATTATATTCCACAATTATCTACTCCGTTCCATACAAAGATTTCGTCAAACTGCTTGGTGTTTATTTATATCTCATTCTTTCCTGTGCTACTCTAATTTTACAATATTTGACCTCTCTTCTCGCTAAGAAATTTTTTTCGATCTTCGATGGTTTCTTGGCTTTCTGTTATAAATCTATTCCTAGTTTTTTTTTAAGTTCATATTTGGCGCATTGATATTGCAAGTCTTTCATATTAGTAAAACTCTTTTAAACTTTTTTCTCTGTTATCCAAGCATTTTATTTTGATACTCTTCAAATTTTTCCAGATATAGATCGTTTTATATTTCATTTCTTATCTTCAATTTTTTTAATGCTTTATAGATTCTTCTTAAAAAGATCCGACCACAAAGAAAACCTAAATAACCATTCTTTGTAAGAAAATGCTTCATCCGGAATAAATCATTTTTTACAAATGCCACAATTTTTTAAGGGTTTATATATAATTTTGAAGTATCTAGATACATTAAAAGAATATTTATAATCACTATAAGAGAGCAATCCGAACCCTGTTTTAAAGCATTAAATTTTTATGAACTAAATTTTAACCATTTGAACTCGGGCATTTTACTATATTTAAAAACCAGTTATTGAAAACTAAATTAACTAGCTTAAAAACCGAACATATTTAAAATAAACAATTAAAAGTATTTTTAAAAAGTAGTATTTCTGGTTAGTAAATTAATTTAATCATGAAATGTGTGCATCGATAATATATAGTATATGAAAAAACATTAAATTGATGTAAATATATATTCTATTAAATCTAGTATCGTAGATTTTATACCTTATATAGAATCATATGGCCAACTGTGACAAATCAAATAAGGTTCATTATTTATTAAATCGCAGTTTAATTTTTTTTATATTAATTGGCGAACATTGGCCATTTTACAAACACGTTATTTTTGAAGTCTAGACATTTGCATTATAGTTGCCAAGTGTTCGTAAATATTTTTTTAAACAGCGCACCTATAAAAAATACGTGTTTATATCTTGAATAATTAATTTTGTTTTTACTTAGATGACGCTCTGATGACTGTTACGCAGTAATGACTATTCAAATTTTATTTGGACATTTTAATTTAAATACTGCAATAAAAAGACTTCCGAAAGGCGCAGAAGAATGGTGTCAAACAGAAAAAGTTTAATTGAAATGCATGTAATTTATGAAACCTTCGCCACGAACAAAAAATAGCCCCATTAAATCAAAAACATTGTCAATTAGGACTTTGTTATTCAAAGAGGCTACGTAGAAGAAAAATACGTTTATACATGAGATTAAATGCGTGACCTCTCTGCGTCAGGTACGTGTAGATTCTGATCACATGTCTATTTCCTCCCCAGTACAGACACGCTGGCACCACTTTCCATTAGTCCTTCGTAATTTACATAAGAAATCAAGCTCTCGGGATTCAAATATAAACCTCAGATGTTTTGAAATGCACAACGGCTTTAATAGAATATTTTGTTTTTATTCTCCTCGCCCAGAGAAGCGCCGATTTCAATTAAGCAAAAAATGAGAATTTCTGGAAAATAAAATCGTTTTGAAAGAAAAAATTTCGAATGAGAAAGGTCCCTGCTACTTTTAAAATTTTCTTCGGCTGTTAATTTTCTTTTCTTTGATTGAGTAGCCATTATAATATGCAATTTGCTCCAGATGGTGCCTGATTTCTTGGATTGCAAATTTTATGGGAAAAGGCCATTTATATAATTACTGATCATGAACTAAATGGAGAAATTTATGGTAATAGTAGTGGAAGGTGATTATAAATGAATAAAATGCAAGCTAAGCAAACTAATTAACGCAAAGAGGAATATTTTGCCAATGGGGATAATGATGAAATTTGCATAATACGAAAATATATTTCTTCTAACAAAAATTGGATTTGGCAAAATATATATGCAAGGTGTTATCGGCTAAAATTTTATTACACAGAATAGAGAAAATTGCAAAAAAATTGCAAAAACGTTCTCCGGTAACTACATATTTTGAGAGATTAGCAATTGTGTTACTAATCTCTCAAAAATCCCAAGAAAAGTAATAATATCTTACAAACTATACAGAATTAACTATTCAAGAATCAGTTTTTCAAATGCATTTATCTTAGCTTTTTTCAACGTATCCTTCGTTTTTCTTTTTCAGGTAAAGAAAGGAATGCAGATAAAAAATTATTAACATATAATTGTTGAAGTGTTGATAAAAAAAACGGCAGGTTGATAAGGATGCAGTGTTTGGAAGCATCAAGGTATACTTTACCAAGGGTAGTGGAAAATAATATTTCAGGCACTTAAAGATGAAGCACCAGCGCTCAAGTGGCCCAGTGGGTATAATCACAGTCTTGCGATTCGCTGGGTCACAGTCTTGCACGGTCGCTGGATCACAATCTTGCAGCTGGGTCACGATCTTGCGATTCGCTGGGTCCTGATCTTGCGATTCGCTGGGTCACAGTCTTGCGATTCGCTGGGTCACAGTCTTGCGATTCGCTGGAGTCGCAGTCTTTTACATTCGCTGGGTGCAATCTTGCGATTCGCTGGGTCACAGTCTTGCGATTAGCTAGGTTTGTGTGCAAGTCCCAAGTAAGTTTGGTTGCATGTATGGTGCCCCCATGAAGAAATGACAGATACTATTTTGCCCTCGGCTGATGGCATGTATCTGCCAGACACAGATACGTTTAAAATAATTAAAAATGAAAGGCTCAGAGAAAAAAAAAGATGAGGCACCCTTAGAAAATCTATATGCTGTGCGGAGCCGCTGTGTGCATTGGAGAGTGCACCGAGCTTAGAAAAAATGTATATTTGGTTTTTATTTTTAAATTGTGTGCACAGGCCAAGAAGGGAAATTTTCTAAATAGGTCTATAATGATGCTGAACAAGATGCTCTGAAATATTTACATTTTATTTTAGGAAGAGCAAAGGAAAGAAGTATTCATTAATAATTTTTATATAATTTACGTTCCAGTGCTCTATTACTACGTC
>QLNU02014802.1:19664325-19694857 GCA_006491805.2 Dysdera silvatica
TTTTCTGGAAGGCTGTTTGTATCAATTGGATTATTTATTTTCAGTCTCTTTCAATGCTGCTTATCGCAAAGTAAGCGACTAAGATATAAATTATATCCTTTTTTGTGTTTATTTTCTAAATAGATTTATGCAAATCTTCGCCATTGTGCTGGCGTATTTGATTTAGAAATTGCTATGCCTTCTCAGATATTTCCCATAATTTAAACCCCCTGATTATGTATGAATTTGCATCACTTCTTCTTTCAAAACCTTCTTTACAGAAATGGCTTATTCTCATTCTTTCCCTAAGCTTGCTTTGTTCTTAATTTCCTCCATTCAGCTTTGCTTATTTTTTTTCTGTGGGTTTCTATTTTAAACTCAATGAAATATCTGAAACATATTCAAATCCTTATAGACGCATATATTTAGAAACCAGACGAGGACACAAATGCGTTTCAATTTCAGACAATGTAGTGAAACTAAAATAATTTAATCGATTTAACTTCCGACCGAACCAAATTTATAAAATCTATTTTGTCTTAAATATAAACAATTCCAAATATTCTTTTCTCGATATTCCTCGTTTTTGCTACGAAATATGATGGAAGTTTATTAATCAATCCTGAAGATTTCGTCACTCATTGTAAATCAATTTCCATCTAAAACCCTTACACTTTTCATTTAAAGCAATCCAGAAATCGAAACCCAGAATTGTATCTCAATTATGTCAGAATGACTTTTGATGCCCTTGTGTCATAAAAATTTAAACAAATAACCAACTTTCATTAAGTATTTTAACATCTATAATACAATATTTTGCAAATGTATTATCAGGAATAATTAAAATTCTATATTTATTATCAAGATTAGTCATGCATGTATATATTTTATTCGAATTACAATATTTTGTGTGTGTGTGTGTATATATATATATATATCCATCAGAACTCCAAGACATGGTATAAGAGCTCTCAACTAGAAATAGAGAAATTGGACTCAAGATAAACCTACAAAAAACTAACATCATGTTCAATTATTTCATAGAGAAAGCGAAAATACAAGTTGACAACACTGAGCTAGAAATTGCTGATTCATATATTAACCTTGGCCAATTGATTTCAATGGAAGGAAACATTGTGAAAAAACTCAACAGAAGTATTAAACTTGGCTGGAGTACATTCGGAAGAAACAATTTTATCCTGAAGGGAAAATTATCTTTGCCTCTAAAAGTAAAGGTCTTCAACTAGTGTGTATTTTCGGTCCTCTCTTATGGATCAGAGACAAGGTATCTAACCATTTCAGTAATGCGGAAGTTACAGGCAACCCAAAGGAGTATGGAGAGGTGTCTGCTTGGAATAACTAAGAGAGATCGAAAAAGGAACACTTGGGTGAGGGAGAAAACTAGAGTAGAGGATATCAATATTGGACATCAAAAACTGATCAACAATGGATAAATGAAATTCTCAACTGGTTTCCAAGAGAACACCAAAGACCTGGAAAACGTCCTCAAACGAGATGGGTAGATAAAACAAGAAAACAGGTTGGGGTGACATGGAAGCGAATTGCTCAGGATAGACTTGTGTGGAAAGCATTTGGAGAGACCTTCATCCAGCAGTGGATAGATAATGGTTGAATATGATGATGATATATATATATATATATATATCATCACTGTGAAGACTTTTATGGGTTCGAGCTTACAAAACAGATACCTGCCAACAATCGCGCTAATTTGTTTGAAATATACAGAATAAGTTTAAACCAATGTCTGAAGAATAACCCCACCAGGTTTTCATTCGCAAATTCGCGGAGGCAAAATTACTTGCATCTTACAACAAAATTGTCATTTTTTTTTTATATATATAAATCAAACACTATGCAGATTAAATCAAACAACAATGTCAATCAATCAACGTTTATTGGCGTAGTGATACCAACGCCGATGGTATGGCGTGATTAGATGGTGAAACGTTCGAAAGAAAATAAATATTTCTGCCTTCGGTGGGACCTGAACCCACGACCTTCCACTTGCCGGGCGGAGGCTCTACCCACTGAGCTACGAAGGATAACATATAATCTCTTTACGAACGTATAAATTGTCATTATTTTTATATTATTAAAGGATAAAATAAAAACCACCGGTCGACATCGTTGTCAGAAATGCGCAGTTTCCCATACTGATGATTCATTTCAATTACGAAATTTTCTGAGCTTTTCCTTGAAATAGTGCGTACGTGCACGATGAGAAAACTGCACATGTGCGCGTGTTCGACTCTGAAGTCAACTAGATAGTATTTTAGTCTTTAATAATAGAAAAACAATGACAATTTTACTGCAAAGTGAGACATAAATAACTTTGCATCCGCGAATTTGATGATGAAATCCCGGAAAGATTTCGCTTCTAGCAGTAGTTTGAATTTATTTTGTACATCTAAGAAATCGGGAAGATCATTGTCAAGTATTTCCGTTCCTGGTAAAGACATTTCAATGTTAAAACGGAGATTATATATTTTAAACTGGACGATTTAATTTCTTCCACCCGCATATTCTATAACTAGTAAAATTTGACATTGGTCGGAATATACGAAGTACAAATGAAGAAGATAAAAGACATTTACCGTCTGCAAAAATATTCGCAACGTTTCGAGAACTACTGTTCCCTTCATCAAGCGAAAGTGTCAAGGAAGTGTAGGTGTTCGGTATTTATACCCCAACTTTGGTTTTTCCCAAAGCTATCCCGCACTCGGGTTTTCCCCCCTGTCTGAATCTGGATTTTCTAAGAACTGTTCGGCACTAGGTAATCCCTCCCGTCTGAAACTGGTTTTCCCTATCTCCTAGCAAAAATGCGGTAAGGTTCAGGCATCGATTTTGCGATGTTCATCGCCTTACTTCGCATTCGAAAAGTCTCCCAAGACTCCAGAAAAAGTCTACAATAGCGAGAAGTTACATTTTTATGAAGAACTTTTGTACTTTTCCAATCAGGAACATGACCTTTCTCCCAGGCATGTTCTGCCAGAAGATTAGTCATCTCACCTTTCTCCACAGCACGATGATGTTCATTTTTAAGTGTACAAACAGTTCTTCCCGTCTCGCCAGTGTATACTTTTTCGCAGTCTTTGCAGGGTATCTGGTAAATTGTTCCAGTCAATTCATCCATTGGAAATTATAATACCCATGTATTGACTGCAAAAAAAGTATACACTGGCAAGACGGGAAGAACTATTTGTATACGTAAAGAAAAACATCGTGCTATGGAGAGAGGTGAGATGACTAATATTCTGGCAGAACATGCCTGGGAGAGAGGTCATGTTCCTGATTGGAAAGGTACAAAAGTTCATAAAAATGTAATTTCTCGCTACTGTAGACTTTTTCTGGAGTCCTGGGAGACTTTTCGAATGCGAAGTAAGGCGATGAACATCGCAAAATCGATGCCTGAACCTTACCGCATTTTTGCTAGGAGATGGGGGAAAACCAGTTTCAGACAGGGGGAATTACCGAGTGCGGGACAGTTCTTAAAAAATCCGAGTGCGGGATAGCTTTGGGGGAAAAACCAAAGTTGGGGTATAAATACCAAACCCCTACACTTCCTTGACACTTTCGCTTGATGAAGGGAACAGTAGTTCTCGAAACGTTGCGAATATTTTTGCAGATGGTAAATATCTTTTACCTTCTTCATTTGTATTTCGTATATTCCGACCAGTGTCAAATTTTACTAGTTATGGTAAGCCCTGGTCAATCTTTGTACGTTGTTGTCACCCACGTATTCGTAACGAATAATTCAGAAACATATTATATATTTTTATATAAAATTTATAATACTCGGTTACGCTTTATAAAAAATTATTTTTAAAAGTATATTTTAATGTATTCTGAATAAAAATAATTAAGAAAAATTGTAAAATTTTGCGCAGTAATAAATTGCAAATATCTGAATTGGTCAGACGTGTACGAATAAATTATAAATTTTTATTGAGTGATGATGATGATACAGAGTTAAGTACTCTCAGATAGGTCAGAGGGCACTTCACCATTTTAAAAGGAAGTGGGAAAAAAATACAATCATCTCTCCTCTGAGGCTCTGCAATGAGTAAGGACAACTATCGTCATTGAAGTGTTTGCCTTTTTTAACACTTCGCTTGAGGTCGTGTCGGATCAATGTGGAAAGAGAAAGGACATTGAAAAACCGTTAAGAATTGGTTCTGTCAGTCATGGGTGAATTCCATTGGATCAGCAAAACTAATAGCATTCACCGAGTGAAAGACTTAATGGTGCTAGCGGCGCCAGTCTGTACTAGCATTGGCTGGAATTTTCTCCGTTTGACTACTAAATGCCAAACTTTTTTAATTTTTACTCCTCATTTTCAAATGGTGAAAAAAAAGTATGTTTTTCTTTGTAGTAAACTCAAGTGTTCAGCTTTTAATTTCGAAGGAATATTTGAAAGTGCCAAGTTAAGTGAATAATTTTAAGTTGCAAAGGAGACGACGACTGCTTTCCATGTTCATTTTTAATTTGTAATAACTAGCCCATTTAAAACTGAACCAATTATGCCTTAACTAACCGTAAACAAATAAGGTTTGATTCTATTTATTCACTTTCATTTCAAACTAGAAATAAGATGCAAAATAGTGGTTGAGATGAGAATGCTCAGATGAATGAATGGACGAATGAATTCAGATGAATGAATGGAGGAATGAA
This sequence comes from Dysdera silvatica, assembly GCA_006491805.2. Taxonomy (NCBI): domain Eukaryota; kingdom Metazoa; phylum Arthropoda; class Arachnida; order Araneae; family Dysderidae; genus Dysdera; species Dysdera silvatica. The sequence goes on from QLNU02014802.1 coordinate 19,669,000, forward strand.
TTCAGATGAATGAATGGAGGAATGAATTCAGATGCATGAATGGAGGAATGAATTCAGATGCATGAATGGAGGAATGAATTCAGATGAATGAACGGAGGAATGAATTCAGATGAATGAATGGAGGAATGAATTCAGATGAATGAATGGAGGAATGAATTCAGATGAATGGAGGAATGAATTCAGATGAATGAATGGAGGAATGAATTCAGATGAATGAATCGAAGAATGAATTTAGATGAATGAATGGAGGAATGAATTCAGATGAATAAATGGATGAATTACATGGAGAGACGAAATAGGGAATAGCTGAATCATAAGTACTATCACAATGCAACCTATGGGAAGAAAACTGCAGGAACATAGGTTAAGATGGCTTGGGCATATGGAGCGGAGAAATGAGGAATATGTTGGAAAGGTAATGGATAAGCTGGTGGTAATGGGTAATAGGAAGAGGGAAGACCACGGTTGAGATGGAAGGATAAAGTGACCGAAGATCTGGAAGAGTATGGATGGAGTAGAGAAGAGACATTGGATAGAAGATTGTGTAAAGGAAGAATAAAATAACATGACGTCGATCACGTATGAACATGGGGAAAAATGGCGAATAAAAGAAGAGGAAGTAGTAGTTCAAAATACAAATATATAAGGTGTTCTCTCTTTTATTTCATATTGAAATAAGTTAACTCAGCAATGCTAATTTGTTAAGTTAACTGGACTTGAACGAAGTTTTGCTGTTAATTCTTAATTTTTCGATTATTTAGAGTACATAATATATCTTAACTTTTACGGTTCTTCTCTTTTCTGGCTAGATATTTCTGTCTCCCACTAAAAACATGTTAGATAACTTTCTAGTTCATCAGACACCGAACTGGAATCAATGTTATTTGCTCCGTTGCATGTTTCTGGTAGGAGAATTTTTTTTAAAAGACTTTATCTGATTTTTCTTCCGCCTTTTTAGTGTATTGCCGGATAATTTCCCTTTCTTTCTTTTTTTTCTCAACGTATAATTTTCTGGAATTTTTGTTTCACTAAATACCGATTGGGTATTTTCCCACTTTGTTAGTGTTGCCTCTTTGGATCATTTTTGTTTTATTATATATCCACTAATGTAAGTATACCCTAAGTCCATTAAATTATCTAGAATTGGATAACTTTTCTTCACTTTATTGTATGCATCATACAATAAAGCGAATTTATTATTAGAATATATCATATAATAATTATAAATGTTTGGCCTCTAGTTTTGTTTAAAATTAAACAAAAACTTTTCCAAAATCTGCCATTTGAAAGAATTATGGAAAAATAATTATCATAGAATGGGAAATGATATTATAGGATTTTTTTTCATTTCCTATATTTCATGGATATTTATTTTTGTTAAAGTGTAGCTGAAACAGTTTCATCTGTTAAATGTAACGGAATATTCTTTAGCCGTTATTCATTTGTACGCACGTAAAAACTATCGTTTGAATGTAAATTTTTATTATCTTGAGTTCAACTTCAAGAATTCTTTATATTTTAAAGAGACAACTGGTTTCAAGAAACAATTGTAAAGAACTGTCTTTTCAGATCGGGGAAATATAAAAACATGGGACTTCCAATTTAATTTTAAGAGCATTTGCAATTGAAACTAAATTTCAGCAACATTTCTGTGAATAAAAGAAAGTTTCTGTGTACAATGGGAGGTTTATTGGAATGAGGGACCATTTGTGCAAAGAAAGGATCCTAATTGGCAAAGAAAGATCCTTTCTTTGTACAAATTATTCCTCATTTGAACAAAGAAAGGATCATAATTGACAAAGAAGAAAAAAAAATTGACCACGTGCTTAGGCTAAATTCAAAACAACAATTTTTGGATTATTATTGCAATGCCTTGACAGCATTGACGTACGCAGGGGGGGTTATAAGGGATTATAATCCCCATTGTCCATTTGTATATATATATATAGATATGAATATACAGAGTTTTAGGTCTGTAATCCCACCTCTATTTTAAGCCTGTAACATTCCCACTCATAAACTTTCGGTTTACGTGAACGGTTGACAGCAAAGAGAATGAATGCAGCCACGTATGATCGTTTTTCTGCACATATATATCGTCGGCACAATGCTAAATTAACGAATCTTTAAAGTTGACAATTTTTATCTAAAGATATTTTTTAGGTTACTTGCTGGTCAACTGTGCCCTGACTGAAACACCAAGGTGCAATGTTATCCAAAATGATAGTAAAACTTGCGTGAGTTTTAATATATTTATGTTAAAGAACATTGGAAATCAACGTTTAAACGTAGTTTTCTTGGAACTAGAGTTTTACAGGCTCATTGGTTTAAGATGATGATAACTAGGGGCGCCAAACTGAAGAAGGTATTAGGGGGGTCACAGGTTAAGTCCTAATCTAATCCATTTTCTTAGACTTAGTTTTCGATCTCAAGCAGGAAATGTTTACTTTTACCCTCGTAATCTCATTCAGAGGAAACGTCCAAAGACCTAAAAAGGTAACAAATAGCTTTTTCCATTCATTTCAGTCGCTCAATAGTTATTATATCTCCGCAGACCTCTGTCGGTATAATAAAATATAGGTCTCATTAAAGTCAAACAATTCTCATTGTAACAGATGCTGTGGTAATACTAAATGATAAATTATTAATCTGGCGTCTCGGATGTTGTGCTCCAGGATGGTGGCGGCGTCTCTTTTTCTCCTAAACGAAAATAAGCTCTAGATTAAGCTGATTATACTTGGGTGTCGAAAATTATTGTATAATAAATTCCCCCACGAAAACTCACAAAAAACTTTCCTTGGTGGCTTTGTGTGTTGACCATTATTTGGCAATTGTGTTATCCCTGAGAAGGGTAATAATATCTTACATCCTTATATACGGAGAAAGAGAGCGTTGTTCCTGTCCTCGTTCGTCTAGCGGTCAAGGCACTCAGGGCTTAACGCAGAAACTCTGGTTCGAATTCAAAATGGGGCCGGCGTCTCTTTTTCTCCTAAATTAATAAGCTCCAGGTTAAGCTAATTATACGAGGGTTTCGAAAATTATTGTAAAATCCATAGTAGTTTACAACTCGCCTAGATATGTCTCTCATTTAAAAAATCGCAAACGTGTGGGCATACTATTCCCATGTGCTTTTTTTATTTTTTCAGACGTGTATATTTCAGGAGCCATATTGATTTGAAAGTGGGAGAAAAATATGAATTAAAACTTTCGAATTATGCAATCCGAATTGCTCGAGGCGGGAGTAGAAGTAGGTTTGCTGAATCCCTATCCTCTTCCACATGTTAGTTTTCAAGAGCATCTCCATCTTTGCTTCCTAGTCAAGAAAGCATCTCTCATAATTTTGGTCGAGCGTTCCCTCATCCCATATTTCTGTCTTCAAGACTACTTTGGTTTTAGAATATTCTGATTTTTGTCAAAATTTTGCTTTTCAGTATCGTTGCATCTCGAAAACACGAGAATATTACATCATTAAATGTGTTTTGAAGAGGTGACTATCATGATTTGGCTTCATTTAAACAAAAGTATATCAATTTAGTGAAAGTTGTCAAAAAATGGTACAAATGAGACAAACTCGTGAAGGAATACAAAAGGGGTCCGAGACTTGTCAAGCCATTTTTATTTCTTTTTTTTTCCCCTCTATCTTCTGCCAAGTCACCACCATAATGATGGTCCACTGCATTTGATTGTGTATGATTGTGCTTCTTGACGAAATTAAGATTAATTGATTGATTTTTAATAATTTTTCATCCCTGCTAAGCTACTATCATGACGTTGGTTCACAGCATTTGATTGTGTACAGTTGTACTTCTTGACGAAATAAATAAAGATTGAATGATTGATTGATTGATTTTTAATAATTTCTCACTCCTGTTAAGCCACTACCATGGCTTGGTCCACTGCATTTGATTATGTATAGTTGTGCTTCTTGACGAAATAAACAAAGATTGCTTGGTTGATTGATTGATTGATTTTTAATCATTTTTTCATTCCTACTAAGCCACTACCATGGCGTTGGTCCACTGTATTTGATTGTGTATAGTTGTGATTTTTGACGAAATAAATAAAAATTGATTGATTGATATTTAATTATTTTGCACTCCTGCTAAGCCACTGCCATAGCGTTGGTCCACTACATTTGATTGTGTATAGTTTTGCTTCTTAACGAAATAAATAAACAAAGATTGATTGATTGATTGATTGATTGATTGATTTTTAATAATTTTTTCACAATCATTACATCAATTGCACTATTTTGATTGGCTCTTAATTCTGTTCATGGCAAAACATAATGGAACGCGAGCAAACAACATGTAAGTTATTTCTCTTGTTACTGTTTTCTAAAAAAGTATACAGTAAAACCTATACGACCACCTCTATGTAGCGACCTTATCGACCACTGTTTTTGGAAACGGGTTTTCTCACCCCCCTCGTAGACCCCATGTTAAATTTACCTCCTGTTGAATGTTCCTCAAATATTGTTGCTATTTTTATATACACGATGGATAATTGTAATACGAAAGAGAGAAAAGAATATGTAAATGCAAGAGATATTAGTTTTGTTTTATCGAACGCGGTTTCAAGTTTTATTATTGGTTTTTAGTGGCAACACAACAGTTGTTGTTTTTCGGTATTCTCTTTTGTATTGTTGGTTTTTTGGGGGACTTTCTTTTCGTTTTGTCTTTTACATTCTTCAGATTTTTGTTGTTCGAGTAAATGCCATAAATGAAAAGTGTTGTTATTTTCAATTTCAAGTGAAAATTCTAAGTGGTGATCTATTGAATTAATGATGGGTAGAATGGATGATATTTTATGTGATGGACCTTTCCCAAAGAATGAAAATACCATTCACGTATCTTATCCAAACTTTAAAATTAATTTGCTTGAAAAGTTTTCCTTCGAAATAATACATGTAAATTTCGGATAAGATGGGGGATAAAGGATTTCCCATTGCCAATCCATCGGTTTGTTGGTAGAGGCAATTTAAGAAACTGAAATGATTACATTTTATGCAGAAGGTTGTTAGCGAAATTAACTCCTCTATTTATTTCTGGTGGGGCAAAGTGAAATTCTCTTAAACAACGTTAACGACATTTAAGAGCACCAGTAACTGGAATATTGATGTACATTGATTTGATATCTATTGAAGCAAGAGTACAATTTTCAGGGTTATAGGAATGAAGTTTGTTTGTGAAGTCGACAAAATTTTTACAAGAAAAAGTATTGGAGGTGGTCAAGGAGGAAAAAATTGAAACAAGATATTTCTAAAGTTTGTGAGGAACAAAACTTACATTATAGACTATTAGGCGGAATGAAACGTCAGGTTTGTGTATTTTTGGAAGAGCATAGTATCTGCCAGGATTGGTGTAAAAATTTGAAAGATATATTTACTGTTTTCCATTAAGAAGGAATGAGTCGTGAATAAGTTTGTTATAATTCTTGCGAAGTTTTTCAGTAGGATTATTGGTAAGGAGTTTACAAGGGCCTGTTTCTATGATCTTAGTTGCTTCTTCTAAATATTGGTTTTTGTTAAGAACAACGATTTGTCCTCCTTTGTCTGCTTTGGTGACAGTCAGATCTTTATTCTTTTTGAAGTCATTTAAAGCACCTTTCTCTGGTTTAGATAAATTAGGAACTACCTTAGTTTTAAGGTTGGTTTGGATGGAATGGCTGAGAAGGTGGCGAAGAGTTTGTTATGAAAAATAGAAATCTTAATGAATTTAGAAGATCTTTCAATGGGAGAAATGAGGGTTGGAATGGAAGGTGAGAAAGTTTGAGCAAAATTGAAATTGTAGGAAAGAACGTTATTTTCGGTATTTGAGAGAGAATAAACAGAAATATTGACAACGTTTTCACAAAAGTTAGGTTCAGGATGTAAACAGTTCACGAAAAATTTTTGGAATTCTTTCTCTTGAGTGCGTTTTTGGCGTTCGGAGATCTTCGGTTTATAAGCAAAAAACAACTTTATAAGCGTAAGTAATGTTGTTAAAACGTTTTTATTGTTAGAATAAATAGTTTTATAGAAAATGACGGGGTGGACGTCTTTTGTACTGACTGAAATTAATTTTCTTAGATGAACCATCGCTTTTAAATTGATACAGATGTCCAAGTTATGTCGACACTTACGATCAGCGACAAGCAAAAAGGTAGAACTCAACTTTAAGGAATCAGATCCCTCAAAGTGTGTTTGAGTTATTATCAATATTCTGATACCTCCATATACACCTCTCTGAGCGACTGCCTCTTCACTGAACCGATGGTAGTTGCCTTAGGGAGGTTCTATGTTTGCTTTACTGTATTTGCTTGCATATTTAGTTTCGAATTTGATATGCCGCCTCAGATGATTTCCACATCTATAAACCTCCTCCTCCTCCTCCTCCTTGCGTATAAATTCACACTCCCTCCATTCGCAAAACCTTTTTATGAAAAGCCTCTCTTTCGTATATTGTGCCATTTTTCGCTTTTGAGTGTTGATTTCGCTTATTTACACTATTCTGCTATCCAAAAGTACATGAAATCTTCAAATCCTTATTGACACAACATATATAAACTTGTATGCTTCCCAGAATGGAACCTGGTTGAAATTGTGGCAATAAATAAAAATTAATTTATGCAATTAAACCTCTAAACAAACCAAACTCTTTAAATGATTTTCGTCTTAAATATTCATGATTCCAAAGCACATGTTTTTCCGCGGTTACTCCGGAATTCAATTTCAATGTTAATTTCGCCCCTCTGTCAACGAACACATAATAAATGAACTTTTTCTAAAAAAAAAGACTGTAATTATAATATAAATTTATTCAGAAACTGACACCCCATGATATATTGATTCCCTCATTCCTTCCAACAAATATGCTATAATCAATCTTAGCAGCACTTTCATCTTCAAAACTCAAGTCGGAAACATTTCGAGCCGTGCAGCAATCAGTAAAATTATTTCTGTGGAACTGAAAACAAATTTGAAATGACTATTAGGTGCTCTTTCGTTCAAATAATTTTAATTCTCACTTTCATTTACATTCATATATTTACACTTACTTCTCTGATTCTAAAATAACTAAACACAAATACACGAAGATCTGAAACAGACGAAGTTTACGTCAACTTGGCAAAGATGGGAGGGAACGCGGATGGGCGTCTGCTGTGAAGTCCTATTTGTTGCCATGCGTGTCGAGTTGTATCATCATAAATTTATTTTTGATTAATGTTCTCCTATTACGCCTTTATTTCATGAATTGGTGCCGGTCTGTTCTCTTTTATAATCCTCTGTATTATAATCTGTGTAATCCTCTGTGGTCGATGATTCCCTCAGCTACCAACAAGTCGGTTTCGTCTCCAGCAATATCAATTACTTCTTGTTATTTTGCTTTTCGCATTACTTATTTTAAACTCTCGATACTGCTGTTCTGTAAAAGCTGGTCAGATGTGCCGTTTATAAGATACTTGCACCAGCCATCCGAGAACCTGTAATCGCTCCACTTTCAAATTCACTTAAATCAAGCGACCGTCCCATGGTTCAGCTATCTATTCTGGTAAATAAAACTCCTTTACGACCAACCCTTTATCAAACCTGCTTTACACCATATATGTGTGTACATCAGTGAGGGCAACACGCGTTTACTCGTTATTGGATATTCCAAATAATTTGTAATTCAGTGCGAAAACCATTTTATGATCTGCATTCCTTTGTTATGTCACTTTCTAATAGTTATATAAATACGGGTAATCAACGAAATTTAGATGAAAAGTTAATCACTTTTTGCCTAATTATATGAGAAATGGATATTTTTCAAAACAATGAACTCTTCCCGAGTTGCTGACTATGATAACGAGAGTGATTGATATGAATGAATGATGAACATAAGGTGATACCTATGGTAGACTAATATATTTAACATTAATGAATAAATTTCTTAACATAAATTTTGCATTGAAAACTTATAAATTTTAGTATACCTCTCTATAATTTCTCTTATCCTTATTATAAAGTAGAGATTATACAAACCTCTGTAAAAAACATTATGTACACAAGATGTACCATATAAATTATTTTGAATAAACTTTTATTGTCAAAAAATAATTTCCATTGTAGATCCTTATTAAGAACAAAGTAATTGAAACTGTTAGGGAAATTGACGTACTGCATGTGTCTTCAACTGACGACTTGTCTTGGAATAAGCAGGTAAATAACATTAGTTGGAAGATTAGCTAGGATTAGGTATTATAACAAAATTATCGAATGATGTTCCTAAAAGAATTTATACTTTCCCTTCGTTTACAGCCACTTAATATACTATAATAGCATCTGGGGTAATTTAAATAGCGGCAATATGAATATTATTAAATTATTGCAGTCTAAATTTTTAAGAATTATTGAGCGAAAAAGTGGATTAAACTGGAACAAAATATTCGTTGAACATAACTTGCTTCCAACTGACTCGATTAATAAATTTTATATACTGAAAATAATGTATGAAATGAGTAAGGAAAATCATTTGGGTGTAATAAAAATTGAATATTGTAATAGTAATGTACATTTGAGAAGAAAAAAATCAAATAAAATTACCAAGGATTAGGATCAAATTAGTCACGATGGGAACTGAATACAAGGCAATCAAATACTGGAATGAAATTACTTGTGATATTAAAGACATAAATAGTAAAAATTATTTTAATAAAATGCTATTTAAATTTCTGTCTGATAATATTATTTTATCTTTTTAATCTGTTGGGTTTCCAGCAGGTTAAAATTTATTTTTACTGGAGACCAGTCATTTGTTTGCATGAGCATCTTCGGTTAAGTACTTATGATTGATATCTTATGTTATAATATATATCTTATATTATATATATATCTTATATTATATATTATATATCTTATATTATATATTATATATCTTATATATATATTATATATATATTATATATTATATATCTTATATTATATATCTTATATTATATATTATATCTTATATTATATATCTTATATTATATATTATATATCTTATATTATATATTATATATCTTATATTATATATTATATATCTTATATTATATATATATATATCTTATATATCTTATTTATATATCTTATATTATAATATTTCATAATTCATGGCTGTTTGCTATTTGTAACAATGACAAATAAACTTAACATTATCATGTACAATTTCGTACAAAATAAAAAATTTAAAATAAAATTCTACAATGATTTATATATTTATATGATTATATATATATGATTATATAATAATATTATTTATTTTAAAAAAAAACATATATTTTCAGGGGGCTCATCTCCTCTAGCGCCAGCCTGGCTACTACTTTACTTTCGCAGTACACCATTACGATTTTCGTGGTAATACAATGCACATAACCATCCGTTCATCCACACGCAAAAGTATAAATTAAAACAATGCGATTGAATATTAATATATATATATATATTGTATACATATATATAATATGTAATATATGTATACAATGTAGAAGAATTTAATAAGTGTATTTCCGAGACCAAAAGTAGTTTTTCGATGAGCACCACATTTAATTGTATACGAAAGAAGCCTTATAAAACCCATCTTTAATTTATTGCATTTTCCTCTTATTAACGATAGATGCAATTGTACTTTTCTGAACTCCTCTTTCATTTTATTGATAAGTCTTCTGCTGTTTATTGCGGAGTGCGGTTTGGGGACCCAGTAGGACATTTATTACTAAGAGTAAAGCACTCGAGATAAAGCAGCTATTGAAATTGGAACGTATTGAAAGTGCTCTTTCAAAGTTTATTGTTGTGCCGTAAAATTTCCATTTAAACTGCCATGAGATCGCGACGCATTTCTTGGAGCAATAAAGTATTAATTATTAGCCCGGAGTTTCAAACTGTTAATGACACAGAATAATTTATTTTTCATAGAAATTACAAATTTGTGAAATTATTCAAACTCTGAGAAGCGTGTTGCACAAATGTTTTCAGGATAGTGTTCGTTGCCATGTGAATTGTAATATGATGAGTGTTTCACGCTCATGCACCTCATATTACAACTCACATGCACCTTATATTACCATGTGAGTTGTAATATGAGGTGCATGTGCGTGAAATACTCTTTACATTTCACAATTTAGGAAAGGGTAACCAATTCTTCTCTAGTCGTTGTTGTGAAGAATGTAGAATTCACTAGCCATGGTTGTGAAGAATTTTTGTAAGGAGTTCTAAAAAAAAGGCAGAGTTTGTTAACAACTGTTGTAAAAGAACTTGTTGCAAGAGGGGCATAAACATTTAAAGTTTGAGTTTTATGAACTTGGGGTCTTATCATTTTCAGCAATTATCATTAAATTTTGTTCGCGTTAAACGTAGTTCGCGCTATCCAGAAAGGATAGAATCATGGGAAGTTATCCATTTTAACGAGGATTCAAGAGAAAGTTCACACTGAAAGTAATTCGAGTTTTGGTGAGTCCATGCAAATAAGGTTCGATTACCTTTAGGTAAGTGGGAGGGGGGGGGCATTTTAAAATATATTCCATAAAACCCACATTTCATTCTTTACTTTTAATGTTTTAAACCCCATTAAATATGCATCAATCTTAAGGGGCGTCACTCACGAAAATGCTTTAAACAACACTTCGATAATAAACGGAAGATGGATTATTATTTTAGAATTCGAAACGCAGTTGTAAATACCGTTGCCAAACACAAAAGGTGAAATTGCAATTATAAAAAATATGTTGCCAGATACGAAAAGTGAAATTACGTACATTTGCAAAACATAAAAAGAAACAAAAATGGCATGTTGCCAATTTCAGAAACTGTAATTATTAAGTTTGTGTTTCTTGCTATTCTAAGTGGCAACACACAAGGAAGCCTACAAAGTGAACATAGTCTTTCTATTGTGATTACTCCCACTCCTTTCAAGCAGACGTAAAATTCTTTGCCTCAATGTACGGGTTTCAAAATTTGTGGGGCCTTGGCAGCTTTAAAGAAAGATATGATAGAGTCGTTAAAGAGGAGAATATATCTTGATATTCATATGTAATTGACGCTAATGACGCCTTTTATACGATAGCGCCTCCAACGTCTTTACTTAATTATATTGGCACTGTCATGTCTTGCCCATTCTTTATTTTGCTGCGCCATTGTTTACGCATGCGTTTTCTGAAAAATAACTATTTGTTTTCGTTTTACGGCGCAAAGACAACTACTGTTATGCTGCGTCAGGAAACAGTTTCCTGGGGAAAGTTGAAACATTTTTGGCCTAAGAAACCAAACTCCAGACTACACTGGATAACAAATCGGTGGCGTTTTACGATAACATTAAATTCATACCTGGGTTAACATCACGGAAGCCAAACACGTTCCCTTTATGTCCACGTTAGAAACGTTAAACAAGCAAAGTATGCCCATGTTAAAAACTAACAGCGTGTTAAAAACTAATAGCGTGTTAAAAACTAACAGCGTGTTAAAAATAACAACGTGTTAAAAACTAATAGCATATTTGTGTTGTAAAACATGTCCAAAGCCAAGCACTGCGCCAAGGATTTTAAAATTATTGGGTTCTGTTCAATTCCCAAAAACTTGTGTTTATGCAAAGATGTCTTGGCTTGTAAGGGACTCGGTAGACCGAAGATCCTATCCAAGCCGCGAAGTCCTCGGATGTAAAACTAAAAACGAAAAAACACATATTAAATTAGTATCAAGAAAAATTCTACTTAAAAATTATTGTTTAAGGAAAGGAAGAAATCTGAAAAGAATATAAAAATGTTAGCGTGTGTTAAATAATCATGGAAACATAACGCTAGTTAGAAATAACAAGACTGAGAAAGGTTCAGGAGAAAATCGGATCTAAAGAGGAGGTTTTGCAAATCTTCGTTTTGCAAAGCTGCGTTTTTTGCAATATTTATTAACAAACTGACACGAAAATGTTCAATTTCATAAAACGAATACATTATCTGTTTTAAAATTAGTCGATTTTGAAATTATCTTCACGAATTTTGATGACGATTTGAAGTTACTTCAATTGATAGTTCAGCCACATTCTTCGTAAAATTGTAATCTTTGGTCGAAAAGGATTTAAATATGCAATACAGCAAAAAATACACACATATACTTATCACTACCATATTCAGCTATTATCATTCCATTTCTGGATGAAGATTCCTCACGAAATGTTGTCTGTACTATGAGTATGTCTCACAAAGTGTTGTCTACACTATGAGTATGTCTCATGAGTGTTGTCTGTACTATGAGTATGTCTCACAAAGTGTTGTCTGTATTATGATTATGTCTCACAAAGTGTTGTCTGTACTATGAGTATGTCTCACGAAGTGCTAATCTCTGCCGACGTCATCGGCACAGATTTATCTTGGGCAATTAAATGCTTTTTTTATATGTTATACCAAGTTTTTTAATACATCCGCACATTATATATGTTAACTGAAAACAAAATACATAACACAAATACAAATGCAATTGGATTGGTTCAACTGAACATCAACGTAATGCAAAACCAAAACACACGCAGAAAAATGATATAAAAATCAAGTTTAATTTTTAGTTAGCTTTAAAAAATCACACCAAACAAAAAATGAGAATTCTAAGGAGTGTTCAACTATGCCAACTTTTTATGTTTATCTCAACGTATTTTACAAAAAAACAGACCCCACATTCAGAAAATACTAATGCTTTCCATAAAAATTTCAAATTCCAAATTTTAGGCCTTGCAGGCACATTATCCATAAAAATTCAGAAATTCTTCTTATTTTAAAATCATTTTTAGTAATAATAACGCCTAAAGATGTGTTCTTGTTCATGATACCTTAGCATTAAACGAATATATATCGTTTAAATGTTCATTTTATTGATGATCTTCTTCAATAAATTGAAAATATTTTTTTAATTAATGAGCGCCACGAAAATAAATGAAGGTACATTGCAATCGCTACCAGTTTTTTCCATCGCTCCCTTGTTCTAAGAAGATTGAATAGAGAAATATTGATTCTGTAAACAAACGTTTCAAATAGGAAGATGGATCGGCTTTTCTCCATGTTACGTGTCATTAAAGATTCGAAAACTTTATTTCTTGAAAGTAATCCTCTAAAATTTAAACAGATTAAAATAGGAATTTTTTTTTGGAAAACTGAGATATATTTTTTCTTAAGAAAATCTTTGACTTGCTTTCTAAGATCAAAAAGATAAAGATAAAATGATTTTTTAACTGAAATTTGAAAGTTTTGAAAAAAAATTATTATTATATGTATTAATATATATTTAGCCATAAATCTCAATTATTGTAGTCAGAAAAAGCAAATTAGTAACAGAGATTTTGCGTGGTCTCTGATGGAGAACAAAATCCTTGGTATTTTAAACCTATCATTTATTCCTCGTCCATTATACCTTCCTTTTCAGTTATTTATTTAGTTACTTTTCATTCTGTTTTATATTTGTCTATGTTTACATTTTCTTTTTAGATGGAAATTACATGTCCCTTACAATTTTGTATGTATATATATATACTCTTGGCAAGGAAATTATTAGAAATAGTTGTATACAAGTATACATATGCGCTAATTAATATAATTTGTGTATGCTTCAGAAAAAAAAATAGTTATTGCTTAATATATTTTCCCAAGAGGCGAAAATCAGAAGGGATAAAATGGCGGTTTGTAATTTTTGTTCTTCTTTGAAATATTTATAAAAACAAAACACCTGCTGCGACGAACCACCCGTTTATTTTTCATGATAATTTTTTTTTTTTACTTTCATTTAATTTGCATAATCACTGCATTTCTACTAGTTTCCCGCCTGGCTTTTATCCATTCGAAAAATTTCCCATGTCCTTGATTAATTCTAATACATTTGCAGAAAGGATCGTGCTACTAAGAAAGCAAATGCAACTATTAATAATATGTATGCAAATGTTTGTAATGGTTTACGCATGCGCTGAAATATAGATACAACACAATGTCGACTATCGAATTTTCATGGAACTAAAATCATTTCTGATGCTCAAAAATTCCTGTACTCAAATATTCTTATTAATATATAATGGAATATGAATCAAATTTAATAAAAAAAAATAAACCCTATGTTTGCCGTCCTAATAACAGTATTTCATGGAAAAACTTGTAGCTCACCCTTTCTCTAATTAATCGAAGTGCCTTACTTGAATGCCGCAAAATGAACACAAACTAATATCTTTCGACATTAGTTTAGAAGTTTCACCTGTCAGGATATTATTACAAAAAATGCAAGCTTCGGTTTCGGCTCTTACGTTCGTTAGAGCGAGGTAGGTATTATCATTAAAGAGAACGTTATTCAAAGGTTAAATTTGAAAGCATTGCATTTACATTTTTAAAAAGTAATATTTTGCTCGTTTTCGAACAAGATTATAGGTATATATATATATATATGGCCTGCAAAAGGGTTGCTGGTATCTAACTGGAAGGAGACCCACACGCTGAACGTATGTGACGATGTGTGGAACCGGCCAGGCCAGTAACCTAGTGTCCTACCCCGCCTTCAAGTGGTGCAGGCTGAGCTTTCTATTTATGTGGCAAATTAATATTTGCTACACGGATAGAAAGGCGGAAGGGGAGGGCTAATTCACCAACCCGTCTAGCCAGCGTGGTGAAATTATGGCTAATTCCTCCATTATGTTGACACACCAGAAACCATGGCCCCTAGTCTCCAGGTGCTGGAGTGCTCCTGATCAAGGCAGCGGTCAGTGTGGCATGAAAGCAGGGGGTGCTAAGAATCACTGGAATGGCCCAGGCTGCCGTTTGTTATTGACCTTGGCTACGTTTAATGGACGATCCCTTGCTTCTGAAGCAAAACTTCAGGAATTGGAAGAAGAACTTGACAAGATCAAATGGGACATTGTAGGACTCAGTGAAGTTAGAAGAAAAGGTGAAGAGTTGGTGGAACTTAAAAGTGGACATTTGTTTTATTATAGAGGAACGGAAACTGGAAGAACAAGTGGTGTTGGCTTCTTAATCAACAAAAGAATTAAAGACTACCTTCTTGAAGTCGAAAGCACGTCAGATCGAGCAGCGAGGCTCGTTGTTCAACTAACCCAGCGATACCAACTTCAAATAGTACAGGTATATGCACCAACATCAAGCCATACCGACGAAGAGGTTGAAGAATTTTATGAAGAAATCAAAGAGTTACACACCAAAGGGAAACAACATATCAAGCTCATCATGGGGGATTTCAATGCAAGAATTGGACAACAGGAACAAGGAGAGACATCGGTTGGTAAATACGGATATGGGGAAAGGAATGAACGTGGCGATCAACTCATCGAATTTGCAGAAGCTGAAAATCTTAGCATCATGAATTCATTTTTTAAGAAGAAACCGCAAAGAAAATGGACATGGAAACACCCAAATGGGGGAACTAGTGAAATTGACTATATCCTGGCAAACAAGAAATCAATTATTGAAGATTGCAGTGTACTGAACAGATTTAATACTGGAAGTGATCATCGAATGGTGAGATGTAAAGTGCACTTAAATACTAAATTAGAACGACAGAAGCTCATTAGGAAACAAGTAAGTAAGAGGGTGGATCTAATGAAACTGAAAGTAAATACCGAGGCATTCAAGTTGGAATTAAAAAATCGCTTTTCTGCACTGGAAGGACTTATTGATGAAAGTGATATCTCAGAAGCAAATGAAAACATTGTTAAGACAATAGTTGAAACTGCTGGGGAAATTGGTGGTGTAACCTGTAAAAAGCACAATAGCAAATTATCTGAGAAGACGAAACAGCTCATGAAAAGGCGAAGAGATATGAAGGTGGACAATCGAAATACCAGTTCCAGGATTGAGTACATAGAACTTTGTAAAACTCTGCGCAAAAGCATGAAAGAAGACATAAGAAAATTCAACTGTGAGCTAGTAAGGAAAGCCATTGAAAATAACAAGAGCCTTAGGGTTGTTAAAGGAAGTTTATCTGTTGGGAAGAAACACATCATTGCATTAAAAGGAGAGGATGGCACCGTAACAAGAAATAGGGAAGAAATACTTAGAAGAGTTGAAGAATTCTACAAAAATCTATACGAAAGTAACAGTGAATTAAACGAAGACATTGAAATAGTCGAAGGAACAGCTCCTAAAATCTTAAAAGAAGAAGTTTCATTTGCAATAAAAAATATGAAGAAAGGAAGAGCCCCTGGTGATGATGGTATTACATTAGATATCCTAAAAGAAGCTGGAGAATATGTAGAAGACATACTTGCAAAATTCTTTACCAAATGTCTTAACAGCGGTAACATACCAAACCAATGGGATTCTGCAACAGTAATTCTTTTGCATAAAAAAGGTGATAAAGAGGATTTGAAAAATTACCGACCAATTAGCTTGTTACCTGCTATTTATAAAATCTTCACAAAAGTTCTAACACATCGCCTGCAGAAAAAATTAGATGCAGCTCAACCAAGAGAACAAGCTGGATTTCGAAGTGGATTCAGTACAGTGGACCATATTCAAGTATTAAGAGAATTAATTGAAAGAACACATGAATATGAACTTCCATTGTGTGTTGCATTTATTGACTATGAGAAGGCCTTTGACTCTATAAAAACATCAGCAGTCATCAACTCTTTAAGATCAACAGACATTGAGGATGTGTACATTGACATGGTGAAACGTGTGTATAAAAATGCAAGTGCAAAATTTCGGTTACATAAAGATACCAAAACTATCAAACTTGGCAAAGGGGTGAGGCAGGGAGATACCATTTCTCCAAAACTTTTTACTTCTGCTTTACAGATGATTTTTCAGCTGATAAATTGGAATAACAAGGGAATAAAAATAAATGGTGAATATTTAAATCATCTGCGGTTTGCTGATGACATTGTTATTTTTTCAACGGACCCATTAGAACTCCAAGACATGGTACAAGAGCTCTCAACTAGAAGTGAAGAAGTTGGACTCAAGATGAACCTACAAAAAACTAAGATCATGTTCAATAATTTTGTAGAGGAAACAAAAATACAAGTTGACAACACTGAGCTAGAAATTGCTGATTCATATATTTACCTTGGCCAGCTGATTTCAATGGATGGCAACATTATGAAAGAACTCAACAGACGTATTAAACTTGGCTGGAGTGCATTTGGAAGAAACAGTTTTATCCTGAAGGGGAAATTGCCTTTGTGTCTAAAAAGAAAGGTCTTCAACCAGTGTGTATTGCCAGTCCTCTCTTATGGATCAGAGACATGGAGTCTAACAGTTGGAGCAATACGAAAGTTACAGACAACGCAAAGGAGCATGGAGAGGTGCATGCTTGGAATAACTAGGAGAGATCGAAAAAGAAACACTTGGGTGAGAGAGCAAACTAGAGTAGAGGACATCATTGTTAAAGTAAAAGGGCTGAAATGGCGATGGGCTGGGCATATTGCAAGAAGAACTGATCAACGATGGACAACAGAAATTCTGAACTGGATTCCAAGAGACCACCGAAGACCTAGAAAACGTCCTCAAACTAGATGGGTGGATGAAATAAGAAAACAGGTTGGGGTGACGTGGAAACGAATGGCCCAGGATAGACTTGTGTGGAAAGCATTTGGAGAGACCTTCATCCAGCAGTGGATAGATAATGGTTGAATATGATGATGATGATGATGATGATGATGATATATACATATGCAGCATCAAATTCTTGGCTGGCCAAAGGCACTCTCCAGCCAGAGACAGAAGGATTCATGCTAGCCATCCAAGACCAAGTGATCGCAACAAGGAACAATCAGAAATTCATCCAGAGAAAAGATATAGAAAGCGACAAATGCAGACACTGTCATGCGGCATCGGAGACAATCCAACACGTGATGGCAGGATGCAAGATCCTTGCGCAGTCAGACTACAAACATAGACACGATCAAGTAGCGAAAATAGTCCACCAGAAATTGGCAGCGAATGCTGGCTTTCTGACAGAAAAATGCCCGTACTACAAATATGAGCCAGAGACCGTGCATGAGAACGAAACACACAAGCTTTACTGGGATAGAGCAATCATAACAGACAAGACAGTCCCACATAACCGTCCTGACATAACCCTCGTCGATAAATCGAATAAGACCACGTACTTAATCGACATAGCAGTACCCAACACCAATAACATACAGACAACCTACACAACGAAAATCACCAAGTACCAAGATCTCAGACATGAAGTACGAGATATATGGGGTATGGAAAAGATCCTCATCATCCCGTTAGTCATCTCAGCAACAGGGATAGTACCAAAAACGCTTGCGACGAATTTGGAGATACTCAACATTGACCCAAACACCTACATTGAAATACAAAAAGCCACAATCCTAAACACGTGTCACATTGTCAGGAAGTTTCTAGACATGGCACATTAAGAAGTGATGTAAAAAGAGGCTTGGGAACATGGCGCTCTGCCCGTCCCAAAGCCTGTTTCCGCCAAGAATGGGCGAGGAAAACCTTATATATATATATATATATATTACGGATTGCAGTTAGTAGATAGAAACTTGAATATTATTTTTAACGTAAAAAGGTGAAAAATTTTGACGAAAACTGAAAGCATCTTTTTGATGAATATGAATGCGAAAACGAAGTTATGAATATCTGATCACAATAGCTTGATATCTGTAATGCCGATGCAGCAAACCGAAAGTTGATAATTCCAGTCCAGTTTAAGTCGTAACTAATTTATATTGGCTATTCCCATGGGGAAAAAACAAGAAAAGGTAAGGTTTAAACAAAAATTGGGAATATGCAGAGAAAAATTACCTCCTTAATTTATCATTCCCACAATGCATATATTTGTTCAAATTTAAAAAATTGAGCTTAGTGGAAAATTTTACTAAAAAAGAAGAAAATTTTATAATTTTTACTCTATTAAAGAACTGTAGTTAAGGTAGAGATAAATCTTTGAATTCCAGCTAATGTAAAAATAAATGATCATGGCCTTTTAAAGAAAATATTTTATTTTAATACGGACAACGATTCTTGTCTCTGGGACTCGAGAAGTCCATAAGGTTTGACATTTGTTGAAAAAAATCGTATTATATTTTTGACTGATGTCAAAATCTGAAGTCGGTTTTCGCAGAATCGAGGAACACGCTTGAATGACAAAAAAAAAACCTTCTTTTTGCCAAAATAAATCTAAAAAAACGGAGCTTTTGCGTGCTGCGACTAATGCAGTGAAAAGAAAATATTTTTGGTCATTTCACAAAGGGTGAAGTGAGGGAAAGAACATATATAACAAACTGACTTAGTAAAAAAGAATTGACAATTAATTATGCACAAACATACGACATACTGCGCGTAGATAGTACGAAACACAAATAACACAGTAATCGCAGTTAATTAAAATTAAAAACGGTGATAGCTATTTCGATAGTGACAGCTATCTTCATCGGACCGATACAAAATAGCATTATGATACACGTGAATTGTAATCATGTGTATTACAATACCATTTTGTATCGGTCCGACGAAGATAGCTTGCGCTATCGAAATAGCTATCACCGTTTTTAATTTTAATTAAATTTTAATTTAAATTAACTGCGATTATTGTGTTATTTGTGTTTCATACTGACAATTAATTGTTAAAGATGAAAATATTAGGTCCATGTAAAATATCTATGTATATTTATAGAAATGTGGGCATATAAAAAATTTATAGGAAATGCTTATGAATAAATATCTATAGAAATTTTTGCATAAATATCTATAGAAATTTTTACATAAATATCTATAGAAATTTTTATATATAAATATCTACTAAAATCACAATAAAACTCGATAGAAATATCTATAAAAATATCTATAAAGATGCCTGTAGAGATGCCTGTATAATTACCTGTAAAAATGTCTACAAAGATCTGTAAAATGTCTATAGGAATCTATAAACTTCCTATAGAAATCTATACAAATCCGTATAAAAATCTACAAAAATGTCTATAGGAATCTCTAAAATTGCTTATGGAAGTATCTGTAAAGATGCCTCCAGCGATTATAACGTATTATACGTATACTATAATAACGTATTATATTACTATTATAATAAAGTAAAACCTCTCTTAACAGCCGCCGTAGATACGGTTAGATAAAAATTTCCCGGCCAAAAACTTTCTTCAAGAGATTACCCTTCTTTTACGGTCACCCCTGTTTTAGGAAAAAATGTTTATGTCCATTAAGCGTCCGCTAATGAGGGGATTTACTATACAGGTAAAAGTATCTATAGAAGTATTTATAGAAATACCTTCAAAAATATAATATAAATTAAATGTATACTTCTTGTAGAAATATCTATGGAAATATCTGCAGAAATATCTACAGAAATATCTATGGAAATACCTGCAAAAATATCTATGGAAATATCTACAGAAATATGTATGGAAATATCTGCAGAAATATCTATGAAAATATCTGCAGAAATATGTATGGAAATATCTTCAGAAATATCTATGAAAATATCTGCAGAAATGTCTATGGAAATATCTGCAGAAATATCTATGGAAACATCCGAAAAAATATCTATGGAAACACCTGCAAAAATATCTATGGAAATATTTGCGGAAATATCTGTGGGAATACTTATGGGAGTAGTTATAGGAATATTTATTAAAATACCTATGCAATGAGTAGTATACTACTTGGAAAACTAAATAGTACAATATCTTGGCACAATAAATATCACAGTGTTTATTAGGCTAAATATTACTCTACTTAAAATGAAATGAATAATAGATGCTTAGTAGAATAAATGGTACAAATACTTTGTGAAACAAATAATGCGGTACTTGGTTAAAATAAACAGCGCTAACCCTAGTGAAATAAACAGTGTTGTGTTTATAGTGAAATAAATATTGCAGTGCTTTGCAAAATAAATGGCGTGTTTTTATTAAACTAAACGTCGTTTATATTTTCGAAAAATGGGGCCTCCTTTAGTACTGAAATACAACACATGCTCAAGATTTCGAATTGTTATTTTATTTCTGAAAATGGCAGCTCTTCATTTTAGAAGGAAATTTTAAAGTATTATTTGTAGTTTTTGCAAAATATTTGAATCCCATCCAGTCGGATTTTAAAAAACTATTACTGTCTAACAAAATTGACAGTATTCGATTTAGAAAATTCCACTGAGTCAGTTTTTGAGGATTATTATTCGTAAAATGAATGTGTAATCATGTTAATTTATCGTACGGTGAATAACAAAAGGATACGCTTTTACTGTTTTTATTTCTGCCTAAAAATAATTCGGTTTGAGTATTTCCACAAAGATAAAGTTTCAGTGCTTCGAAACTTTAGAAATCTTTATAATAAAAAGAAAGAATTCTTCGAAGATCGCTTGCGAATATTGATGGGGTACAGATTTCGAAAGCTTTCAGACAAATCCCCAGGGCCATTGAGTTTATTCAGAGAACAATGGAGAATAACAAAGATGATATAACGATAAAGGAATTAAATCAAGCAGCCAAATGAACAGCCAACAATTTTCACAAGAGAAGAACAATTAATGGGCAGCCATTTCCCCACAAATGAAGTACAATAGATGGCAGATTCATGTGAAACGATGCACTGACAGTAAATCAATCGTGGTACATTCCTCCCTGTCTCTGTAGTCGGTGAAACAGTTTTCATTCTGTTGCTGAAAGTGGATGGGATGAAATATAGTTTTAAGGAATAACGTTGCTAGGATGTGTTATTGTAGAGTTCTTCCTCCACAGCTCTCTTTCTCCAACTCTTTTCACTCTCTGTCCTAACCCTTCTTTCTTAACCAAAGAGGATTTCCAGAAATTAGAATAGTTTAGACAATGTTTGTCACAATTGTCACATGTTTGTCACATGTTTGAACACAATGTTTTAGACAAACATTGTGTTCCATCACGTGACCAATTATAGTTACTTGTACGTGAAATAATAATACAAAATAGTAATATAGAACATAGAATAATTATTTAAAACATATAATAACAATATAGTATAAAATAAAATAAATATAATTTTAAATTATTAAAATATGTCAAAAATTATATATGATATAAATTTTAGCAATATTTAAAAGATGATTAATATATACTTTATTACAATGTATAAACACTGCATTATGCTAATAAGGCCTGCAAACGGCAACTATTTAAACCTTTATATAAATAATTATTCCTGTCTTTTTATATGAATTGGCACTCTTAAAAGTAAAACAAACTAGAGCAATAAATTGCCAATCCTTAACTTTTATTCGAAATATAAAACGAACATTGAACACTCCTTATACAATGTACTAAACCAACGACAACTCGTGGAGTCCATGCCATAACTCTGCTGTGAGAACAAAAAAGAATAGATTAATGCGTTATTAGCTGGATGCATGGGCGCCAAAATGGTGGGAAGAGGGGGCGCGAATCTCCTCCTAACAGTTTAAAAATTTGATTTGCCCCAATCTGCTATGCATTTACAGTCGCATTTTAAAATAAGAAACTTTTTAGCTCATTACTAATTGTCAAGCAGTATCAATTATTTTTGTAGCGTTTTGGTATCTTGTACATTCACTAAAATTCTCAACAGCTTTGAGAAAGAGGTAATAATTTTTCTCAGCCCCCCCTCCCCTCCATATAAGAACTCATTAAATTTTTTCAGCTCCCCCTAGAATTACTCGTATGGGCGCCAATGGCTGGATGTGTATAACTTATGTTCTCAATTAAAAAAAAACAAGCATCATATAAGCCAAGTTCAGCTAAACAGCTACTTAATAAGCTAGTTTTCAAACTTCTCCTGCTTTTTTAATTATAATATAATTATAACGTTGTTAAATAGTTTGGCTGTTATGAAATGATGATAGAACGGCTCAAAACTAATCAAACATTACGACCTTGTAAACCTAGCTATTATCTTTTAAAAACTCATCCAAAAGCAAATTATTTAATACTAATGCGTTAATAATAATACTATATAAACATCCAATGTATACTGTACATATTTGTGTTAACATAATATTATATATAATACTGATACTATATACGCAGTAAAATCCCAATCATCTGAGGGCGGAGAAACAGCAGTCAAAACATTAAAATATTGAAGAATAGAGAACTGACCGGGCGATTTTAATATCGTGAGATTAAGAACAAACGCTTTGCAATAGCTCGTTTGAGAGCTATCAAAGAGACTAAAATAACTAATTAAATCTCACCTGAAATTAAATAATCGTATCTGAGGTCTTCGGGTTTCCCTCCTCAAATTAATTTGTTCAATAATGAGGTACAAATCAAATTTTTTTATACACACTAAATGGATTAATTTGAATTTGCGTTTTTTCCCAAAGAAAAACTGTTATACTCATTGGATAATTCTAACCCTCCCCCACTTTCTTCACTTTCAGTATTCTTCTGAAGTATATCATTTCTGTAATCCACAATATGTGTTCATTCTAACATAGTCTTCATTACTAATTTTCTTAAAAGTATTTCTTTAACTCTAAAAATGAGTTGAAAAGTAAACCTTTTTCATTCGGCACACTCAAGCGATCTAACTGAATCGAATTCGTAATTTTATTCCACCTGTGTTACTATTTCAGCTTAACACAGAACCTTACCCACTTTTGTATCACCGTTTTCTCAAATGAGCCACAATTATTGTATTAACGTTAATATCATTATATCATAATCATCGGCTCACGGAAACGCTGTTTAAATCAGTAATGGATTGTACAATGTTTTTATATTCCAAATATTTAAGAAATTAATAAATTGCGCCTTTGTGACAAAAGGAGACGATAAATTATTATTATTATTATTAAGTTAATAATAATGTGCCAAATTGCTTAACTTGGATAAATGCACCTATCATTACGCTTATCATTGCTTAATAACCCGTCAGTTTCTTTGCGAAACATATGATTGTCAAATGGCCGTGAAATCAGTATAGGGATGCAAAACACAAAAAAGGAGAGAACTAATTCAAACAAACGTAACAAATTTAATTATGACTAATTACTACTCTAAAAATTCTATGCAGTTATATAAATGGCGAAAGTTTCCACATGGAAAGAAACATAAATGTCTAGCTGATATTCTTGCTATGGTGCTGTGATTTATCAATACAGGTTGTTATCAAATCAACGGCTCAGCAACAATATCTATCTAAATTGCAATATGACAATACAATAAATTACACCAATACTGAGAACGTATGCCAGATATTAAATTAAAACAATGCAAGAAATACTGCCTGAGTAAGCAAGGGCAAATGGGAAAAATAGAACAAGTTTCATAACCTAATTTTCAAATTAAACCTAAATAATGGTACACCTCGTACAAATGGGAATAAATGGATATTGACTCACGTGCGACTGTTATGATGGGGTGTTGCAGTCACGTGACCGTTGTTTTGTTGCAGGTGCATTACGCTGTGGCTCGTCGTGCACTTCAAAATCCAATTTCTGATGAGAAAACATTTACGGGGCTGCGGGGATGTTGCTGCTCCACTCCTGCCGGACTTGGCGTATTTTATGGAAAACGTCAGACTCTGCTGATGCGAAACACAACGATGAACAGACAGGATGCTGCTGCGTCGGTTCAGTAGGACTCTACGTATTTTTTGGACAAACATCGGGATTTGCTGATGCGAAAATCAACGATGAATAATTATAGTCCGCCGGAATTCTTCACTCTGCAGTGGCGATGAATATAACTCTACGCAGCTGTGGCGTATGATTTTGTAGCTCGTGAGCGAATGGAGAATTTTTGGAGCTTTAATAAAAACTTTCCAAGTGGAGCCCGTGCGATACTTTCAAGTAGGAAGGTTGTGAGTCTTCCCACCTGCAACTTTGCTTGCCTTGAAGTCTCCGACCGAACTCCAAGTTCAACGTTAAGTTGAGACGTCCTTTTCCGTACGCTGCTCCCGCTCTTCTCTTCTATTTTCTTCTCTTTCCATCCTCAGTATGACCTGCATGTCAATCAAATTAAATTACACAATCCACTCACAGGATTATTCGTTTTGCCAGTACATTTGCCTGTTGCTATATATACAAACTATACTGCTGATCTCTGATAGGTTTCCTTTCGCGGGGCGGTCTACTGTTTTTGAGTTTAACTACGCCCTGAGTTTACGATACTAGAATTGACAAACAAGCCCCTAATCAAAGTTGACATTTTATGGGATTTTCACTGTTTATTTTAGCCTGGCTATGGCGCCTAAACCCATAAAACGTCGTCTGGCTTTATTTTTGTCTACCCATGCTTACTTTGTACAAATACACAGAATATATTTGGCAAACTAATATTCTCCTGTAATAATACGTTAATATCCACACAAAATGATTTAAAGAACAACGTAATTCAATATGGCTGACGAGCACGCCATATTAACGAACTTCAACAGAATCGTAAAACTATTTTTGGAACATAATCCCGTAAAAAGATTCGACTTTCCGGCTTTATATTCTCTTCCAATTCTAACCCAAATCATGAATGCAAAATGTAAAAATATTTCTTCTATGTTTTTTCTCAAATCGCTGATGACATGTACCTCACTAAAATGTATACAAAATTAGGTTGAATAAACATCATTCTTCTTCTTCTTCTCATTATTATTTAATGGGCCCAGTTATCTTCCTTGCGCGAGAATTCACAAAAATCTACTCAGTCGCATTAAATATGCAACACATAAAAATTCAAACTTGGAAAATTACCTTAATTTACAGTTCATGAGCTTTGAAAAAAAATTGAATTTTACGCATTTTACGGAACCTCAAACTGTGACCCTGATAACAGGTTATTATATTCGGGGGGGTTATTTAAAAGAATTGGGAGTAGGGGTGTGTTTATATCAAATTTAAGGAGGCGGTTGCTCAACATCGATACAAGAATAATCGATATAA
>QLNU02014802.1:19694957-19718692 GCA_006491805.2 Dysdera silvatica
TATAAAGATGCCTGTAGAGATGCCTGTATAATTACCTGTAAAAATGTCTACAAAGATCTGTAAAATGTCTATAGGAATCTATAAACTTCCTATAGAAATCTATACAAATCCGTATAAAAATCTACAAAAATGTCTATAGGAATCTCTAAAATTGCTTATGGAAGTATCTGTAAAGATGCCTCCAGCGATTATAACGTATTATACGTATACTATAATAACGTATTATATTACTATTATAATAAAGTAAAACCTCTCTTAACAGCCGCCGTAGATACGGTTAGATAAAAATTTCCCGGCCAAAAACTTTCTTCAAGAGATTACCCTTCTTTTACGGTCACCCCTGTTTTAGGAAAAAATGTTTATGTCCATTAAGCGTCCGCTAATGAGGGGATTTACTATACAGGTAAAAGTATCTATAGAAGTATTTATAGAAATACCTTCAAAAATATAATATAAATTAAATGTATACTTCTTGTAGAAATATCTATGGAAATATCTGCAGAAATATCTACAGAAATATCTATGGAAATACCTGCAAAAATATCTATGGAAATATCTACAGAAATATGTATGGAAATATCTGCAGAAATATCTATGAAAATATCTGCAGAAATATGTATGGAAATATCTTCAGAAATATCTATGAAAATATCTGCAGAAATGTCTATGGAAATATCTGCAGAAATATCTATGGAAACATCCGAAAAAATATCTATGGAAACACCTGCAAAAATATCTATGGAAATATTTGCGGAAATATCTGTGGGAATACTTATGGGAGTAGTTATAGGAATATTTATTAAAATACCTATGCAATGAGTAGTATACTACTTGGAAAACTAAATAGTACAATATCTTGGCACAATAAATATCACAGTGTTTATTAGGCTAAATATTACTCTACTTAAAATGAAATGAATAATAGATGCTTAGTAGAATAAATGGTACAAATACTTTGTGAAACAAATAATGCGGTACTTGGTTAAAATAAACAGCGCTAACCCTAGTGAAATAAACAGTGTTGTGTTTATAGTGAAATAAATATTGCAGTGCTTTGCAAAATAAATGGCGTGTTTTTATTAAACTAAACGTCGTTTATATTTTCGAAAAATGGGGCCTCCTTTAGTACTGAAATACAACACATGCTCAAGATTTCGAATTGTTATTTTATTTCTGAAAATGGCAGCTCTTCATTTTAGAAGGAAATTTTAAAGTATTATTTGTAGTTTTTGCAAAATATTTGAATCCCATCCAGTCGGATTTTAAAAAACTATTACTGTCTAACAAAATTGACAGTATTCGATTTAGAAAATTCCACTGAGTCAGTTTTTGAGGATTATTATTCGTAAAATGAATGTGTAATCATGTTAATTTATCGTACGGTGAATAACAAAAGGATACGCTTTTACTGTTTTTATTTCTGCCTAAAAATAATTCGGTTTGAGTATTTCCACAAAGATAAAGTTTCAGTGCTTCGAAACTTTAGAAATCTTTATAATAAAAAGAAAGAATTCTTCGAAGATCGCTTGCGAATATTGATGGGGTACAGATTTCGAAAGCTTTCAGACAAATCCCCAGGGCCATTGAGTTTATTCAGAGAACAATGGAGAATAACAAAGATGATATAACGATAAAGGAATTAAATCAAGCAGCCAAATGAACAGCCAACAATTTTCACAAGAGAAGAACAATTAATGGGCAGCCATTTCCCCACAAATGAAGTACAATAGATGGCAGATTCATGTGAAACGATGCACTGACAGTAAATCAATCGTGGTACATTCCTCCCTGTCTCTGTAGTCGGTGAAACAGTTTTCATTCTGTTGCTGAAAGTGGATGGGATGAAATATAGTTTTAAGGAATAACGTTGCTAGGATGTGTTATTGTAGAGTTCTTCCTCCACAGCTCTCTTTCTCCAACTCTTTTCACTCTCTGTCCTAACCCTTCTTTCTTAACCAAAGAGGATTTCCAGAAATTAGAATAGTTTAGACAATGTTTGTCACAATTGTCACATGTTTGTCACATGTTTGAACACAATGTTTTAGACAAACATTGTGTTCCATCACGTGACCAATTATAGTTACTTGTACGTGAAATAATAATACAAAATAGTAATATAGAACATAGAATAATTATTTAAAACATATAATAACAATATAGTATAAAATAAAATAAATATAATTTTAAATTATTAAAATATGTCAAAAATTATATATGATATAAATTTTAGCAATATTTAAAAGATGATTAATATATACTTTATTACAATGTATAAACACTGCATTATGCTAATAAGGCCTGCAAACGGCAACTATTTAAACCTTTATATAAATAATTATTCCTGTCTTTTTATATGAATTGGCACTCTTAAAAGTAAAACAAACTAGAGCAATAAATTGCCAATCCTTAACTTTTATTCGAAATATAAAACGAACATTGAACACTCCTTATACAATGTACTAAACCAACGACAACTCGTGGAGTCCATGCCATAACTCTGCTGTGAGAACAAAAAAGAATAGATTAATGCGTTATTAGCTGGATGCATGGGCGCCAAAATGGTGGGAAGAGGGGGCGCGAATCTCCTCCTAACAGTTTAAAAATTTGATTTGCCCGATTCTGCTATGCATTTAAAGATGCTTACAGTCACATTTTAAAATAAGGTACTTTTTAGCTCATTACTAATTGTTAAGCAGTATCAATTATTTTTGTAGCATTTTAGTATCTTGTACATTCACTAAAATTGTCGACAGCTTTGAGAAGGAGATAATAATTTTTTCAGCCCTCCCTCCATATAAGAACTCATTAAATTTTTTCAGCTCCCCCTAGAATTACTCGTATGGGCGCCAATGGCTGGATGTGTATAACTTATGCTCTCAATTAAAAAAAACCAAGCATCTCGTATAAGCCAAGTTCAGCTAAACAGCTGCTTAATAAGCTAGTTTTCAAACTGCTCCTGCTTTTTTAATTATAATATAATTATAACGTTGTTAAATAGTTTGGCTGTTATGAAATGATGATAGAACGGCTCAAAACTAATCAAACATTACGACCTTGTAAACCTAGCTATTATCTTTTAAAAACTCATCCAAAAGCAAATTATTTAATACTAATGCGTTAATAATAATACTATATAAACATCCAATGTATACTGTACATATTTATGTTAACATAATATTATATATAATACTGATACTATATACGCAGTAAAATCCCAATCATCTGAGGGCGGAGAAACAGCAGTCAAAACATTAAAATATTGAAAAGAGCCGGTGTAACTGACTGCGATTTTTCACATTCGTGAGATCAAGAACAAACACTATGCAATAGCTCGTTTGAGAACTATCAAGGAGATTCTAAAATAACTAATTAAATCTTACCTGAAGTTAGATAATCATATCTGGGCTCTTTGGATTTTTCTTCGCAAATTAATTTGCTCAATAATGCGGCACAAATCAAATTATTTTATACACACTAAATGGATTAATTTGAATTTCCGTTTTTTCCCAAAGAAAGGCTGTGGTACTCATTGGATAATTCTACCCTCCCCCACTTTCTTCACTTGTAGTACTCTTCCGAAATATATCATTTCTATAATCCACAATATATGTTCATTACTAATTTTCTTAAAAGTTTTCCTTTAACGCTAAAAATGAGTTGAAAATTTTAACCTTATTCATTTGACACACCCTAGAGTTCTAACTGAATCAAATTTATAATTTTCTTCCACCTGTATTACTATTTCAGCTTAACACAGAACCTTATCTACTTTTGTATCACCGTTTTCTTATATGAGGCCCAATTATCGTGTATTAACATGAATATGTTCTATTCGTCGGCTCATGGAAATGCTTTTTAAATCAGTTAAAGAACTATTTAACGTTTTTATATTCCAAATATTTCAGAAAGTAACAAACTTCAACAGAATCGTAAAATAATTTTTGGAAGAGAATCCCGTAACAAGCTTCGGCTTTATATTCTCTTCCAATTCTAACCCAAATCATAAACGTAAAATGTAAAAAGATTTCTTCTATGTTTTTTCTCAAAGCGCTGATGGTATGTACCTCACGAAAATGTATACAAAATTGGGTTAAATAAACATTATTATTATTATATTATACAGTATACTAATAACCGTAGTCTAGATATAAATAAACAGTAAGGAAAATGTCCGAAATGTATTTTTTTAAGCATTTTGTGGAAATTGTTTTTAAATTTACAGTAGAACCTCGACTAACCGAAATGTAGGAGGCAGACCATTGTCATGAGCTTATTTAAATTAATTTTTTTGTTCTTTTTTAATTTCAACTACTTCTAAGTTAGGCCGAAATGTATACAGAGGACACTCACCACGTTTTCGGAGAGTGAAATGACTTTATTTTAGGTGACAATTTTTTTACAATGGGTATGTGTGGTGCGCTCAATATGCTCTCTCATTATCTTGCTAATGATTCGCAGTCGTCGTTTCCAGTCAGCTTAATCCTTATTAATCTGGTCTTTGGTAACCTCTGACCATATCTGTCGAGCAATTTTCCAAACGCCGTCTAATGTCTTCGGCCACCTGCGTGAAAGTTCCTGCTTCAAAATCATGCTTCAAGTCCATTGATCCGGCGTTGGGGCTTTTTTCTGTAATGTCCTTCATGGCTATGTAGTTTATTACAAGTTCTAGTCTCCTTTCTACGAGATATGGTATTGTTTTCTGGCAGATATGAAAACTCTCTCTATCGTGATGGAAGTACACTTTGTCGGGCTCACCAAGATAGAGCTGTGGCAGATATTGATTAAATAACAATCCCAAGACATGAGCAATATAATAATCAGCATTTATTTTCATATTTACTGGAATTCGGGAAAGGGGAACAGTGTCGAGGCCTGTTATTGCTCTGGTGTGCATGTACCCTTTCTCAAAACTTTTCATCCTTTGCAAACAACAATTGCTGGAATTTTTTATCCCTTCTTAACCTAGGAAATGTGCCTATCTTTATTGCAGTCTTGCAGATGGACAAGAGCTTCGTCCAGTTTCACCACATATTCAGCCCTGTCCCTCAATATTTCGCTTCTCATACGAGTTTCGACAATTGGTACGCCTGTTCTGTTTGTGCTTATCCATTAGCAGATAAACTTTAGCTTTTTTCTTTTTTAACCATACCCAAACCCAGGTATAATAATTTATGTGCAGCTCCAATACTAATGTCTAGTGACTTCTGTATGATCCGATAGGATGCTAGGTTTTTGCGAGAGACCATCTTTTGCACTTCGTTCACAACCTCCTGTGTCTGCTTTATAGGTGACCTACAAAAACACGGCGCTTTCTCGCCATTACTTATAACATTTCAATCAATCCCTTTACCATTCAAAACATCACTAATTGCATACTTACCGAAATGCAAATTTTCCTTCTTCAAGTCGTCTGAAATTTTACGAATTGAAAATGCAAGCCTGAAAGGGGTCTTCATACGTGCCTCTGTTTCCAACGACAAAAACTTCTGCATGTTAACGTGAAATACAACTTTCGCATATGTTATTGCGCAGGACATAACCTGTCATTAACTCTGTACATGTCTGATATTTATGCAAATAAGCATGTCTTGCACACCTGATTCAATTGGACTGTCCGAAAATACCGTGAGTACCCTCTGTATGGCTAGTTAGCCACGATTCTTGCTCGTAACTAATGATACAGACATAAGGCGGGAGTGATAACAGATAACAAAACATTTATTTAAACACATGTACACATAATTATGTACTACATAATTATTAACACAAGATCACTATTCCATAACTATTCTTGACTGATTATTAATAAGAATATCTCCCCTTAAATGTTATAATACATCACAACAATACAAAGAACTATGATATTCGTAATTTTTTTTTCAAGTTTACTATTAAATGTCCCACTATATCCTTAGTAACCGCAAAGTGGGGTTAAGTACTCTGAGGATGAACATAATGTTAAGATGAGCCCGGAGAATTAAGCAAATCATGCCTTATATGGGCCTTGCCCTGCACTTGCCCTTCTTCCATAACTTTCCGGGGTCTCCCCTTTGTCAAAAGCGCAGGGACGCTCCTACTGGAGCTAATTCAAGCTACCAACTCGCATAAGCGTAGGCAGAAAGTTCATAAGTGGGGGAGTTATAGAGCTACAACTCATATATTCCTATGTTAAATATACAAAATTTCATTGCGATGGGGGTTACAACCCCCCAAAACCTACCCACTGGCTACGCCTATGTCAACTTGTTCCTTCGAGCTTAGATTAAAATTAGAGCCCTTCAAAAATCTTCTTTCCATCCTCTCTCTCTTTCATCTATGAATTCTTCTCATTTTTTTAAACTACACTTCTGATTGGTTAAAACTAGCGATTACTTGTGACTAAATAGCCAATCAGCAAAAGGCGCGGAAAAGGGACCCTATTTCGCTCCCACTATTTCAAGAAGTGCTCGCTAAAGATTTCGGGCTGGTTCTCTAGTTTTAGCATATTGGTGAGATGTTGCCATCTGTACTTTACGAAACATAGTGCACAATAGCCATAAGGCAAAACAATCCACCGTGATCAGAAGCCCAGGGTTTAACTATTTCAGCAGCTGCTATTATATCTTCTAACACTTAAATACTAAGAGAATATTTTCGTTTGGAGAGACGAATTTATCGAAAAGATTCTTAAGATGGCTGTTTTTGGGTCAACTGAGACAGACCAGTCGATATACAACGCAACCTTTCCAGAACTATGCAAATGTGGTACATCTACCAAAACACTCGATTAAAGACCTTCTGACCCCGAAATTTTCAATTTAACGCCACAAAGTCACGTGTGGTCGTAGCAGGCAAAATAACTGAAAACGGATGAACTAAGACTACCTAAGATTTCTTTTGAGCATTCTACTTTTAGTGTTATTGCATTCTTGAATAGAATTTGTGTTTCTTTCCCCAAGATCGACGCACACAAGAAAACAAATATAAGCATTTTTGCCAAAAATGTTGAGGAGGTGCCTACTTTAAAAAATAGTAGTAGAAAGAAATGAGCAGCAAGTCATTTCCGTCTACCCGGATTTCGGTTAAACGACGTTCAGAGGTAAGAGAGTTCAGTTTTAGAGTTAAGAGAGAGGTTAAGAGAGATCGTAAATGCTTTCTTGACCTAGTAAAGCTCAATCTTTCCTTTTTCACCCAAAAGCATTAGGAAATTAGCGGTAATTGACAGATGTTATTGACAAATTTTGGAAGGGCTTCTCTTTGAATTATTTCCTTTACTTCATGCGCGAAATCAATTTCCTCCGATTGACGTTAATCTCCGCTTTGTTTGACAGCGATAGAAAAAGTTTTTTACACATGTTTTTGGCGTGCAATTCGCACTCAAAATGTCATTCTTCCAATCCATAAAAAATATATTTCAAAGGAATAAAATCCATGTCGAAATCGAAATCGATTTGAATAAACTAAAACAAAGTATTCGAGCATTTGAAACCGCTTACGTGACTCCAAGTAGCAAACTGCCCGGGAACGTGAAACAAGCATTCTGTTCCTATTATATTTATAGCAGACAAAGAGAATAGAAAATGACTTCGTTCAGGGGCGGACTGGGTCCTCTCAAAGGGCACATACCTTGGATTATCGGAGGGCGCGAGTCCTATAGCACATGTGGGCTCGTGTCTTACCACCCATGAGGATGTACCGTCCCAGTCCTCCCCTGATTTCGTTATATAAAGGAATATGGATTATAGATTCTGACGTTCGAAATCTCCGGCTATCAATTTAGTTTCGTTTCTATTTTTTTGCAATTATTTGCTTTATTTTACCAAATTGGGTTTTTACGCGCTAAACACGACAGTGTCAATGGTGCTGAAGGTATAGAACGCTGCTCATAAACAACACTTGAGCGGTGATGTTAATTGTGTAATGGTGTAATTCTGCTTTTTTAGGTATTTAGCTGCATTTGCAGTTTTATCCGGAAATTGCAGGTTTGTCTGCAGAGGAGGGTCTTCCACTAGTGTGCATTAAAATTCTTCTCTTGTGGATCAAAGCCATGGAGCGCATGGAAAAAATACAGAAATTGTGAACAACCGAAAACAGCATGGAAAGTTGCATGCTTGGAATGATCAGAAGAAATCGGGGAACAAAATAGCACGAAGGTAACCAAGAGTGGAAGATACCATTGTTTAAATTCAAAATAGAAAGTTGGAAGGACAAAATGGCCTGAGTATACCACAAGAAAACTAACTAGCAATTAACAACTGGATTTTACAACTGGACTCCAAAAGACAAAGGTCTGGAAAACGTCCTTAGACACTGACAGGTGGATGAAACATGAAAACCAATTGCTTGGAATGAACGTATGTGGAGGGCATTGGAAGAAACCTGAAATCCAACGGTGAATGGAAAATGGTTGAATATGACGATGATATGAACGATGACATTGAAAACGGTATTTCTCGTGAAATTGGCAGTTTTTAGTTTCCTTGTCGCTTCTACTTGTTTCTGTGGAAGGCTTCTAGATTGGCCAAACAGGAAACAAAGCGTTTAACCACGTGTTGAAATTTTATCTGTGTTCTGAAATGCAATAATGGTTAAAAGCATTCTGCGTCAGCACCCATAGCAGTCAGAGTAGTCCAAGGTAAACAAATCCCGTACTACGGATCAGTGGAGAAACGATAAACACTTCCTACCAAAAGCGTTCAAACTCGAATTTATTATGCCCGGTGAAGAAGCAACATACTTGTTCGCCACCATACAGCTAAGCACATGTTGAAGTAACGAAACAAAAGTATTCTGTTATTCACTTTTTCTAATCATGTGACAATATCAGATGTTGCGTTCCAGATTGTTCCACATACATTCCATAGGCTCGCATTGAAGACATGGAACAGAACAATTACAAACGGCAACGCTGCACTGTTTCTTCATCTGCAAAATCTTGATCAACGACATTTTGCGAGGAAGATCTGTCGGAGAAATAGGGAGATATTCTGGTATGTGCATTATAGCGTGGCTCGCGCGAGTCCAGAAGAATTGCTGCAGATTATTATGGTTAAAGCTAGGCAAGCGACACTGCAACGTATCTAATAAATGTTATGGTTTTCTTCCAATCTAGATGTCAGAATACTGTTGCCCAAATTGGGTACATATAATTATTGTCAATCGCTAGGGAGGTTGGCAGAAAATAATTGAATGAAGCCAAAAATGATGGTCGTAAACGAAACTGAAAGTCGAAAAATAACAACTTTGCTTTAATTAGAAATAGGTGTTTGAATTTTTAATTAAAACCTTCTATGGAATAATGTCCTTTATAATTCAATATATGTAAGCTCTCTCTCTCTCTCTTTCTCCCTTTTCTCTGTCTACTAACATTATTTTAGGCAGCATTACCTTATCTGTTTTTCCATACCATAAGACACCAAATAAAACTTTTATCTGTTGCTAGTCATTTGCAATAGAATTGCATATTTGTAGATACTCTAACACTAGCATACGGGCCAAGATTAACGCCAAGACACTTTCGCCAAAATAAAAAATCACCAAGAGTTCCATAAACCGCATTTTAACCGAAAAATATATAATGGTATATTCTTGCTCGTGACAGTGAAAAATGGATCCTCGACTTATTCCTTTATGTATTCCATAAACATTGAGAGTTCTTAGTGGGCCGTGGAAATATTCGATGCAGGAATAAATCTAAAAATTCCTTTCTTGAAGAATGAGTGGAAGATTGTAGGAAGGAAAAAGTTTTGTTGAGGCGATCAGCGATGCGATGAAAGAAAGGAAAAGATCTTCAAGGGTTGGCTTTTGATTCTTAACATTTTCAACAGGAAAATAAAATTCAAATACAATTCCTCGTCCGATGCTTAAGTCTTTTATTATTGCATTCACTTACTTTCAATTTTGATGATGTATACATAATTCTCATGATGATGCTTCTGCACCATCACGAGACGCCATCACCAGGCAGATGGTGATAGCATAGAGGTGATGATTGTCATGTGGCATTGTGTGTGTGTGTGCGATCATTGGTAACTCATTTGAACATTATTTGATGGATTACGATGGTAGTGATTTACATGGATGATGATTAATATTTTCATGAATGATAATGATCAATATTTATGTGGATTGTAATGATTATTATTTATGCGGATTATTGTGATAATTATTTACGTGTATTACAATTACCATTTACGTGTATTATAATTACCATTTACGTATATTATTATTATTACGTGTATTATAATTATTATTTACGTGTATTATAATTATTATTTACGTGTATTATAATTATTATTTACGTATATTATAATGATAATTATTTTCGTATATTATAATGATAATTATTTTCGTATATTATACTGATAATTATTTACGTATATTATACTGATAATTACGTATATTATGTATCATCATCATCATCATATTCAACCATTATCTATCCACTGCTGGATGAAGGTCTCTCCAAATGCTTTCCACACAAGTCTATCCTGGGCCATTCGTTTCCACGTCACCCCAACCTCTTTTCTTATTTCATCCACCCATCTAGTTTGAGGACGTTTTCTAGGTCTTCGGTGGTCTCTTGGAATCCAGTTCAGAATTTCTGTTGTCCATCGTTGATCAGTTCTTCTTGCAATATGCCCAGCCCATCGCCATTTCAGCCCTTTTACTTTAACAATGATGTCCTCTACTCTAGTTTGCTCTCTCACCCAAGTGTTTCTTTTTCGATCTCTCCTAGTTATTCCAAGCATGCACCTCTCCATGCTCCTTTGCGTTGTCTGTAACTTTCGTATTGCTCCAACTGTTAGACTCCATGTCTCTGATCCATAAGAGAGGACTGGCAATACACACTGGTTGAAGACCTTTCTTTTTAGACACAAAGGCAATTTCCCCTTCAGGATAAAACTGTTTCTTCCAAATGCACTCCAGCCAAGTTTAATACGTCTGTTGAGTTCTTTCATAATGTTGCCATCCATTGAAATCAGCTGGCCAAGGTAAATATATGAATCAGCAATTTCTAGCTCAATGTTGTCAACTTGTATTTTTGTTTCCTCTACAAAATTATTGAACATGATCTTAGTTTTTTGTAGGTTCATCTTGAGTCCAACTTCTTTACTTCTAGTTGAGAGCTCCTGTACCATGTCTTGGAGTTCTGATGGGTTCGTTGAAAAAATAACAATGTCATCAGCAAACCGCAAATGATTTAAATATTCACCATTTATTTTTATTCCCTTGTTATTCCAATTTATCAGCTGAAAAATCATCTGTAAAGCTGAAGTAAAAAGTTTTGGAGAAATGGTATCTCCCTGCCTCACACCTTTACCAATTTTGATAGTTTTGGTATCTTTATGTAACCGAAATTTTGCACTTGCATTTTTATACACACGTTTCACCATGTCAATGTACACATCCTCAATGTCTGTTGATCTTAAAGAGTTGATGACTGCTGATGTTTTAATAGAGTCAAAGGCCTTCTCATAGTCAATAAATGCAACACACAATGGAAGTTCATATTCATGTGTTCTTTCAATTAATTCTCTTAATACTTGAATATGGTCCACTGTACTGAATCCACTTCGAAATCCAGCTTGTTCTCTTGGTTGAGCTGCATCTAATTTTTTCTGCAGGCGATGTGTTAGCACTTTTGTGAAGATTTTATAAATAGCAGGTAACAAGCTAATTGGTCGGTAATTTTTCAAATCCTCTTTATCACCTTTTTTATGCAAAAGAATTACTGTTGCAGAATCCCATTGGTTTGGTATGTTACCGCTGTTAAGACATTTGGTAAAGAATTTTGCAAGTATGTCTTCTACATATTCTCCAGCTTCTTTTAGGATATCTAATGTAATACCATCATCGCCAGGGGCTCTTCCTTTCTTCATACTTTTTATTGCAAATGAAACTTCTTCTTTTAAGATTTTAGGAGCTGTTCCTTCGACTATTTCAGTGTCTTCGTTTAATCCACTGTTACTTTCATATAGTTTTTTGTAGAATTCTTCAACTCTTCTAAGTATTTCTTCCCTATTTCTTGTTACGGTGCCATCCTCTCCTTTTAATGCAATGATGTGTTTCTTCCCAACAGATAAACTTCCTTTAACAACCCTAAGGCTCTTGTTATTTTCAATGGCCTTCCTTACTAACTCACAGTTGAATTTTCTTATGTCTTCTTTCATGCTTTTGCGCAGAGTTTTACAAAGTTCTATGTACTCAATCCTGGAACTGGTATTTCGATTGTCCACCTTCATATCTCTTCGCCTTTTCATGAGCTGTTTCGTCTTCTCAGATAATTTGCTATTGTGCTTTTTACAGGTTACACCACCAATTTCCCCAGCAGTTTCAACTATTGTCTTAACAATGTTTTCATTTGCTTCTGAGATATCACTTTCATCAATAAGTCCTTCCAGTGCAGAAAAGCGATTTTTTAATTCCAACTTGAATGCCTCGGTATTTTCTTTTAATTTCTTTAAATCCACCCTCTTACTTACTTGTTTCCTAATGAGCTTCTGTCGTTCTAATTTAGTATTTAAGTGCACTTTACATCTCACCATTCGATGATCACTTCCAGTATTAAATCTGTTCAGTACACTGCAATCTTCAATAATTGATTTCTTGTTTGCCAGGATATAGTCAATTTCACTAGTTCCCCCATTTGGGTGTTTCCATGTCCATTTTCTTTGCGGTTTCTTCTTAAAAAATGAATTCATGATGCTAAGATTTTCAGCTTCTGCAAATTCGATGAGTTGATCGCCACGTTCATTCCTTTCCCCGTATCCGTATTTACCGTATTACGTATATTATAGTGGTAATTATTTACTTGAATTATTATTATTATTGTTATTGTTATGCATTTGCACCATACATCTTGAATTTGACGACTGATTAGATTTGTTGCGTGGAACTTTTGGTTATTTTTCTTTCAGATTTATAGTAATTAGTTATGTCTTGAGTTTAATACCCTTGAATAATCTAAAGAATATGTTTAAATCGCAATGAGTTTAAAAATTATTAATTATGTTGGTTCGTTGTTTTTTTTATGTATACAAGACAACCATGGTCATTCTGCACAAAACAAGAATTATTAATTAAAAATCCCTTTTGAAGGAATTAGCCAATGATCTGAAATAGTGGTGGCTGTTATTTTGTTATTTAATGATAATACAAAGCGAAATGTGAACAATTAAAAGCCATTCGAATCAACGAAATACAAGCAGACAAAAATCAATTCTATATGATTATTTAACGATGAAGCTTTTAATGCAATGAACAAATTTATTATTATATAAGATAAACATAGTTTCAATCATCCAAGGATACTTTTGTTAAATAAATAAAATTATAAACAAAATTTCTAAAGCAAATATTTCACAGTTACACAATATTACCTTCCAATTTTATTAAATTTCCAACTGAATTTTAGTATATAGGATAGAACACTTATACTTAGGAGATATTTTTATAAGAACTAGGACATTTCTAAATTTATCAATTCCTCCCTTACAAAATTATCAACTTGTGTCAACATCTTTCGGTCTGAGTTTCAGCTGGGATTTTTACTACTTCCCAGGAATTTTTAATATTACTTTAAAACATAATAAATCATTATGCCGAAGGCACTGTGTATTAATTTAAATTAAAGAAAATTGAAGGAAAGGAAATTATTTTACTTGCATATTAAGGCGTCCTTGTCTTGACCAATTTTTGGGAAAGGTCGTTACACCATCTTCACTAAGGGACTTTCAGACGCACACTGTTCACTTGCTGGAAGTCTTTTCTCCTGCGAAAAAAGACGCTGTAGAGGGTTACCAGCCAAGGTGATTGCACCATCCAGTGAAATCAGTTCTCTCCCAGCAAGGAGCAACTTTTGGGATATGTGATAAAGCTGGGTTCTGACAACCTAAACTTTTCCTGGACCGTAACTGTGATGTTCAAGTTCCGTGATATATCTTAGTGATGTTATGTTGATCTAGCACTTTCTCACCACCAGTTCTTGGTCTGAGTGGTCAGAGCGAAGTCCTGGCTAGACTTACGTTTCTTCAACT
The DNA here is from genome assembly GCA_006491805.2 of Dysdera silvatica. Classification (NCBI taxonomy): domain Eukaryota; kingdom Metazoa; phylum Arthropoda; class Arachnida; order Araneae; family Dysderidae; genus Dysdera; species Dysdera silvatica. Next base: position 19,708,976 of record QLNU02014802.1, read on the forward strand.
CACTTTGGAGTTCTGAATGTCTCTTCGCTTGGGAGTTCTGAATCATTCTGTAGATTTACCAGATGTAAACTTCAGCCGTATCCTTACTAGCATGTGTGTGTGTGTGGTTTATTAAATGGGCCAATTTCAGGGGAACATAAAAAGGCGAGGTGATTCTGAGATGGAATTTAATAAATTTATTACTTAAGTAGAAAAGTATCGTTAATTATGGGAAGAAGAGAGTATAGGAATTTTTAAGCGATAAAACATTGACATAAATTCTGTTACAAGTGATGTTTCCTTTACACAAGTATTGAATTAGTTATTAGAAAAAAAAGTCACTTCAAAGATGATGTATTTTCTTCAGCTGAGGTTTCTTTTCGTTTACAGGATCTCCGAAATGTCAATGATAGATAAACTTTCTCGTTCTCTTGAACAGGTTTGTGAGGCGTTGAATACTGGTTATTAAAGGAAATCTTCAATCTTTGATATAAGGGCAACTGGTTGAGGCCAGTGATCCATCCAGTTTTTTATTACAATCTTCTTAAATTTTTAATACACTTTAATCTGAAATTTAAAACAAATTCGGCAAAAGCGAGAAAAATAATAACAAAACTAATACATTTCTATGCAGATTAATATTTATAATCATGAGTGTGTGTGTCTGTTTTTTGATTGGGCCGCCTGTGTGTTATCTTTTATTTAATTTTTATTAAAGTTAATTTCTAAATTTCAACCTCACAGATTCTTTCATATCGAGCCCTTCCCAAAGGCCTGAAATATCAAAGGTATTCTCTTAGGATGTAGGCATTTCCAAGCAAAGCAGCCTTTTGGAATTTGTACACTACCATTTTGTCAATTTCTGTTGTATTAAGATGGTTTTCGAGATTTGACGGGATTGTTCCCAGTACTCCTATTACTGTTGGGGCAACAACTGCTTTTTCGTTTGTTTGTTTTTTGGTTTTACGGCTCAAAGACTACAGTGGTCATGCTGCGCCGGGACCTACTGTTTTCCGAGGAATCCGAACCTCTTAAGGCCTGGGGAACCAAACCCCGGACTACAGTGAGCAGTGCGATCTTTATGAGATCTCTGAGTAAGCGTTCTTTTTGCACTGCTGGGAGTCGAACCCGGATTAGCCGCGCAATAGGAGAACGCGTTACCACACTGCGCCACCGCAGGGCCTTTTTCATTCCATAACATTTCGACCTCGATTTGTAGTTCTTTGTATTTGGAAATTTTGTGAAATTCTTTCTCTTGAATTCTTGAGTCACCAGGAACAGCCACATCTGCTATCCAAACATGCTTTTTTTCCACTATTTATTTTGCATTATTATTATTAATAATTATAATGATAGTTTCTTACGCGAATGGCATTATTATTATTTACATGAATAATATGATTAAGAATCAGATGATAATGATGACATTAATAATAATCCACGTAGAATATTTTAAGTAATGTAAAACATCGTTTCAGTAAAAAAAGGCATTATAATAAAAGGCGATAAAAATATCGCCAAATAATGTAAAATGATCCTTTATTTTAACTTCTAAATTATAGGATTCAGTAAAATACTTCGCAACACACGCAGGAAAATGTAATAGAATGAATAAAATAAATTGGATAGGCTTACAGAGAAATTTTTTAAAGAACTGGGTTTTAAAAATAACTTAAAAGGATTAATTTTAAAAGGAGTAAATTCAAGTAATTTAAGAGACGTTTCATTCGCAATTGATGAAGAAGTCCTTAGAGAACTAAATCTAACGTCGCAATACTTTTGTCGAAAATCTTCGTTGGAACTAAACATAAATTTTTGTGTGTTTTGGAAAATTTTCGCAAATCGCAAATATTGTTTATCATTATCAATATTTATTTATTTCGTCAGGATGCACAATTATACACAATTATATGTTTATTATACGCAATTTATGATTATTATACACAATTTATGTTTATTATACACAATTTATGATTATTATACATAATTATGTTTTTATACACAATTTATGTTTATTATACACAATTTATGATTATACACAATTTATGTTTATTATACACAATTATATGTTTATTATACGCAATTAATCGCATACAGTGTAGTAGATCAGCTCCATAATAGTGTCTTGGCAGAGGACCTGAGAAAGAAGCCGATATAAAAACGACTTGACGAATCTTGTTTCCCTTCTTTTGTAAAATGTCGAATGGTGAAAGGCTTCATTAAAATATTGCAAGTATGTATAAGTATCTCATAAAGAGTTCAAATCCACAACGATTTGCAGCTAATTATTCATTTGCCAGAAACATAAGCAGAACAAATTAATTTCAAATCAAATGGAAAATTTCTCAACCAACGTCTTCAAAGGGGCAGGAAGATGTGTCCGACCTTTCCCACTTTCATAGCGTTTGTCAGAATGCATCATGAATCGATAGAAATTATTTCCTTTTATTTAAACTTTGATCAGTATGTCGATATAACACAGCATGTCAATATATCACACTACTTTTTAATTGGAAACTTTGCTGATCTACAGAATACGCTCCTAATATAACTCTATCTTTCTGCTCTCCTGCTATATAGTCCCGGGATCTTCCAATTACACATGGAACCCTCCACCGATATACGATCCTGGGATCTTAACCCAGTGGTCCAAAATATAATTAAGAATGAAAAAATATATAAAGTCCTCCATTTTCTTTAATAAACAAATACCTTATGCATTTGCCATCTTCTGTCGCAATTCATGCTATGTTTGGTTTGTTGTACGTGGAAAACTCCTCCTCCTTTTCGTGTCTGCGTAAAGCTTAGGAAGCGTTCGAGCATTACGTAAGCAATGTTTTGACCATTTCAAACACCCCCTTGATAAGCAAAATTTAACATTGGCTAACATAGGAAAATAAGCACAGATGCAACCCCCCCCCCAAAGATTCTTACGTAATACTCGGAGCAACTTCGTTACGGAGAGAAAAGAAGCGAAGTTAAGTAGACTTTAGTTCAATTTATTTTATATAAATCGAATTAAGTTAATTCTATAAACTAAATTAATAATAATTTAGCTCAATTATTAGAACATCCGGCATGCAACTGGGAAGCTCTGAGATCGTAGCCCACTGTAGTCTCTTGCCCTTATTTATATTTTATATGATATCTACAGATATATGTCATTTACAATTACAAATTACAGCCGTAATTTACGGAGAAGGGGATCCTAATGAAATTAATATAATATCTACATTTATTTGTCTTCACTAAAAAAGTAATTTACTTAATAATACATTTTATATATATAAAAAAATAAAATAATAAATTAACAACCTGAATATCATAATCATTGAATACACAATCATTAAGTATAAAATATGCATAATGCCTTACAATGCAATATGATATACAGTATATTAGTTATTGATAAGTGGCAAAAATATGGTTTAATATAGTAGTATTTATATATATATATATATATATATATTGCATTTTCAAACAAAATGTATAATTTTTTATTTAAATAAATCGAACACTACGCAGATTAAATCAAACAACAATGTCAATCAATCAACGTTTATTGGCGTAGTGATACCAACGCCGATGGTATGGCGTGATTAGATGGTGAAACGTTCGAAAGAAAATAAATATTTCTGCCTTCGGTGGGACCTGAACCCACGACCTTCCACTTGCCGGGCGGAGGCTCTACCCACTGAGCTACGAAGGACAATATATAATCTCTTTACGAACGTATATATATTGTTGCCAGTTATTTCGCAGAATGGTGTAGTACATAGACTACTATTTAAACCAAATTGCAAAGAGACTGGTATTAAATTGATCGAAATGCACGTTGCAGTACATGTATTTATATAAATCGAACACTACGCAGATTAAATCAAACAACAATGTCAATCAACGTTTATTGGCGTTTTACCATCTAATCACGCCATAACATCGGCGCTGGTATCACTATTCTTGACGAAGCACATTCTGGAGGCCCAATTTTCGGCCACTTTCGTCAACACTGCTGGCAGTATGTCATGAATAACGCGGATATTGTTGTCTTACAAAGCGTCAACTGTTGCTGCTTTATCAGCATAAACCATTGACTTCACGTAACCCCACAGAAAATAATCCATCGGTGTCAAATCGCACGACCTTGGTGGCCAACTAGACTTAGCTTTGCCCAAAAATATCGAAACTGGACTTCTAAGAACTGGTCGTCTGTCCTCTGGAGTGATGAAATCAAGTTTAATCTTTTCTCATTTGATGGAATTCAGTATGTTCGGCGCTTTCCAAACAAAAGAAACGCTGTCAAATATCAAGTTCCAACCAAAAAGCATGGTGGAGGAAGGTTATGGTATGGGGTTGTTTCTCCCGCCACGTGGTAGGACCTCCAATTCGTGTTAATGGAAACATGGATCGCTTCAAATATTGTGATATACTTAAAAATCATATGCTACCCCATACCTGGAGGAAAATTCACGCTCGTTGGATTTCCCAACATAACAATGACCCAAAACACACATCTCAACATGTCAAAAGTTTTTTGAAGCAAAAGGAATTGAAAATGTTTGGTTGACATAGTCAAAGACCAAATTTAAACCCAATCGAGCACATGTGGTCAGAACTAGACAAACGTGTCAGACGCCAAAACTACACAAATAAGGACACTTTCATCGATGCACTGTGCCGTGAGCGAAGAAATATTCCTCAAGAACGCATTGTACATTTAATCGGCACAACGCCGAAAAGATGCACGGCTGTTATTGATTCCAGTGGCTATCCAACCAAATATTAAACACTGAAGTGTTTTTTGCTTTTAAGTTATCAGTCAAAACAAGACTGAGCTATAAAAATAACATTTGTCAAAATACTTATGACCCAAGAGATTAAGATCAAGTATAATTTCTATTATTACAAACTTTGAAATAAATGCTGTTTTATACATTTTTAAATATATATTCATTTACTATTAAGGTATTTTGTATTCATAATAAAATATAGAGTAAATAAAATAATTGAACAAAAACTGTTTATCAAAATACTTATGAGCGCTACTGTATATATTACAATGTAAAATATGTATGGAAGCAAAAAACATTTACAATACTTTTAGTTATTAATATGTAAAGCGAAATCAAACCTTTTAGCGAGATTTTTGGCACTGCTTATTTTTAACAATCCTATCAATATCAGGTCTTATTTTTGATATTGCAGCACTAAGAGTGTTTCTAAGGTGGACGTCAGTTATTCTGGGCCTTTGATTTTTATCAACTTCACTTTTGAAAACAGCGATTTTCAGACGCATTCGCTTACGCTGCGGGGGAGGGGGTTTGATAGGGGTTGTAATTCACACTGCAATAAAATTTTGTGTATACATATATATGAGGAATTTTAATATGTATATATACATATGGGTATATCGATTTGTAGCTCCATGTCCACCAGTTGTAAGCCTGTAACACCTGAACTTCCTATGTCAGCGCATGCGCAGTTGTAAATGCTTCAGAATAGTAACATTTTTCAAAACGTGCAGTCAAATGGTTGGAAAGATGTTCTTATCAAAATATTCAAAATAGAATTTGACGAGCCCTAACTTGAATTTTTTTTCAATCACTGTTGCATTGCAAATCGATGAAACTACACCTAGTGCCCATATACGCTAGAAAACTAAAGTAAAACACGATTGAGGGGGAAACTTGGTGTTACTTTAGATCTATAGTGTTTTAAGATATTTATTACGAAATGTGAAAATGACAACAGAATAAAATATATAGACCTCAGACTCCAAGGGAGCAGGGACGTTATTTTTGTGTGAAGCAATTTGTATTCTTTCGTGAGTCAGCGGGACACATAAAACATGTCGGAGGGCCGCGGGTTGAAGACCCCTGTTCTACTCTTTCATTTACGGCGTCGATATTCTCTTCAATACGCACATTCCTTTGACGTGTTGGTGTCTTTGCATCATCTAGGGAATATGTCGCTTTAAATCTATCCACAGTTCGACGGATGGCTTGCCCAAATGCACAGTTATGTTCATCGTAAAAATCACGAAGTCGTCTATAAGTTGCGCGAATGGACGACTGATTTTCAAAGTAAATTCGAATAATTTGGTACCGTTGTTGAAGCGTTAAACGTTCTATATTATTTTGCCGAACTATACTAACTACAAATGTGAAAGAGAACGTGCAAATAAACAGCTTATTTGAGAGCTGTCGCCAATGAAAGTTCTATCACAACTAAAAAACACCCTTTATATGCAAAATTATATCGTAATGCACCTGCATACGGCAATGCTCGATGTGAATCCAAAGTTGTCTAATCCGCTTGTAAAAAGCTATTGTATGATTTAATCAGACCAAAAAAAAACAAAATAATTTTAAACGGTTTAATATATGCACATGAACGAAACACTTGCGCGCAAATTAAATGCGCAACTTTACAAACAAACTGGTGACAAAGACGGCTAGTGGATGACAAACGATGATAGTATCGTCATGAGATGTCGGAGCGAAAAATAGCAACTATATCTTAAATTATGATATGATGGCAACTAAAAATCTTACAACTGCGAAACAAGTCGAAGAGACATGTCTTTATGACAAGTGTACCAAATCATTTGAAGAACGAATCCATGAGATTTTTCCATGATCTCTCGTAAACGGGCTGAAACACCGCTGAATCTGTATATACAAAGTGTTTGTGAACTGTTTTGACAAAATATGAAGTGGGATAACACCCATCAAGACGAACAATATTCGCCATAGAACCTAGCGTCGTAAACCCCTCACAGCGCCAGTGCATGGAAAACGCCAGATGCTATGTCCTAATCATCTATGCACTTTATTAGCTGACCTGAGATGTACCTGACGCTTCTCCTGCACTGGTCGTCGCTATGTGTGCATGTCGAAGGGTTTTAGGACTGGCGCTGTGAGTGGTTTACGACCCTAGGTTCTTTTTGGAACGTCGTTCGTCTTGATGAGCACTGTTGCCCCTCTTATTTTGTCAAAATATTTCACGAACACCCTGTATAATCATTTTGATTGAAGGCGGCCTGAAACAAAAGATCGTGTTTGTCTGATTTATATCGTTCGGGGAATTTTAATGTAAGTAGTGTAAAGGAGCATTCCCCCATTATACTTGATTGCAGACATTTCTGGTTACCCATCTGTGACGTATTACTAATTTGCCAACCAAGAGACTTAGTTAGTCCTACGCAGGTAATTTTATCGTCGCCTGCAAAGAACTGTGCAACTAAATGCAATTTCATTAAAACAACATGCGGTGGTATGTATTATTTATTACATGTTGTTACGGCTGCATATGCTGGAATGTGTCTAGTGAAAAGGACTAGGTTCCAATCAATTGCAATTCCTCCTAATGCGCAAATTGCTTTAACGCTCAAACATGCGATTCTTAGGCATTCGGTAAATGGCATTTCGATCTTTAATTAATTCAAATTTCAATAATTAATCCTGGAGCTGAAAAGGGTGAATGGAATGCAATAAATAAATGGATAACGCGATAAATTATAGACAAAGATAGCGTATAAACAAATAACGATATCTTCTGTTTTCACTGTCTGTACCAAGATTGTACAATATACGGTCCGCGGGTCACACTCCGGCCCGTTGACAACTAAAGAATAAAAAACCAAAAACAATAGCTTGCTAAACATACATTGAAACCCATTAAAAATTTCCAAAACATTTTTATTTTTTTCAAAAACAAGGAAAAACCACGGGGACAGCATGGACGACACCTTTCTGTATCTCAAAATGAATAAACTGGGAGGAACTCCGGATGCAGACTTTCGGTCAAACGCGGATACAAGAGAGAGGAGTCACAGTAATTATAAACCCCAAAAAATGTGTTTTTTCATTGTAAAAAATTTTAAATTGCATGATAAGTGAAGAGAGTTACTCCAAGACCATGGCAAAATTCTGCTGTTGTACGCCCCCCCCCCCAAAAAAAAATAATAAAAATAAAAACCTGTATCCTCTCTGATTTTAGTAAGGTATTTTTTTCTCGAAACCTCTGACCCGCAAGATCTGTGAAAACTCTTTAAATGGCCCACTGGCCAAAAAGGTTGAACAACCCTATTCCATATATTGCCTATTCTCTTTTCGCATAATTTCTCTTTTCTTCTTGATTCGCTTATAACTCAGGTTGATCATACCTCCCGATTTAAGCGGGACAGTACCATGTCCCGTCGTTTTAGTAAACATTGCAAATTTTTGTCCCGACTTTATAAATAAAACAAAATAGGCATTAACGTTGGTCAATCCACATAATCCGTAAACAAGTTTGTGCCATTTTTATCAAATATTTCTGCGGAGACAGACCGATTGGCATTGACATGAGACAAAATTGATAAAACTGAGACAAGATTGAGGCAAGATTTATAAAACTGAGAAAAGACCGGGGCAAGATTTAGATAAGATTGACAAGATTGAAACAAGTTTGAAACAAGATTGACGAGGAGAAAAATGCGTGTTGAGAGCCCATGCCATAAAAAGAATGTAATAAAAAAAAACTTGCAATAAAAAAATCTTTAATGGACGCCATTCAGATAAGGTTACCCGTTTTAAAGATAAGGCCAAAATTCCCGGGGAAAGAAAATTCCTTCAAATAATACCTCTCTTTTACGGCCACCCCTCCTTTACCGACAAATTCTTCTATCTGGTGAGTATCCGCTAATGGTAGATTTTACTGTATATGGTATAAAATTGTATGTTTATATATGTGAAATAAGTAGACCTACGTTTCTGAATTGCAAGTTTTTAATTTATGGCCATGCAGCATATATTTTACACTTCTTGTACCCCATATATCATGCTTAGATGCATGAGGAAACCTTAAATATGGATTCTAATCGCACTTTCGAAAAAATATTTGAAGCAGTCGAACGTCCATTTATCATCCATATCATCCCCGAGAACCTATTTTCGACATTTGAGAAACTGATTTAGAATTTCATTAATCATTCCAAACTTCGTGAAAGAAAGACGAAGGCAATCGAGTCCTTATTGACAAGGAGCTCGACTTGTAACTTGTCGAAGGGAGGGAGCCATATTTTGCTGCTGTCACTGGCAGTCTGCTCAAACGTCATTTGCTTGGCTGAATCGCAGTATTCTTAAAATGAAGGACACGTGAAATCCCATTTATCAGTAAAAATTACAATTTCTGCTCTGGAGAGCGCAAGACTATGCTGTAAAATAAGTTTTCTCAAAATTACAGGGATTGTAGAAACAGCTAGCTGACATAATTCGAGCATTGCATCGCATTCTGAAAGGATTTGTAATTAAGTAGTGGCAGCTTCCTTCCAAATCAGGGAAACAAATCTGGATTATGAAACAGGGCAATCAAAATCTGAATTTGAATGAATATTTTAATATTGTTGCCTCTTAATCAGCTTTTAAAACTGATTCTGCTCTTGAAGAGGAAATTATTAATAATACACTAAATATTCGCTACGATAGAAAATTCTTGAATTATAATTAAAGATGAAATTAATTGCATTCTAAAAATTATCTTGAAATGAGAAATATTTGGATATTGTCTAGCCTAAAATTACATAAACATTCTTGCCATCTTAATTTGTAGACGCTTGTGGTGGTTTCAGTGCTGGGTTAACACATAAATCAAGTAGCCCCGTACCTAAGCTTCCCCCCATTTTGGGCCCTGCCAGAGCCGTAGCCAGGTTGAAGATATAGGGGCTGATCCACCCCCCCCTGACAATGTAGTCAG
>QLNU02014802.1:19718792-19730493 GCA_006491805.2 Dysdera silvatica
TAGGTTTTATTTCGAACCTATCTTATTAGTAGTATTAGGGTTTCCTTGCATCATGTTTCCAAGATGGCGGTCCCTCTGAGAGAGTCCGTGTCTCTTCCCCCTCCAGGAGTACGACCATGTTTTTTTTTCTTTCTCTGCCTACCGGATTTTTTTCCCTATTAATTATTAAGCAAATGGGTGATCGGTTTTATTTTAGAGTGACACGTTGATGTGGGTAGATGAATTTTAATTTAACGCTTTCGTTCGACGAGATCAGTTGGTGTAATGACTGAGGAAGTCTTGATTCGAACGCATCAGGACCCCGAACTCCCCGGAAGTTTTTTTGGGGTTGTGGATGCATTATACCCTGCCGTTCAAAAAAAAGGTCCCAAGAAGAAAAATTCAAGTGGCTACAGGGGCAACGGGCCTACACGCTTCACAAGCCCATTCGCAGGAAGTTCAAGACTAATCGTGTCATAGTAGGAGGGATCGACAATCGATGTCAAGCGAATCTGATGGAGATGAAGAATGTTTCTATTCATAACGAGAACTTCAAATATATATTAACATATATAGACGTTTTTTCAAAATTTACGTAGGCGGTTCCGCTGAAATAGAAGACGGGTCCCGAAGTAATAAGCGCTTTTCAAAAGATTTTTGACGAAGGTCGAGTCCCCACACTTTTTCATACAGATCAAGAGGAAGCAGTTTGTTTTCTCCGGTTTTCAGAAATTTCTGAAATCTAAGAACGTGAATTTCTGCACTACCCATAAAGAGGCGAAGGCCTTAGTGGTTGAGAGATTTAACCGTACTCTCAAGGCCAAGATGTGGAAATACTTTACGGCGTTTAATACGTGCAAGTACGTTGAGGGTCTAGAGAAGTTGATGCATAGTTAACAATAATTCTTTTCACCACCCCATTCGAATAAAACCTTCAGAGGTAACCATTCACAATCAGAAAAAAAGTCTGGGATAGTCTGTAAGGCGATATGGTTTTGTCCCCCCAGAAGGGCCCCCCGACTATAAGTTTGAAATGGAGGATACGGTGCGGATTTCCAAAAAGAAATTGTTCTTCGAAAAAGGTTACGAGTCAAATTGGTCGGAGGAGGTGTTTACGGTGTCCGAACGTATGCTGCGAAAGACCCCTCCCCCCCCGTTTATAGAATAAAAGATTTATTAGACGAGCCCATCGCGGGAGCGTTCTATGATCCAGAGTTGCAAAAAATCAAGGCGATACAAAATTACCCCGTAGATAAGGTATTACGAAAACGTCGGAGGCGAGGAAAAGCAGAATATCTCGTCCGTTTCAAAGATTATCCCGAAAAGTTTAACTCGTGGATTCCGGCCTCGGACGTATAAAATACGAGTAATTTTTTCCTCTAGCTTTCAGTCTACGCGATGAGTTTCTACTTGACGTTACCTAGCGACAGCAGTCTTTCTTATCATCAAGAAAACAAAGCGAATCATTTTTTCGTAAAGTTGCGAAGACCCATCGATCTCAAGGGCGAATGAGAAGCGAGTCTCAGTGAAATTATTTATCCGCATGCGTGGTTTAACATCGCAAAAGATACAAACACGTTCGAGTTTTCTCATGGAAAAGGAGCCCCCAAGGAAAGTCCAATACAGTGTGGTTTTTATGACACTACGAAAGAATTAATTAAAACGCTTTCGCAAACTTTCAAAGGAAACCCTCCCTCCGTTAAATTTACCTATAATAAGAACAATAAGAGGGTGAAGACCCACCTGCGAGAAAAAGCAAGTCTCACGTTACATAGAGGAATTGCCGAAAATTTAGGATTTGTTCCTGGTCCGCTAAGAGACAAGTCATCGAGTGGAAACGCCGTGGAGACTCAAAGATCATCGAAGGTCCCTACGTCGTGGATCCCTTATCCGATTTTTATTTCTTTACGTGTATACGCATATCATAGAACCTCAGGTGGTGGGGGATATGTTATCCCCGTTCCTGCGTATAGTGAACGTGGACGGCCAGTATAGAGAGATGGTGTGTGCTTCTTACGATGGCCCCATTTCGTGCCATTAATGTGCAAACATTTGCAGATGAGATCGTTATAAGGACAAACTCGGATCAGCTTTTGCCATTCGGGCGTGGGGGATTGTTGATTAAACTACATCTACGTTTAAAGCAGCTGTGAATTTGGAAAAAAAATGTATAAACTTTACCAGTGTTGTACTAGTTCGTTCGAAGATTGCTACGTCAGTCAAGCGGGTTCCGGATTGTCTTATTATCGGGGTAGCATCAAATCGTTGTTTAAACGAGGTGCAAAAGTTATCGGAAAGCAAGCTTTACCTAGCAGCGTCGATCGAGTGAATGACGTCATTCAAGGGCAAGATTTGAAATCGGCGGCAACCCGACGAGCTAAAGAAGCGGAATCCATCTTAGTGGATAAGGCCACAGCCAAATTGAAAAATATGGTCGGAAATGGTAAAAGGAATATTAATAAAAGAAAGAAGAGACCCGTTAAACGCGCCATTCGCTCAAAAGTCAGGAAGGTGAAGCCATGTGACATTTTTAGTTCATAATGTCTTTAAAACGTCACGACTCGGCGACCTGTACCAAATCCGAACCCGATTTATTTGTCGTCTGTCCGAAACAGGTCATCATAGAATCCGGAAAATGGAAAGAATTTCATCCTCTTTCAAACATTCGCGATGGAGGTCCCATAGAATTTAATATTTCGGGAAGTGGCGAAGATTATACGGATCTCTCGGCCACCCAGCTCTACTTGGAAGTAAAAATCCTGAAAGACGATAGATCGCCTCTGACGGACGCCGATATGGTGTCCCCCCATGAATCTATTCATGCACTCGTTATTCTCCCAGATCGACGTGAGTTTAAACGATCGCTTGGTGTCTGTTTCGTCCAACACTTATCCCTATAGGGCGTACATAGAAACTTCATTGAATTTCGGAGAGGACGCTAAAAAATTATTGCTCACATCTGAATGTATTTATAAAGACACTGCCGGACATTTGGACTAGTCCAATCCCACGGCCGATATATCCAAAAACGAGGGTTTGAAACAGAGACATAAACTAGTGAAGCATAGCCGCGTTCTAGACCTCATAGGATCATTACACTGTGACATCTTTTATCAAAATAGAATGCTTCTAAATCTAGTGGACGTCAAGTTAAAACTGATTCGAAGTAAGCGAGCTGTCAGTCTCATATGCCCCACGGATGGCGCCAGCTATAGAGTGGCACTAGAACAATCTTCTCTTTTCGGTCAAGAAGTAAAAGTCAGTGCCGATGTGCTTCTATGACATGCCAAAGCGTTAGAGAAGACAACTGCAAAATATCCCATAGATAGAGTAGTGTGTAAAGTATACTCAGTGTCTCAGGGAAGTATGACGCTCATTCAAGACAATATCTTTCTAGGCCAGATGCCAAAGAGGGTCATATTGGCGATCGTCGCTAACACGGCGTTCAACGGCACTTACGATTAAAACCCCTTCGATTTCAAGCACCATCACGTGAATTTCATAAGCGTATTTATAGACGGTAATCAAGTTCCCGGCAGGGCCTTTGAGCCAGACTTCTCACAAGATTCGTACGTACGCGCCAATCACTCCCTCTTCGCGGGCACCGAAAAGTTTAATCGGGACATTGGGAATTAAATCAACCGCCATGATTTCCCCCGAGGTTATGATCTATATGCTTTCGATTTGCTAGCGGATCTCTGCGACGGTGATTACATGCAAATAACCAGCCAAGGAAATCTCCGCGTGGAAATAAAATTCAGCAACACTTTAAGTAAAACCATCTCTATAATCGTATATGCAGAATTTCAGAACGTGATAGAGATTAGCAAGTCCAGGAACGTCCTTTGCGATTTTTCGAATTAACATGGATACACAGCAACTGACTAGTATCTTACGAGGGGACCCAAAGACTAATCTGTCCTTTCTGGGCGTGTTTCTTAGTAACAGGCTACCGAAAAACTTTATATTTTTCCCAGTCTTGTTGGGCATCAACGTGGATCCGGATACTAAACCTGGAAGTCACTGGGCGTGTGTTTACATCAGGAACTCCTCTTTGGATGATCGCACTGCTCACTGTAGTCCGGGGTTTGGTTCTCTAGGCCTTAAGAGGTTCGGATTCCTCGGAAAACAGTAGGTCCCGGCGCAGCATGACCACTGTAGTCTTTGAGCCGTAAAACCAAAAAAAAAATCTTTGGATGAATTTTTCGATTCGTACGGAAATTCACCCAGCTTTTTTCAGAGGACCCGTCGCCTACATGATGAAAAAAATTCAAGCACATCATACATAGTGACGTCCCCCTTCAGTGCCTCAAGATGTCGGTTTGCGGCCAGTACTGCTTGTTTTGTTTTGTTTGTTTGTTTTTGTTTTGTTTTATACAAAAGATGTCACGGTCACAGCTTGAATGAAATTGTAAAACTTTTTGATTCGAATTGTCCTACGAATGATGTTCGCGCCTATGATTTTGTTAAAGTCAGATTTGGTGTACTTATGAGCTTTAAAGTTTCTTAATAAATAAAAAACATTTTTCATTTAAATACCTGAACTCGTTTTATAGTCATTCGTTTGTATGCACGTGTCATTCTCGTTACGTTCTCCGTTTTCCTGCGTCATAACCGGACCTACGAGGACCAGAAAAACTTTTTTCGTACGCGATATGTTGTCGCACATGAATAAATTAATTCATCCCGTAGCCGAAAGTAAGGGTCTTTAACATTTTTCAGTCCAAGGGCCAATTTTGCTCATTCTTGTTGGTTTGCGGGCCGCACTACTGTATCAGCAATATTAGGACTGAACAAGGGCGGATCCAAGGGGGAGCGCAGGGGTGCTTCCCCATGTCTTATTTTTTATGTTGCAACCCTAAGTCTTTTCAAGATGAACGTCAGTTATTCTGGTCCTAACTTTTAGAACGTCTCTATTGAAAAGAGCTATTCGCAAGTTTAACTACTCCGGAATAGTGACATTATTTTGAGAGCATGCGATCGGATTGTTGGGAAGATATTCGTATCGACCATGGGAACCCCCAGAATATTATGCAAGGGTTATATCCAAGAAAAATTCCAATTGAATAATGTTGTTGGACTGTAGTTTCTTGTGGATTCAGTCCTCTTTTCCCCCTTTTTTCATAAGCCAAGGGGGTGCGAGTGCACCTTCTTGCACACCGCTCGTGGTATCGACATATTTAGAATAGAATTTGATGAGTCCTAAGATGAATTTTTTTTAAATCACTGTTGCACTACAAATCAATAAAACTACCTCTAATGCCCATATACGCTAGAAACTAAAAAACTGCAAGAAAACTAAAAAACTAAAGTAAAACACAATTGAGGAAAGACAGCGTGTTACTGTAGTTATCTGGAGTTTTGAGACATTTGTTGCGAAATGCAAAAATGTGAACAAATAAAATAAAATACATGAATTTAAGACTGAGAGTGAGCGAGTGGCCTTTATTTTTGTGTTCAACATTTCGTACAATTTCGTGAGCCAGCGGGCCGCAATAAACCTGTAGGTGGGCCGCGGTTTGAAAACCCCTGACCTAAAGGGACTATAAAAATACAGAACGTGTATCCGCAACTGAAAAATTATAATATAATTTGCGACATTAATAATCAGTAATATAAAACCTGTAGCAAAGAAATGTGGGTATATCAGCACTCAAAAGTATGTAAAAGTTAGAAACATTGTAAAAAGTATACATTACAATTGTAATTTATTGTAAAAAGTATACATTACAATTGTAATTTATTGTAAAAAGTATACATTACAATTGTAATTTATTGTAGAAAGTATACATTACAATTGTAATTTATTGTAAAAGTATACATTACAATTGTAATTTATTGTAAAAAGTATACATTACAATTGTAATTTATTGTAAAAAGTATACATTGTAGAAACATTGTAAAAAGTATATAAAAGTTAGAAACATTGGTAATGAAATGTATTTCTTTTGGTGTCATAAAATAAAATATATATTGGCAAATGAGATATCATTAATAAAAACGTATTTATGTTCCTAGTAATAGAACTATATACATGTTTATTTTTACATTTAAATATTCATGTCCCAAGTAATATAATTGTAACATATAAGTACACTTATAATAGCTCATTCAAACCTTATATGTATCCTATGTTATATATATTCGGAAAAATTCGATATTATATATATAATTTAGCAAAGAAAATATAAGGCAATAATTAGTTTATATGGGAAAAGGTGGTATTATGAGCTCCCATTTTGTTTTTAAATTTTAAAAATTGATTTGAAGTTTTTTATGGAAATTTTTATGCTAAATTTAACTACTACTCTTCATAAAACTGCTGTTAAACTATAGAACATTTTGAATAAATTTAAAAATATTAAAAAAAATTAAAATCAAATCAAGTCATTTTGTTAGCAAAAAGTTTCGTGCTGGTAATATGAGCCCTTATGAGAAAGAAATAAAATAACTGGTTTAGAAAACTGTAACACAAATTTATTTAAACACACAACATTTTTTCACCTAGTACTTTAGTACTTTCGGCCTAGCACTTTTCGTGGCGTCTTAAATAGAAAGTTGAAACCACTCCTGTAGTGTATATAATATGAGCCCTTTAAACTTTTTTGGGGGCTCATTTTACAACCCTCGCCATATTGTAATTTGAACAAGCATAATTAATCTTTGTTACTTGCAAAATTACATAGTATCTACATGAAAATAATCTTTCAAACATGCTTTATCCAATGCAATAATGCACTGTAATGAATTTAAATGAAAAAATACTGCAATTAAATGCAAAACACTTACCTTTCAAAGTTTTTCAAAGCGAGAAAACACAACAACAGGTTCATTCACAAATTATCAGCTACAACTGAACGCAAATGCTTTGGCGACAATAGGCGTTACTAAATTTGTAATTCAAGTCGTTGCCGCCAAATTCAGCGCCAAGTTGTATTAAAAGATATTGAGGGGTTCATAATATATGAATGGCCCATAATACCACATTCTCCTCTATATAACGATGATTGAATATTAAGAATCTTTGTCGTGCTTTTAGCAAATCTGAAAAGAAGAAAATTAGAAAACCTAGGCTTTTGTAACCATTGAGGTGTATGAAAATTTAAGTTCATAAATATAACATACTTAGTTAATAAGTATACTTAATTAGGCGCTTAACTATTAAATTCAATAAATTATGTATTCGAGTATTAAATTGTACCCTCTTCGTAAACATAATTCTTGAAATATAATAGTTAACGTATGTTCTTCCAAGATAATTGGTTTAAAAAACAAATGCAGGTAGTTGCACGTTAAACTTTGAGTTAATATTTTTTGTGAAAACGTAACTCTGGCTATTTTATCGTCCATAAAATACTCTCTCTAATATATATTCATATTTTTAAATTGTTTCGGTTTCCAACTTCGAAGAGAAGCTAGCTTGCAAGAAATAAAAAAAATTTTGGTCAAAACGAAACGCAGGGTACAGAAAAGAAGTCAATATTTAGACCTAAAGAAAATGGGTTCCTAAAATCATTTTCAAATTCGCTCTCCGCGAAAATATTTTTATTGGCGCTTTCGGAACAATGTCTGAGTATTCCCATTTTCTTAAAGATCCGCATTTCTCTGCTAAAGTAGATATGAGGTCACAACATATCTCTTGTAAAAAAGAATGAAACTAGGAAACGAGAAATTTCTGTATACCTGAAACTATTTCTGCTCTCCACAGTTAAACCCAATTTCCCGTACGAAAGCATCTAATACGGTTAACAAAATTCCGTACAACTGCTTTACATTCCACACAACTATTTCAATTACTAAGGCTTTAATGCCACATGTGACCCTTGGCTATGCAATATATATATAGCAAAATTGTAGTATGATTGTGACATGTAGTACCTTCTAATGTAATATACCACACTTAAATGTATATTAACTTGCAAGGAGAACCCACATTGACTGCCTCACCGATTTTGATGAAAGTAAAGCTAAAATAAGGAAATGCGTTTCTAGACTTTCGTGCCAACGCGGCTTATTTTCGGAGATATGAATCTTTAAAGAATTTACATCCGATATATGAGCTTAAAATACGACATCCTTTGCAAGCCAATCGATAGCTTAGTTGGTAAGTTACCGGCCTAGCGCTTCGTGTTTTTGCGTTCGATGCCCGTGGAAATCGGTTGTTAATATATATCCTTTTTACATGTTCATTTATGTATTTTTATTAGTAAAAATACTTCGCTTACAATCGGATTTTGTTCATAAACTTACTTTAATAAAATTCATATTTATGTAATTAAGTTAATTGTATGCTTATTGGCAGTGATAATTTCTACTCGAATTTTAATTGTTGATTATCAAAAAGTTGAAAAGTAGAAAAAGTTTTGATGTAGCCATCCAGCCTGTTAATAGCCTGTTAATTCCAGCCGGCTAATAATGACAAAATAAGACGAATTAACTCGGTTTTCTTTTTTATTTAATGGAATTGTTAAAAGTTTTCAGAAAAAATCTTCCCATCCTTAAATAAAACAAAACTGCGTTATTGGTGTAATTCTATCCCTTCACAGGTTGACAATGAGTACGCAAATTTTATAAAAGTTATATTCACATAAAAACTTACAGCTAACTCCTAAACTTTTTGTACCTTTACAACTCTTCAATTAAAAATTAAAATTCGTGTAAAAATTATAACTGCGAAAAATAGTATCACAGAATTAAATATGTAAATATGAATTTTATTAAAGTAAGTTTATGAAAAAAATCCGATTGTAAGCAAAGTATTTTTACTAATAAAAATACATAAATAAATATGTAAAAAGGATGCATATTAAAAAAATGTAATCGATTTCCGCGGGCATCGAACGCAAAAACACGAAGCGCTAGCCCGGTAACTTACCAACTAAGCTACCGATTGGCTTGCGGAGGATGTCGTATTTTAAGCTCATATATAGAATGAAAAATCTTTAAATCTTTAAAAATCAATATCTCCGAAAATAATCTGCATTGGCACGAATGCCGAGACACGTATTTCCTTATTTTGGCTCTACTTTCATCAAAATCGGCAGGGCATTCACAGTGGGTTTCTCCTTGTCAGACAAAGTTAAAGCAGTAAAGTAATATAAAATAAAGTAGTAAAACCTAATAAATTAAAGTAGCAAAACCAAGTAAATTAAAATAGTAGAAACATCTCAGAATAAAAACTGAAATTGGAGTAGTAAAAGGTGAAGAGGAGTAAAAGATTAAACAATACCAAGAATTTTGTTCTTCATCAGGGACCGCACAAAATCCCTGTTATTGGTTTGCTTTTTCTGACTACAATAATTGAGATTTATGATTAATACTGAATGAAGTAATATTGATCAAAAATTAGTTAAAAACAGTATAAACCCAGAATATAATTAGTTTAACAATATTTTAGTAATTTAGAAGGGTCTCTTTATTAATACTGAGAACAATCTCAAGTAAGTATATATATATATACATAGTGCAAAATAGCAAATGCATATATAAGACGAATAGTGCATATAAAAAAAATCAGAGCGAATTAGATGAATAAATTTGGATAGGATTAAGGTAAGAGAAAAGATTAATAGAAAATACAATATTCAAACATAGACATATATATACACGCACACATATAAATACAACGTAAATATTAAGCATGCAGCTCCAAAACCATCATCAGTTCACTTTATATATATATAAGTGCAATTAAATTAAAATAAATTTTCAAAGCATTTTTACACGAAATTCTAAATAAGCTATTTAGCTATTATGTATTAGGCTTAATGGATACTGCGCACTAGCTGCAAATACATGCACTGATGAAAGATAAGGTGCATATAGATATATTGAAATATGAATATATTAAAAAATAACAGTAATAGTAAAAAGTGATATCAACAAACCCATTAAATAAGATAAAGTAACAATGAAAGCAACACCGTGATATGTACTTTTCGGAAAACATTCAAATAGTAATAATAATAAGGATAACTAAAAGAATTATCAACATACCAGAGCTGAGATGTAAAACATCACGTGGAACAACAAAAATTTTAGCTAAACAACATCATAACATCGAGTAACAAAAAACCTTCTTGGATTGATTTAGAAACAAATTCGAGACGAAGTCCACTTGATTAAAATTCAAGAAACGAGTTGATAGAGTATGAGAGACTACTAATGCAAAATTCTTTTGGAGACACGTGTGAAAATGTTATGAAGGGAGACCTTCACAATACTTCATAAGTAACAGGTTTTGTTTATATGTAGTTTCCTAGCTCGAAGCCAAAATAAAAACTATGCCTCCCGACAACCTGTTAGAAAAACAAAGTCAAATTAAAATTGAAGAAGAAATGAAGAGAAAACCATGCATTACGATCCTACTCGTAATGTCTGCAATATCGCACTGATAGTGAAGCCTAAAACCAGGAATAAGAAATACGAGTGAGCAACGGGAAGAAGTACTTCTAGGTTGTGATCAAAAGACTAAAAAAAAAGCTAGAAAAGGTTTGAAAATAGCAGAAATAGTTTAAAAATGGCTGAAAAACAGCCAGAAACGTGATGCCTTTCTAGAGAGAAAACAGTATTTTTAACAAGTGATTCAGAGAAATATTTTGGAACAAGATTAGCAACAAGTTTTTGTCTAAGAGATTCTAAAACAAGGTGAAAATCAGGTAAATCGTCGAGCTGGTCCGTAATACACGATTTCTTCTCCATTTTTTTTCTTCTATTTTAATTTGACTTTGTTTACTTTGCTTTTCTAACAGGTTGTCGGGAGGCATAGTTTTCGTTTTGGCTTAGAGCTAGGAAACACTACACAAACACAACCTGTTATTTATGGAGCACGGTCTCCCTTGGTGACCTCTTCACACGTGCCTTCAAAAGAATTTTTCAACTCATCCTCTATCAACTCGCTTCGTTTCGCTTGAATTTTAATCAAATGGACTTCGTTCCGTATTTGTTTTCTAAATCAATCCAAGAAGATTTTTTGTTGCTCCATGTTATGATGTTCTTCAGAGAAAATTCTCGTTACTCTATGTGTTGTTTTACGCCTCAGCTCTCAGATGTTGATAATTCTTTTAATTATCATTATTATTTAAATGTTTTCTGAAAAATTCATCCCATGGTATTGCTTTCACTGTTATTTTATCTTGTTTAATGGGTTTGTTTATATCGCTTTTTACTATTGCTGTAATTATTATTTTTTTGATACATTGATATTTCAATATGCCTGTATGCACCTTACACACACATGCACACACAATATATTTATTTCTGTATTTTTGTAAATGTGTCATACAAGCAAAATGAGAACATCAATACATGTAATATTTAATGGTGCATGTTGAATAAATACTTTTTCCTCTGGAACACACACACAGTCTGCAAAATTCTTCTTCCTGCTTCTGTGACGAAACTGTTGAGCAAACAGTGGAGTATGTTATTTTACACTGTCCCACACTGGAACCTCTTAGAATTATCATCATGCTGAGGAAAGCGACAATCTACGGCGAACATTGGCCTCTTGCACTTAAAGAAATGGTTTCTAAACGGTTTTTCGGTGATTTCATGGATTTTTCTTTTCTGATGGACTTTTTGTAGTTCTCTTCATTCTAGTGCAAATTACACAAATCAACTGGACTTTATAAATGAACTTAATGAGTGTTAACAACGGTTTATATCAATTACGTTATCTATCTTGTACATATTTGTATATTATTTATATATATATATATAT
>QLNU02014802.1:19757018-19767735 GCA_006491805.2 Dysdera silvatica
ATATATATATAATATACATAATCTACTAATTATAGTGGCATATTTGCACGTATTGTATAACATCACATATCGTTTGCTCAGAAAAAGGCCACCGCATATCTCTAGCGACCAGGAAAAAGATCAAAATTCAAAATTCAAAGTTCGGATTCTACGGATATTTATTGACTTCGTATCATCGCAAACTTGAACTATCGGTATATGGAGTCTATCTATAAAATACACAAATGTTCATACGATTGAATGGATTTAGTATGTAACTAGCGTAATAAATATATTAATCATATAGTTATATAACGATTTATCTCAAAAGAATAAAACGATTGTCCAAGGATTAGCTTACTGGCAATTGTTTCACAGGCGAAAAAAAGAAAAAATAAGCAAAACTAGGAGAACATAAAGATAAATAAAATGCAAAATAAAAAACAAAATAAGAACTGTGAAGTTAGAGAAAGGAGGGGAAAAGAATAAATTGGAAAAAGTTAAAAAATTAAAGAAAGAGGATGGAGATAAGGAATAAAATCAAAGCAAGTGGAAAGGAATTAAAATGAAGTAAAAAGAAGTAAAACTTATATACATAGTGTTCAAAAATACACACTACCTGTATATTTTCATCAACCTTGGAGATTCTTTTCCTTGGAAGCGTTTAACCCCATTTTTATATTTGGAAAGCGTTGCCAAATTTAAAGAGTTCCATCAAAGCTATGCATAGTACATGAAAATTTCGGCATGGCGTTGTATTTCAGTTACAGAAGTTGCTGGTTTGAGATGAGCACGAAACTAAATTATGAATCTTCTAACGATTTGGAGAAATATGAGATTGATTAATGTACAGGACAAAGATTTCTAACGTTCAACATGAACATTCCAAGAACGAATTGTTGAATTCCAGGGATAAATTGTTGAATTCCAAGAATCAATTGTTGCATTCCAAGAATCAATTGTTGCATTCCAAGAATGAATTGTTGAATTCCAAGAACAAATTGTTGTATTCCAAGAACCAATTGTGGAATTCCAAGAACAAATTGTGGAATTCCAAGAATAAATTGTTGAATACCAAGAATAAGTTGTTGAATTCCAAGAACAAATAGTTGAATCCCAAGAATAAATTGTTGCGTTCCAAGAATAAATTGTGGAATTCCAAGAATAAATTTTTGAATTCCAAGAATATATTTTTGAATTCCAAGAATAAATTTTTGAATTCCAAGAATAAGTTGTTGATTTCTAAGATTAAATTGTATAAATTTGTGTGAGTCTTATTATCAACCTTGAGAATTTTCTACTTGAAAGGATTTATCCCCGTTTTTCATTATTTGTAAAGTGTTTCCAGGTTTGGAGTGTTTCCTCAACGCTATGTGCATAGTATATGAAAATTTCGGCGTGGCGTTGTATTTTAGTTATAGAAGTTGCTGGTTTGAGGTGAGCACGAAATTATCAATTTTTTAACGATTTGGAGTAGAAATATGAGATTGATTAAAGCACAAGGCAAAGATTTCTAAAGTTTAACGTGAACATTCCAAGAATAATTGTTGAATACCAAGAATAAATTGTTGAATCCCAAGAACAAATAGTTGAATCCCAAGAATAAATAGTTGAATTCCAAGAACAAATAGTTGATTCCCAAGAATAAATTGTTGAATACCAAGAATAAATTGTTGAATACCAAGAATAAATTGTTGAATTCCAAGAATAAGTTGTTGAATTCCAAGATTAAAATGTATAAATTTTTGTGAGTGTTATTATCAAAATTGAGACATTTCTCCTTGAAAGCGTTTATCTCCGTTTTTCCTTATCTGGAAAGTCTTACCAGTTTTGAAGTGTCTCCTCAAAGCTATTTGCATAGAACATGAAAATTTCGGCGTGGCGTTGTATTTCATTTATAAAAGTTGCTGGTTTGAGGTGAGCACGAAATTAAATTATCAATTTTTTAACTATTTGGAGTAGAAATATGAAATTGATTACTGTACATGACAATGATTTCTAAAGTTTAAAATCAACATTACAAGAATAAATTTTTGAATTCCAAGAATAAATTACGGAATACCAAGAATAGATTGTTGAATTCCAAGAACAAATCGTTGAATACCAAGAATAAATTTTTGAATTCCAAGGATAAATTGTTGAATACCAAGAACAAATTGTTGAATTCCAAGAACAAATAATTGACTCAGAAGAATAAATTGTTGCATTCCAAGGATAAATTGTGGAATTCCAAGAATAAATGGTCGAATTCCAAGAATAAATTGTTGAATTCCAAGATTAGATTGTATAAATTTGTGTGAGACTTATTATCAACCGTGAGAGTTTTCTCCTTGAATGGGGTTATCCCCGTTTTTCATTATTTGTAAAGTGTTACCAGGTTTGGACTGTTTCCTCAAAGCTATGCATATGCGAAAATTCTGGCGTGTCGTTGTATTTTAGTTATATTTATTATCTGCATCTGACCATTGGTAAATTCAAAATTCTCGGTAAATCGGACTTGATTCTCCTTGTCTATAAAATACCACTTAAAATCAATGCGAACCTCGATTTCTTGAAGTTGAATTCCCTTCCCCTTTAAATTTCGAATTAACGAGGTTCCACTGCATTAATTGATATTTAATAAGAAATTGATAATTTAAATATTAAACATACTAATTAACCATAATAAAAATTTAAAAAATAAATTTCAGTGCATAAAGTGTTTTTTAATAAGAAAAAAAAATCCGAACTAAGTTCTCACTAATTATATAAACGTCAAATATTTATAATTTTAATTTTCAAAATTAAAATTAGAAGAAGTATAAAAGTTTTTGTGAACGCACGAGGGAAATTATAACTTGCAATTAGAAGAGGCGCCGGTCATCTTTTAATTAACGGGAGAGGGAAAAACTGATGACATAAGAAATGGAGCTGAATATTGCATTTCTTTTCCGCAGTTGTGCAAACATGAATAAAACCCATACTTGAAAATGAAGTGTCATAAGTGCAATTTTCCGCAACGAGTTGGAATAAAAGAACATGAGAGCGTTTTTATAACTAATTACTGAAATAAATGCACTCATTGAAATGGAATGAAAAGTTCTCACCAACTAAATTTTTTTGTCAAGTGCTTTTAGAAATAAAAAGAAATATATTTTTGCCAAATTCGTAACGTTTTTAAACGCTTATTCAATCTTTTAGTCGCATACGTGTATTAATAACTTGATGTTGGCTTTAATTCAGGTAAGGTGTATTATTTATGATATAATATACAAAGCCACTAAGGCAAAGCTTAGTGGCTTTGTATGTCAATTTTTTCTTTTTAGAATCATGCTATCACCATAAGAAGGCTAATAATATCACAAAACTAACAAAAGATTTTAACAAACATCATACTGTTCCAAAAAAAAAAGGTTATAAAGAACAATAAAGTATTACAATATAACAATATTTTTGTACACCGACACTGATGTATAAATAATATTCTATGCATTTTTCAAAAAGATCAAAATAATTGTTATTATTACAAGTGGATATTGGTTATTTTATATCATCTCACAATTATTTTATTGTACTTAATAATTTCCGACATCTGGGTATATGCTCAAACTAGAGTCTCCATTTGGGATAATATAATACATAATAATATAATAAATTCCCCACGAAAACTCACAAAAATCTCGCCCCGGTGGCTTTGTGTGTTGACCATATTTGGCAATTGTGTTATCCCTGCGGAGGGTAATAATATCTTACATCTTTACATACGGAGAAAGAGAGCGTTGTTTCCTGTCCTCATTCGTCTAGCGGTCCAAGACACTCCGGGCTAAACGGAGGGACCCTGGTTCGACTCCAGGATGGGGACGGCGTCTCTTCTTCTTCTCCTCCCAAACAAAAATGCTCTAGTTTGAGCTATAAGCTATACGTGGGTGGCAAAAATTATTGTATAATAAATTCCCCCACGAAAACTCACAAAAATCTCTCCCCGGAGGCTTTCTGTGTTGACCATTATTTGGCAATTGTGTTATCCCTGTGAAGGGTAATAATATCTTACATTATTTTAGTAACAATATCTGAGACCTTTAAACTCAATTGACAGAGTTCGATTTCTAGAAAGTACGGATATGTGTGGAATAATTTTGGTTCGAAGATCTCATCAAACTTCCAATCCCGTGCCAAGCAACCAACCTTTCAGTGGGAAAGAAGACATGCAAACATATTACGTCAATACATACGAATGCAACATAAATTCTAACTAAATTAACATTAAAATATAGTTTACAACATACTTTGTACGTATAACGCTAATAAAAACTCCAACAAAACACTCATAACACTCATATAACACTCATAACACTCAATAGCATTTTGACAGTCAGGCGCTGGTGAAAGGAGGCCTGACTGGTCGAAATGCTATTATGCTTGTTGAGTTTCATGAGAAGAAATGGTTGCTATAAATTGTGTTTAATTTCTGAGTTTTGTGTAGTACGTCATCAGTCATATATTTCATAACCAACAACGAGAAAACTGAAATCAATAAAATTAATAAAAATAATGAAAAATAATAATAAAAAATAAATAAATAATACATAAAATAATAAATAATAAAAATAAATAAATAAAATAATAAATAATAAAAAGAATAAAATAAAATAATAACAATAAAAATAAATAAAAATAAAATAATAATAATAAAAATAAATAAAATAAAATAATAAATAATAAAAAATAAATAAAATAAATAAATAATAAAAAATAGCCAAGATAAAATAATAAATAAAATAAATAAAATAAAATAATAAATAATAAAAATAAATAAAATAAAATAATAAATACCAAAATAAATAAAATAAAATAATAAATAAATAAATAAATAATAAAAATAAAATGAATTAATAAAAATAACTGAAAATCCGAAGTTGTAGGGGAAAAGAAACTAAACATTTGATACCATGACTATGAGAAGTAGGTAAATTGATTGACGGAAAGGTCCTTGCTTGAGACAGAATGGCCATTATCGTCCTTGCTCCATAAAAATACAACTAACCAACCAGGAAAGGTGAAGGTCGATAAAAAAGTAACAATTTATAATTCTCAATAGTGAACAATAATAATACACATCAATAGTGCAGAACGATTTAATACTGGGAATTGATTTTATATAGGGTAAGCATTAACCGTATAAAAGAAGGGCAGAACTAAATAAAATGCATTAATAGTATGGAATGTACTCATCGATAGTGCGCGAGCAAGCTTTAACACCAAGCGTTTATAGCACAAAATGTAGGCACTAATACAAGGCATAAATATGCACGGAGTGGTCGTTAACAGTAAAGAGAGCAGGTATTTGCATTAAGCACTAATAGTACAGAGGATATAAAGTATTAAATAACAATTAGTATTATTCGTGCAATATAGGCATTAGTAACGAATTTTGTAGTACAGCTTCAATTTTCATAAAGGTTTAAATAGACAAAGGAAATGAGAAATGAGCGTAATTTTCTTTTCGCTCACTATATAGAGGAGAAACTGGCTATTATTAAATTTTCCTAAGCTTGGAAAAATAGCTAAATTTGGCGCATTGCCATAAGAAAACTTTTATTCAGCTCTAAATATGTCTAAAGAAAGGAGGGTTGAGTACTTGCCTTAGTCGAATCCTAGAAAAAATTCTTTTTTTTTCCTTCTTTGCATTTATTATTTTATTTTTTATCTAAAATTAAGTAAATTACACAAATTTTACATGAATTCGGTGTTATTTAAATAAACAAATCTCTCACCCCTTTTTCACGAAGACATGTTAATAGGCATTTTTCCTGTTCAATGGGTATTGAAATTATATGTTTCATATTGCAATTGATCTCACCCAGGGGCGGTCTGGGCGGCCGGCCAACCATACCCGAGGTGGTGTGCCCTCATGGGCGATAGGACTTGCGCCCTCATGGGCTATAGGACTTGCGCCCTCATGGGCTATAGGACTCGCGCCCTCCGATAATCCAAGGTATGCACCCCCTGGGAGAACCCAGCCGCCCCTGATCACACCACCAATAATTCCAACTCTTACTGATCAATTCATGGTTGAAGGAACTTTTTTTAGTCTATTACTTACGCCTCTATAACGTTTTTCCTCCTATTCTCCTAATTTGTTTTACCGTTTGCGTTCTCTTAACTGAACTTTACTTTCCACTTCTCTTTAATTCCTTTTTCTTCAACTTCTGTCTACATTCTATTTTAAACGCTTTTCTTTTCTTTCCTTATCTTTTCCATTCCGACCACTGACAAAATTTTACAAGTTATGGTAATCACTGATCAATTTTTACCTTTGTTACGTTTCGAAACTTCTAATTAGAAACAAAAAAATTCGTTGGACCGCCTGTCGTTGGACTAAATTTAGCGACGCATTAAGGATTTTGTCCCGATAATTTGTCATGCATTCTCAAATTTTGCCAACCCTGAGTTTCTTGACGACAAACGGCTCATTACCGCTACGTTAGTTCCTGATTGCGAGACCGAGCAGTCGTTTCCGAGGATGTGCCGCCTTAGCTCGCCGATCAATGACGTCCTAGTTACCGTGGCATTAGATTCTCTTCCTCGGAATTTGCGTCGAGGGAATAAACGTATAGCTTATCGCAAGCGTTCAGGTAAACCTTACTGACCGTCTTTTAACAGTGATAGTCGCAAAGGCAGCATCGGAAGGTAAAGAAAAAGTAGGGAATTTATTCGCCCTCTTAAATAAAAACGATGCAAAAACAAGCAGGGGTAAAAGAAAATCTCCTGGGACCGATATTTAAATTTAGAGGGTTTCAGTTAACAGTGCCTCTGTTGTAGTTTTGCTTTATCTATCTGCAGGGCTGTCCTGAAGAAAATTCTTGAAAGTATGCTGTGCTATCTTAATTAAAGAGTATTGAAATTGCGGGGTTACTGGATTTGGTGACCTCACAGCGCCGAGCTGACTGTCATTTGACTGGTCGTCTATCCAAGCCCAAGGTGGCAGTTACCACTTTCATCAGTTTTTCATTCCTCACCTAGCCGTACGCAGGATATTATTTTGAGGCTTGGGGGAGTTCAGGATGTTTTTCCTCATTTGTTTACATTCAAGTTTGTAAATGACTAGAAAAAAAAAAGGCTGAACTTTTTGGGAAGATGCCCCAATACCAAAAAATACAAACACTTTCTTGAAACCTTGAGAGCATGCGGCGAGCACTCAGTATTTTTCAAAATTTCTTGAGAGCACGTTGAAAACACATAGCGTACCTTTTAGGCACAGCCCTGCACATCTGCCACTAATAGAAAGGTCAATCGTTGAGTGCTGCCTTAGGTATCATTGTGATTTATACGTGCTGCTCACACGTGTTTATTCATCAAGGTTCAAGGAGCGAGTAAGAGTCGACTCGCCAAAAAGTTGTCGAGTTGTGGCAATTTGGCGAGTTGCAGTTTGCTCTCAAATTCCAATTGGACAACTTCCAATTTTCAATTTGCCATTGACGTTATTTCGCGATGATATTCCTGTGACGTTACACGCTAATGATATTCTGTGACGTTACACGATAATGATATTCTGTGACGTTACACGATAATGATGTTCTGTGACGTTATATGATAACGATGTTCTGTGACGATATTTACGGATTATTGCCCGTGATAATACTACGTGATGATTTCCCAGTAACCAGATTCCGTATCGAATTTTACTGAGTAACCATATTAATGGGTAATATTATATATATAATGAATAACTCAGTAGATTTTTCGACGTCAATAATAGCTATCATTATTGTATTTACGGAAAACTTTTACCTTATACTTTTAGTTGTCGACAGATAGAAAGAGTGAAAACAATGTCGGGTTCGACATCGATTGAAACCCGCTATATTTCACATCCCGAAGAACGCAAAACAAGTATCGAAAATTTACACATAATTTCAGGAAGGTGTTAAAGATTATTTCCTAATTAATGGCTAATTTTCAGCGGCATATTTGATAAAATGGTGTATTCAGAAATAAGAAGCTGGCTATGGCTGCCAGCCAGATAAAATGTGAGTTTTATCAAGAGAACTGATGGCTGAAAGCTCTTGATAAATCAAAGCTCCTTATCTTAAAACTTTTCCAATGACGTTGCTTCCACAGATATTTATTTTAGATAACCAAGTTCTCCTCTATTTCATTTTTTTTTTTTTAAGAATTTAGCCAAAGTTTTTTTTTAAATAAAAGTGTATTTTCAGTTGATCCTAGTTCGAAAAACTAAACTTTATTTTTATCCTAAAACTGATGTACCACTTTAAATGCAACTGTGGTTGTTTTTTTTCCCTCTCGAGTTTTCATATTGACACAAATTGGGGACAAATTCATTTAGATATGATGAGTGATATAATTGTAAAAGTATTAGACACATACAATGAAATCCTCGTTTTGAGTATCCTAGAGGCAATAAAAAGAAAGTACAATTGGTGAAAACTCAAATGCTCAATGAATTCATAAATTAATTAAAAAATTAAATAAATTAATAAAATCACTTAAATTAATTGTGCTCAACTAATTTATTTTTTACTTTGGAAAGCAAGACGTTTGAAGCGGGGGGAAAATGTATTATTTGGGAATATGAAATCGGAGTTTGGTTCGTTGATTGTATTTTTATGGCGCAAGGACAGCAAGGGTCATTCTGCGCTAATCACGATGAGATCGTATATACCTGATAAAGTAAGAATAAATCAAAATTAAAATGGTAAAAATATATTGGATGTATTGTATTAAATGCAACAATATATATTTATTGGGAGAAACCAAATTAGAACTTAAAATACCTTTCAAAATATCACATTCACCCAAAGCAGTAATAAAAATATCTTATAAAGAAAATGAAACCAGCTACAAAAAAGAAATTTTGAATGCAGCCCACATGAAAGGATGATATTAGGGGCGACCCTTTCACGGTATGTTTCCGTTCGCACACCTGCATAGCCAAAAAGGGCCCACACCGCGCAAATCCGAAAAAACACTCCATAATTTGAAAACAAAATTCAAATAAGTGCAATATGGATCTGCTCATTCCAAAAGCACTATAAATAGACCAAAAACCTCTAGAAACAAAATAGAATATCTCTTATGCAAATTTAAATTAAAAACCGGGCAGTATGGATCTGCTCGTGCCGTCTTCGATATAGACCTGAACCTAACGAGACGGTCGGGACAGACGCGAATCCCCTATCTGATTGGTTAACTGGCGTGACGTCATGATACAAGTTAGGGACACTAAATTTTGCCTGTATTGGGGAATATGAACTAAATTGAAGGATTAAAAGGCACTAAAATAAATTAACTTGTTATCTATTTAAAAATAATAATTTTACCTTTTAATCTTACCTATTTAAAAGATGATAAATATTCATCTATTCTTTTAGCAATTATTGAGCTGAGAATTCTGGTGTAATTTTTATTATTTAGTACAGGAAGGAAAGAAGGAAGGATGCATGCATTCCCTTTTTTCCGATTCATTTTCGCTTCATTCAGTTTTCACTAAAAATTTAGTGTAGTAGTGTTTCTAAAAACAAGGACCTGAAACAGATTACTTTTGCAACCAATGAAATAAGGGATGCGCGTCTCTTCCGACCGCCTTGGCCTGAAACCTAGTGGTAAAGCAAAACCAAATTGCTGCCATTTCCGAAAAAAAGAAATGTATAACAGAAATCAATACATAGGTGTAACAACTTTGATTTTCAAACGTAATACTGTTGTACGTATGCGCAAAAGATCCATGCTAATCAGAGTAAAAAGGGAGGTTTTGTACAGAGAACTACATATTTCTTTTATAGTAAGGTATTGGGGAATTGCATAGAGTGAACATTTAAAAAGTGCCGTTGAAAATTAGTTTTTCTTTACGTGTATTTATTTTCTTTATTTAAACATAAAAAAATTTTATAGTTCGTCTGCTTTTTATTTATTTTTTTTGGCAAAGGGGCGATTGGGATGGGAAGAGTGGCCGCGGAAAGCGCACCGTAATCCCAGTAGTTCGTTGGCCTGTTTGCATTTTGTGGTACAAGGACGAATAAGATCATACTACGCCATGCACAACGGCTTTCCTAGGAACCTGAGCGTCTTTAACCCAGGGTGTTCGATCGTGCCAAGGCGCACCAAGTCGCCGCCCTGGTACTTGATTGTTATATAACCAGGGTGCGCCTTACTTTACAAAATAACAGTAAACGTTTAGTTTTTAAATTTGCTTTACTTCACATTAATTTGTTACATTTCTATCTAAACAAAACTTTTTTGTAAAAACTTTTTTGTTGTATAGAAACAAGGTAATGATTATTTTATTGGCGGAAATTTAATACGAAATTATGCCAAAGTAGTTCTTCAAGCTCTTGTCAACACTTACTTTCTCACTACGTGTCGCATTGGTGATTAGGTTTACGAAAGTAACAACAATTACTTTTTAGGATTTTGCTTGTAATATTTTCATACTGCGTATAAAGCATTTAATGACGCATTTTTGTTGTTGTTATTATTCAGTCAGTCGTATCCGGCCCTTGAAAACTTCATATGCTAACGTCCTCCATGCGTTTCTGTTCAGAGCCCTCTCCTTCAATTGCGCAATATTCAATTTTATGTCGACTTGTATGGCGTCAAGCAACTTGTTCTTGTCCCTGCCTCTCCTTCTGAATCCGGAAACCATTTCCAGCATCACAGATTTTTCTAACAAGTTCTTGCGCATGACGTGACTAAAACAGGTCAGCCGTAACCAAGTAACCTTGCCTTCCAGTGATGTCTC
>QLNU02014802.1:19773497-19793525 GCA_006491805.2 Dysdera silvatica
TTCAGGAAACGAAATCAGCCAAACTTCTTGGAGTAATTTTCGATTCAAATTTAACCTGGAAAGAACACATTAACGATCTCACCAATTCTCTTAGCAGTCTCCTGGGAATTTTTTCGAAACTCAGACATGTCGTTCCTCAATATATCCTAATGATTCTTTACTATTCTTTATTTTATTCAAAACTTACCTACTGTCTTGAGGTCTGGGGAATCACATATTTTACTTCCCTTAGGCAATTGATAGGAACGCAAAAAAAAAAGCTTATGCGAATAGTTAACTTTGCAGGCTTCCATGAACACGCTGGCCAACTTTTTAAATTATGGCGCATTCTTCCTTTCACTCTCTTAGTAAAATATAAACTTGCACTCCTTATGTACAAAGTCACAAAAGGTGACGTAGTTTTACCTTTCTCCATCTCACAGACGACACATGATTACAATACACGTCACCAGGACGATATCAGGCTACCGCGGACTCGCACAAACTATAAAACACACAGTGTCTCCGTTACGGGTTCTAAAATCTGGAATTCGATTCCCCAAGATTTAAAAGCTCTGTCTTTTCTCACCCTTAAAGCCAAAATCTTTGATTAGTACTTAAATCAAGTATGCTCTGCCTGCTACTTCTGCCTTCCCACTCTTTCCTTTTAGTTTTCAGTTCTTCCCCCTCCTCTGCTCTCCCTGCTCTTCCTTTTCCATTTTTCTTTTGTCTGCCTTTCCCTTTTAAAAGTCCTTTATACATTTTTCTACTATTTTTGTTTCTCCTACTTCTTCTCTCGGTCCAGGCTACAAGGAAAAACATTCTTACCCTGCAGCCTACATAGATTTCATCTTTGGACTTCAACCTTCACTTGTAACATCTTCGAGTCAAGACTCTGCTCATAAACTCTGTAAATGTGATACACCTGCGAATGTAAATCTCTTAATAACAATGCGGATTTGTACGCGCGAATCGATATCGTTATTGTTTCTTGTTGAATACGAGAAATCCCTTGCTTTGTCTTCCGGAAAGAGAGCCCCGTTACTAGCATCGCTACTGCTCTCTTTCCATTTCCCAAGCAAATCGTTTGTATGGTCTCCTGATGTACATAATAATAAGGAATAAAGTATTACTTACTTACTTACTTACTATTTATAGGATATATCCCTGTTGTTTGTTTCTTTCTCCATTTCTTATCTCCTTGGCAAGTTACCAGTACGAATTTGTAAAATTATTACCGCCATTATTGTTTGATCATATATTGACGTTAGTATTAGATGTAATATTTTTATTTTAATAATAAAATTTTATTTAACCCATACACCTATTTTGATTCTATTCTAATGTTATAATTGAAATTTTTTGAAAGATTGACATAATTAGATTAGTAATGGGGGAGAAAAGAAAGTGCTTGTTTTGAGGCTCTCCTATTGATTCACATAAATGGTTTCATTAATTGTTGCCAGACAGTTACATGTGAAGTTGAGTAAAAAAGGAAAATTTTAAAAATAAACACCGAATATAAAATAAGAAAGTCGTGGATATTTCTAAAAACTTCGTTATTAAAAGTATTTTATTATATTTAGACAACGTTAAAATTTTGAAATAGAAAACATTGAAAACTATTTTCCCTAGGGCTGGATTTTTTCCCCATTTTGTAAAACCATTTTTTTTTAATTACGGGTGTTCGAAAAATAGTAACTATTCCGAAAAGAAATCGCAATTAATTTCTTCTTATTTCAATATCCACAAATAATGTTTTATTTATGTGAGAAGATTTTAGCACATATGGATAAGGGGGAAAAAAGAGAATTTTGCAATTATCATAACCGTTAGGAAAAACTTATTTAAATTTTCCTTATTTTCTAATTAAAATTTCATTGCTGCACAAACACTAATCGCAAAACTAAAACAAAAAATCCAATTAAAATAAACATCAAGAAAAGCTTTTCTTAAATTAAGCGTTGTTTATTTTGTCTTTTAAAATCTGTTTAAGTTTCCGTTAAATCCCATTGTGCTAACAATTTCCCGTTTAAAGCAAACTAAAATAAAATAATTTACTTTGTTTTGCTTCAGTTAATTTTATGAATCGGCGGGAATTGATTTCGAAAGTGACGAGGAATGGATAAAACGTACTTAAAAAAAATCGCTAAATGTTTTATTACGTTCATTTCGTAAAAGCGAGTAAACGCCATTGAAATATTCATTATATGCTGGTGTTCCAATTTAAGGTTTTGCCCTTAGTATGTCTATCACAAGAACTCTTCCCACATCTAAGTCTGAGCATCTCGGTTGCTATAGAAATAAACCTTGGCCCATTTTTAAAAAGGAGATGCTGGAATGTGAGTACACTTCTTTAAGCATTACTTATTGAACACGGACAACAGAGCCGGCTTATGACATAGATAAACAAGACAAATATCTACGGCCCGCTTTTTTTTTTGAGGGGCCCGGCTCGGTGAGGATTAAACGTTACTTCAAAATAGTTGTCCATCAGACCTTATCAACAGGGCAGTAATTATATCGCGGCGCGGATTTCCGTGACCTTTTCCACGAATTTTAAAGGTTTTTATATGTACGTTGAATGCAAAAATCCTAACTTTTCCGACTTTATTTTCAAAATTTAAAATTTAAATCCCAGATGGGATTTAGCGAGCATTTTTTTAGACTCAGGCTCCTCGTTATATACGGGTCCTAACGTAATTAAACAGGCTTAATTTGCGCTATAAGGAGACAGGAAAAAAGCTCGACCAGAGTCTTTAAAACCTTAATCTAACACCGACGGGCAAGGATTATAAAGAGAAGAAGACAAAGAAGAAAGCAGGTCTGGTAAATTACCTGATAGCTTAACGTGATATCTTAATAAAGGGATAACTTAACGTGATATCTTAATAAAGGATAACTTAACGTGATATCTTAATAAAGGGATAACAACGTGATATCTTAATGAAAGGATAACAACGTGATATCTTAATAAAGGGATAACTTATGATATTATCTTAATAAAGGGATAGCAATAACGTGATATCTTAATAAAAGGGATAGCTTAACGTGATATCTTAATAAAGGGATAGCTTAACGTGATATCTTAATAAAGGGATAACTTAACGTGATAGATTAAAACGGCAGCTTAACGTAATTTTATAACGAGTTCTTTTTGTAACAAAAAAGTTCATCAGAAATCGCATATACTGCGCCAAATGTGGTTTGACAATAAATATATTAAATTTAGATAGAGAGCAAGGCCAAGAATATATATTAATATGTGTATGTGCTAAATACATGGGTGTAGGTAAGGATTAATTGGGTCATTTGTAACATGGTAGCCTCATGTAACCCCGCCCTCTTAAATTTTATGGACACGCCGTTGGCAGCAGGGCACACTGAACGAAGATATCAAAGATTTTGGCCATTTATAGCAGATGGGTAAAATTGCTGACTAATTCACTCGGTGAGTGGTTTTGTACAACTCTGAAATGCAAGTATAATCCCTATTCATGGGGATTTGAGAATTCATTGTCATGCTAATTTCATCTGTCTGTTTCGAGGATCACGGGAGTTTCTCCCTGAATTGATGACGTAGTAAACAGAGTTGGCATGGCCATCGGATCAGTTGGCTTTGGTCCGTTTGCTTCAAAGCCCGTCAATATTATGGAATAAGATACGTAGAGCCGTGATTTCATCCTTTACAGTTACCGATTGGATCAAGAGTTCATGTGCCGAGACAAATCAATGGAAAGCTGGTTAAAATGTACGTCATCTCTTATATCGAGAGGGTCCGCCACATCGATTTCTGGTCCTTTTTTGACACTCCTATCATCCTTCACCTCCCCAAAGGTTCCTTCTAGTGGAAAAGGTTCCTCCAATTAGAAACTAAGCCAGGAGATACATTTCGCCCGTATATAATAAACGAAAGATTATTACTTCTCCTTTCGAAATTTATTTGCTATAAGAAAGTTGTTTTTCGGAACTAGGGAGGAAGTAAATAGAAAACTTGTTCAATTCAGACTTTTTTTGTTGTTGTGCAATTTAGACAACTTCAGAAATTTAGCCCGTTGTTTGTTTGTTTTGGGAAAAATGCGTTCTTTTTTTTAATTTTTGGCATTTCCTATTTAATTTAGGGTTAATAGGATAATTTCATTCACAAGTACGAAAAGATAAGAAAGAAGTAAAGAACAGGTAGAAGAAAATAGGTAGATATAGGAAAAACTATATTTTACTTTTTATTTTCTTCCCCTAATCTTGTTTATTTTTTTAGCGTTAACCTCATTTTATATTTTTCTCCTATCAGTCTATTTATTTTAAATTTCCTTAGTTTTCATGTGTCTACAAATAAAATTTTTTTAATAGTTGACCTTTGTAAATCATAGTACATTGTTCAAGTAAATAAATTAGTAATTCGCATTTAGAAGCTTTCCTATAACCCATATTTTTCTGTGAAAATTATGAAACACGTTCTAAACTTAACGATGGCATAATTAAGTCTAGCTTAAATTTAAATTATAATACCCACCTTCCAATATAACGATCAGAGTTAACATGTTCACTATCTTGAATCCTTAATAAGATATAATGTGAAAAATCATAAACTATTTTAATTATTTTACGGTTTATTATTGTTCACTGTTTACTAAATTTTAGTAAAAATTTAGGGGGTTAACATTAACGTACAAGAGCATTTTAATGTGACCATATGTGGCAAATATGAAAATGTTCATACATTACTAGATTAATTTATGGATGTTACTCAAGGTGAAATAGCATATGGATTGTTGCAATTTTATGGATTGAAGAAGGAGAAAAAATGTGAATTTAGAGGTGAGAAAGACTCGACTATAGGAAAAATCACTAAAACATTTAGACCTAAAAAATTCGGGTAAAATAAGAGAATACAGAATCCGTAAGCATAATGAAACAGAACAAGGTACATCAAATGACAAAAATATGAAGAAAGATAGGCAAGAAATTGTAAAATAGAAAAATTGAAAATATGCAAATTACAGTTAAGTTTTTAGCCGGAAATATTTTGTGCCATTCTACAGTCAAATAATTGAAGTGGATGTATTTTTCCTCCAAAGATTATCTTAAACAAAATAATTTTAAATAATAATTAAGTCAATAAATTGTTTGGGGCGTGAAAAGACGTTAAATGCTGAGCATGTGTAGAAATGCCATATCCAGTCTTCGATATGCAGAGAAGAGTCAAATGTGTTGCAGTTTAAGAAGTCTGAGATCAAATTATCCGAGCAATTTACACGTGTAAGAGATTATTATTTCTTATAATTAAAAAATACCTTCCCATGGTCAAGATATCTTCTTCTACCTTTGAGAGACAATTTTCCATCTACAAGAAATGCTCTTTTTATACCGAAAGATTTTTTCCCATCTTCAGTAGGTTTGCTTTCAGCTCTAAGATATTCCCCTTCATATGTATATAAAATATTCCAATAGTTCATTATTTCACATAAACAACGACAGAATTGTTAATATTATTTTAAGGTTAAGGCTACTATTATCGGTTGTTTTATGTTGATCACTTCTGCGCGATATAACAAATGTCATTTATGGATTTCCACTTTAGATATAAGGCCTTTGAACTCGAAAACTCTTAAAGCCGGCCTCCTTCCATTTCCATACCTGCATATATAAATTATAGAAAGAAGAAGCAAACCATGCGGCAACTGTTCTGTCTGGTGGTGCAGATATATGATATCGTTAAAATTTCACTTAAGGTTTTGACACTTTTCTCTAGCAAACATTATTCAAAATTCATAATACTTAGTAACATGAACGTCCCAGGAAACGAAAGTCGTTTAATTGAAATTTAGATTCAAGGAGCAGGGTAATTCAAATGCATCAGTTTCAAATAGCGATGTTCATATCATATGTCAAACTACTTTAATTTTAATTATTTCGAATAACTACTGCATAATTTAGTTCTGGCCTAGGATATTGGTTTACGATGTTATAAATTACCGTGATTTCTGACTTTGAAAGTCCCTTTTGCATATTTTAACACTGACACCAACATATGCTCTTGAAGTCAAGTATTTATGACTTACATCAGAAAGTGTAGAACACTGATTAATTTAGTAATTAAAATATTGCGTTGAAATAAAGATCAGAGGATTCTTTTTCAAAATATTCGATAAAAATTTAGCTGTTGATTTTTAAAATTTAAGGCATAGAACAAACTTTCGAAAGGACAGAGAAGATTTCATTTCGGAACCTTATATATTTGAACAATCATTAAAGTCACTATCGAAATGTTATTAATATAATAAACATGATTAAATTTTACTAATTATTGATTAAATTTATTATTATTGCAATCCTTAAGTTAGATGTTTAAGGCGCCATTTCATTATTTATTTTAATTAAACGTTTGTATTTAAATTTAATTAATTTCCAGGGTTTCGTAAAAAGGGTTCCAGGGTTTCCAAAATAACAAAAATTAAACACAAGTAGTAGCGGTTCTAGACAAAAAATATCTTTGTAAGAGATGCCAGAGATAACC
Organism: Dysdera silvatica; assembly: GCA_006491805.2. NCBI lineage: Eukaryota > Metazoa > Arthropoda > Arachnida > Araneae > Dysderidae > Dysdera > Dysdera silvatica. The sequence goes on from QLNU02014802.1 coordinate 19,779,994, forward strand.
ATAAGTCCTTTACTGAAAGTTCCGTGGCTCTTTTTTGAAACAAACTTTTGAGACTCTCTGGTCTCTTTTTTGTCAACAAATCGATCTTTTTTTTTACAATCATTTAAAATTTAAAAAACATCCATGCTTCATCAATTGCAACAAATCTTTTTAATCTATATCCTACTAAATGACTTTCATATAACAATTTGCATCTGTCTTCCGCTCAGAAACTTGCTGAGGTAAGAGACGAAGAACTGTGCTTTTTTGTTTTAATTAAATTCAAATCTTTATTAATTATTTTATTTATAGTTGAAGCTGATGCAAAACTTTTGCAATAGTTCTTTGAGGTTTTGGATTTTCTTGTAAAACCATAGACTGCACTTTAGAAATGTTAGAAGAAGTGCGAATCTTTTTTTTTATATTCCTTTTGTTATTTCCCTCTTGACATTATCCTCCTGTCAATTTTTACCTTTTACATTAATAATATCACTTATTTTATGCTTTGAAACTTGAAAACCATGCTTCTCACGTTGTTTTTTAATTATTGAACATGAATATTTTTCTTCGGAAAGGACAAATATATAGTTTTCAAGCCACAGATTCCTTTCGTCCGCTATTTCACAGCACAAACTAAATTTTTAGTCGCAAACGATTTTCCGCTTTTCAGGTAATAGCGTGTTGTCATATTTTTTCCGTGGCGCTATTAGTCTTTTCTTAATTTAAAATCAAAGCCTTTATAAATATGTGCAAACACCCTCTGTATATATTGAAGCTAAAAAAACAAAAACTTTACCGATTGAAAGATTAATCTTCGTTTTGTTTTTGCTGCCTTCGTAACGTGATAATACCAAATAAAAAATAAATGCCACGACGAGAATATCTTGATCTTTATACTGAAAGTAACCGATCTTAAGGTAATTAATTAATTAATTAAAATAAGAGCGACACTAATTACAAGAGGAGCGCAGTCATCAACAAGACATAAATATTAATACAAGAGTTCACAAGTATCTTAAGCCAGAATAAGTTGATATAATTAATTCAATTTTTAATTAATTTGATTAGGAACGCTAATGTAATCCAGACAAATAGTTATCTACTTAATCACGTAATTTCTGCATGATTCTGAAACAGTAATGGAAATTTGAGTTATAAATTAATTAATGTATAACTCATTCGTGAATTAATAAATTTATTAATTCATGACACATTATGCAGCAATATTGATAATTGAGATCGCGTAAGTTAAGGGAGTTTTTAAATCGATTTATTTAACCGTTGATAGCTGTTTCGGTAGACATGTGTACCATCATTATATAAAATAAAACACGTTATCGCAGCTTAAATAATATTTTATATTTATATATTTATATTATGTTTTGTAATATAATATAAATATTATATTTTATATGATATTTGCGCGCAGTGAGTCGTACATCTTTATTATGTGTACCATCGTTAGAATGGCAACTTGTGCAGATTAACGTGTGCTGTCAGGCAGTGTTTCCTAAAACGGGGGTTATATTTACAGTCACAATTACGCGATAGGGGAATTACTGGAAATTAGCTACCACGTTAACTATTACACTTCACTTACTATTTTTACTTTACCGTAGTTGTACTTACCGTAGTTTATTACCGTAGTTGTAACCGCCATCTTATCAGCACTATTTGACATCACACATTAAGCTACATGAGTTGCCGTTCCGACGACGGTAGCATATAGATACCGAAATAATTGCTCACGGTTAAATAATACTATTTAAAAATTATGTTAATTTATACGACCTTATTAATTATACGAATACTTAATTTTCAGTTGCATATTTTAATTCTATTTATTTGGTATTAAACGTCTTGGGATTGATTTTAATTTATTGCCAAACTAAACAAAGAAATATAAATGCACTAACGTGCATTTACATTTCATCGGGTCATGTTTAGACTAAAGTTCTAAATCTATTCGAAATCCTTTTACAGCTTCAATTGTTTTAAATTTCAACGGAAGACTTTTTCTTCGTTTGATCCTCTGAAGTAGTAGCCTTAAGACTTTTAGGGCGAGTTTTCGACTTTGAAAGAATTTTAAGACCATGAATTACTTCGCGATTTGAAAGTAAAAAAAAAAAAATAAAGAAAAAAGGTTTTACTGAGCGGTGTGTCATCTCGTTCAGTGACCAGCTCATTAAACGGGTCTTCTCGTTCATAAGAGATGGGCAAAATCGGTCATTGATCCGTTCAATGACGAATTGGCATATTCCATTTTGATTCATCGTTTAAATTATTTTCTTACATTTCCAAGTAAAAGTCAAATTTATGTATCTCTACAAAATATAAATAGAATTTAATTCTACAAAATACAAATAGAATTTAATTCTACAAAAAAAAAAAAAAAATCCAATTACAAAGATATTCTGATTTTAAAAAGACTTACCAAATTAAGTTTAGGAATTATTACCCTTCTCAGGTCTAACACAATTGCTAAATAACGGCGAACACAGAAAGTCTACCGCGCGAGTTATTTGTATTTTTCGTATAATAATTTTACGTATGATAAGTACTCCACGAAAACACTCACATACACACACGCATGCACACACAAAAAACCTCGCCCCGAAGCCTTTCTGTGTTGACCATTATTTGGCAATTGTGTTATCCCTGAGAAGGGTAATAATATCTTACAACCTTATATATACGGAGAAAAACAGCTTCGTTCCTGTCCTCGTTGGTCTAGCGGGTAAGGCACTCCGGGCTCAACGGAATGACCCCAGTTCAACTCTAGGTCGTGGAACACGCTTACCTTTCGCCTACAACAAAAAATCTCTGATGTAAGCTAAAAAATGTGTGTAGCGGAATTAAAAAGTTTAAGGAAATACACTATTTCTTTTCTCATATTTGCATAATTTCTTATTAATATTTAACAATGATTTACATTATAAAACATTTTAAATAAGCATGCATTAAAATTACTCGACTTAATGAAATTGAACTCTATTAAATTTATTAATAATGTTCTTATACCTTGCAATTGATCAAACACGAATAGTAATTTTAGTAGGCCTTGTGGTATTGTAGTTGTAACACGTTCTCGCCAGCGTGCGGCTTTGCCGATTCCCAACTGTGCCAAAAGAGAACACTTACCAGCTAACTGCTCACTGTAGTCTGGGAGTTGGTTCCCAAGGACATAAGAGGTAAGGATTACTCGAAAAAACTATAGGTTCCCGCACAGCATGACCCTTGCTGTCTTGGCGCCGTTAAACTCAAACAAACAAAAATTTTAGTTTTTAACGAAAGGAACAAATTAGCTAATACATAAAAAGTTTACATAATAATAATTGAACAATTATATTTCTCTATTATTCTAGTGTATTGCAGAAAAATATAAATTATATATTTCACCCCATACAAAGAAAATATTTCTTTATGAAGCATTCATTGAAATATACTTTTTTTTTTTCAAAATAAATCCATTCCTTTGGACAATTAAACCAACCCACACAATTTGAACTCATTGACGCTTATTTATAAAGCAATAAGATGCGAATTTAAACATCATCATAATAATAATCGTCTTCTTCGTATCCTTCCCCTCTCTTCCTCCTCCTCCTTCTTCTTCTTCTTCTTATTATTATTCCTAAGACTCTTCTCTTTTGTTATAAACCGTTCTGTATAATTTCTTTTAGGAGTGTTCTAAATTTGATGTTATGATTCTTTTAAGAATGTTCTGGGTTTTGTTTAGCAAAACAAATATATTTTGCCTTGAGCCCAAGCTTTAATGCGCACCATGCATCACTAAGTCAAATTGTGTTTGTTTTTAAAATATAATGAAATCAGGATTGGAATTCCAAATGAGAGAATGGAATACCATAAGCGCCATATTTCCCAATGGGCAAAATTTGAAAGGCAGTATCAAATTATAAAACATTCTATTTTTTGCCTGTATGTTTTCTAAAACGAAAGTAAATAGAACAAAGCATTGTTGATTAAGGTATGAATCTGTGTGAACATCTTCAGCTGAAAGAAAATTCGTCTATAACAACGCGTATGTTACACCTCGACAATAAATAAACGTCCTAATACGAAATTGTGAGATCGCAAAAGCTACTGTATCTAATTTGTTCAAACTTTGCAGTTAAAGAATAGGAATAACCAAATTTTTTTATGCCTGCTGACGTGTTGTGTTTATGTTTTTGCAGATTTCGCGAAAATGCCAACGTATTCAATCCAAAATTCATTGCAAAATCGTTTTACGTAAACAACAGAAAACTCGTTTTTGTAGTGAAATTTGAAAGATAAAGTGTATTCCAATAAATCCAAAGGGATTTCCGAGTTAAAGATTGCAATCCAAACACAAATTGAAGAAATTGATGCGCTAGCACTTGAGCATGTAATTAAAAATTTTGATATGCGCTTGCGTCTTTCAATTGTACATAATTACAAACATATCGAACCTGAAATTTGTTAAATTTAAAACGTATATCTATTTCCTGTAATTGAAATAAAAAAAATTAATAGTCATTTTCTTGTAACTTCTTTTTACTTTTGGGGTGCTTTTTTTTCAACCACCCTGTGTGTAGCTGATTACGCAAAAACGACAAGCATGATGCTGATATTTCACATTCATAAGTATGGCAGCCACAAACTTCTATGCATAATGACCTTTTTCTTGATTTAAGAGAATTAAAAACTGCCTGCGATCAATTACATGTGAAGACAAATTGAATTTATTAGAAATTTTGTGTATTGAGTTGGATATAACAAAATCAGTATATTTCTATAATATAATCAGATATTTTGCCGATAAGAAAACTAGATGTCATGCTTTCCATGTGAAAAGCAGTGTTTGATAGGCACTTTTAGTATATTTTTTTGATATAGTATAGTAGTAGCTAGTATATTTTTTTTTTTTTGATAAATTAAAGTTATTTCTATGAAAAATGAATTGAATTCATTACATACCAAAATAAATAATACTGAAATATAAGTTAATATAGTTTTAATGTCTATGTATCAATTCTATAACTTTGTTTTTCAACGTTTTCCTGTCAATACGAAAGTTTTGGGTACTACTGCTGAATGTAAATAAATTTTACGTTCCCAAGCACTGATTTTGGGAGGTAGATATATAGCAAGCAGAAATATTTAGCCTAGGGGCGGCAAAATATTAAATCCGCCCATGAATGGCATATATATAATAGATAGATAGATAGATAGATAGATAGATAGATAGATAGATAGATAGATAGATAGATATATATATAGATAGATAGATAGATAGATAGATAGATAGATAGATAGATAGATAGATGTATAGATAGATAGATAGATAGATAGATAGATAGATAGATAGATAGATAGATAGATAGATAGATAGATAGATAGATAGATAGATAGATAGATAGACAGACAGACAGACAGATAGATAGATAGATAGATAGATAGATAGATAGATAGATAGATAGATAGATAGGATAGATAGATAGATACAGATATAGAATAGATATAGATGATAGATAGATAGATATAGTGATAGATAGACAGACAGACAGATAGATAGATGGATGGATGGATGGATAGATAGATAGATAGATAGATAGATAGATAGATAGATAGATAGATAGATAGATAGACAGACAGATAGATAGATAGATAGATAGATAGATAGATAGATAGATAGATAGATAGATAGATAGATAGATAGATAGATAGATAGATAGATAGATAGATAGATAGATAGATAGATAGATAGATAGATAGATAGATAGATAGATAGATAGATAGATAGATAGATAGATAGATAGATAGATAGATAGATAGATAGATAGATAGATAGATAGATAGATAGATAGATAGATAGATAGATAGATAGATAGATAGATAGATAGACAGATAGATAGATAGATAGATAGATAGATATATATATAGATACCAATCTTTTTTATTTTATTGCATTTCATTTCCGTAATTCACCATCGGATACATCCACTTATACGTCATAATTAAGGCCCGGATTTTCATGCATAAAATTTAGCCCAAATAATATGCAAATATTCTCCAAATTATTACAAGATGTGCAGAAATATGCAAGTGCATAGAAATTTGGACCCTACTCATAAGCGATGTTTCGAAATGTATAAAATAACAATTTATTGAAACAGTGCAAATGTTCTTGAAATTATTGCATAACATATATACTGAAATGCATAAAAAGTATCACTTTGTTACGTCCTTGAATATGATTATGCACAAAATTAATAAAAATATGCACCAAAATGCATGAAGAGCGGTCGTATACTCCGTTTCCTTTATTACTTATTAGTTTCTTTTAATTTGCAAGGTTTCCAAAAAGTGAAGCAAACAAACAAAATGCAATTTTATAGCTCGGAAAATATATATTAATATTCATCTCTCTCTCTCTCTTTTGGAAACAAAACAGCTAGTTGTCAGCAGGCACGCGATTTCCATGAATTTATGAAAAATATCTAATAAATATTTCGTAATATAATTTCGAGTTAAAGCTTCTCCTTTTTTATTAAAGATGGAAAAGATGCTTAAATTCTAATTATCTCCTTTCCTTGGGCTCCCAAAACAAAATTTGAATAATCCACGCTTTGGAAACACGCAACGAAAGTAATACTTTGTAGTCGAAAGTCGTAATGACGAAGAAATTATTCTGCTAAATTAAAATGCCAGAGAACTATTTCAAGAACTCCGATAATGATAGTGTCATTTCGAAAATTGTTATGATGATGAAAGAAACATTTCTTTAAAACAGCGTTTTATTCCTTTTCATATTGATGCAAAAATCTTCTTTTATTAAAATATTTTCGCATTGCAACTTTATATTGATAATAAATAATAAGCAGTTTAATATTGCTAAGCAACAAGGGGCATTTTTACATTAGTAAATTGCATTTAATGAGTACTAATGGCAAGATTTGAAACAGTGAGCATTAAAAATGTAATTATAAATCCTTCATCAATTATGCAAATTTCCTATTGTTAAATAAAAGTATATAACACAATTTTCATATAGTGCATAGAAGTTGTATAATGAAATTTATATAATCATATACTTCTATAGTAACACGTTGAGATATATATATATACACTGTTTAACAATTGCTAAAGAGTAGAGACAATTTTCTTCATAACTTTTGGTGGAGAATGCTGTATGAAATGGAATTTTCTAAATATTTACTAGAAGGCCTGTGGGATCTTTATTAAGCAAAATTGTACAGATTTATCCCCAAGGAAAAACAAGGTAGCAAAAATAAATAACTGTTTTTTTAGAATCCTCGAACAGAAAATGCTCTCTTCCACTAGAATAACGACAGATTTGGATCATCAAGGGAGAATATACCCTCCACGGACATCAACGCATGTATAGCATCTGTTTGGTCCACTTGCCGTTGGCCACTAAGTCGTTGAAAATATCTGTGGGGATTAGAGATGTAAAAAAACGGGAATTTTGGACACATTGGAAACTTTGATGGGAAGAAACCAAGATAGCTAGAATAAAGAAGGTAGTTCTGTACGGGAGTGATAGCTGATCGCTCCCCATACGAGAAGACCAGGTGTAGGCCATGCGTGTCAATGGCGGATGCAAGAAGGGTGGAGAGGCTCCCCTGTGCGTCTGCGAATAAGCATACGGCCATCTGAGGCTCCCAAACAGAATCGCTTTCGTCGCTGAAAACGACAGATCTCTGGTGTGCTCTCCAGTGCAGACGTTGTCGGCACCACTGCAGTCATTCCCAACGGTGGATTGGAGTCAAAGCTGCACATGCCAGAAGCACACTTGCATGTAGTCCTACTTTCAGTAGACATGTTAGGATTGTTAGCATGATCACTTCAGGTGCAAATTTTCGACGCATTGGATGTTCTGCTTAATAACATCGCTTTTCTTATGCGTCGATCTGTCCGCTCATCAGTCCGTCTGTGAGCCCTGGTTCCACGTCTTCTCGTGTGGGAATGTTCTTCGGACCATCTACGCCACCAATGTACGTACCACCACCGATACTTCTCGTTCAATTCGCTCCGCAATACGACGATACGACCAACCGGCCTCATGGAATCCCACTAGACGACCTCTCTCAAAGTTCGATAACTACTGAAATTGTATAGGTCTTCCACGTCCAGGCATTATAGCTTCTTCAGAGTCTTCGCAAGTGTCTATAATTCGGTGACTGATTACATCCACTTCGCCCTTCTCCTTAAATACCACCGACTATAATTTGCATATTATACATGTTTGGCGTCAGCGATAACTGGTTGATCCTGAAATTAAGATCACGCCTACTTGTGCTCCACCCCATTAACATATGCAAATTTCATAACCATCCAGCAATTCCTTCTTTGTGTTCTTTTTTCATTTTCCGGTAGTGTATGTATATATATAATTTATGATATAATTTATCACACTATTTAATTATGTAATTATATTATTTGAATGATGTAATTATATTGTCAATGATGTAATTATATTTAATGATGTAATTATATTATTTAATTATATGATGTAATTATATTATTTAATGATGTAATTATATTATTTAATTATATGATGTAATTATGTATTATTTAATTATATGATGTAATATATTAATTATATGATTAAATAATTATATTATTTAATCATATCATTATATTATTTAACCATGTGATTATATTATTTAATTTATTATAGTTTATGATACTTTAAAAATTACTATTTAGGACATAGGCTAATGAACTATGGCACTCTTTATCTCGTTTTAATCTCAGCATGGCAGTTTCAAGATTTCTCTATTCCCTCTATTCCTCCCAGTTTACTTTATAATGAGAATATTATTCGTTTATTATTAATGATGACGTATCAATAGTTGTTAATAAAGTATTGTTAATAAACAATGAATTAAACACAAAGTTTTTTTAACAGTAAAATTATATTGAAAATGTTATTTTCCTTCAGGTCATAAATTATCTCCAATAACAATATTCTGTCTTGGTCCATTTTCTATTTTCGTGCTAACGCCAAAATTTGTATAACTTTTTGTTGTTTAACGCTGTTTGGCTTGATACCATTACTTCAAATGGCTAATTTTCCAGATGAAACACCAGAACATTCCGGTAATGTTTTTGTTTTTTTCTCCCCGCTTTTTGGTGTGACACAAATTACATTTATCCCCAGGATCTTAAATTTCACATATTTAAAGATACTTTAATTAAAAATTAAGTCTCCAGATCTGTAAAAACGGAATTTTTTTATAAACGACGTGAAATGAAATTAACTTCATTTCATCATCCCGGTGACTGATTTAATTTAAAGATAAGTGTAATTTTTAAAGTTTTATTTCTGCTTTTCTGTTTTAATTTTCTCAGCAATAGCGTTTTTAGGGAATGTAGTATATCTTACTGTTTGTTTTTTAAAGTTCTAGATTATGTTGTCTAGCACCTAAAGAAAATTGGATTATGACAGAATGCTATAATTGTAAACTAAAAAATTACACAATACCTTTCATTTTATGTTTCCACAATAATTTTTTAAGTACGTAATTATGCCCGAACTAGTTGAATTCTATCAAGAAGAATTTATTGATGTTTATACCTTTAAATATTATATTATTTTAAAGTTAAAACTCTCGTATTACAAGGGAAAATTGATTGGCTAACAAAGTGAGCCAATTAATTTGAACATTTCAATTATTTTGGAGCCAGCCAGATTTCTACTAAAATCAGAATCCAAGATCTCTTTAAACTGATTTTAATTTATTTATGAATATAATGATATACCCCTGGAAAAGGCAAATCGTGTTTATGCTGCAGCCGAAAGCTTGTATATTTCTTTTGTTATTTTACTAATATTCAATATTTTGCAAGTAATTTAATATATTTTATACATTTTGCCCTCAAATATATATATCCTACATTTCAACACTTATTGACTATCAGTTTTGGGAAGGGCCGGTCTCAAGGTACGTTCTTTGTGAGTGGACGGAGGGGGAGACCTGGACCGACTAGAATTGGCGTCTCTGCGCCAACTTATCATATACTCCATTCATCTTACTTGAAATTTATATATATATACATTGGGGAGAATTAAGCACAATTATAAATATTATCGACGTACCTATGCTATCGACATTATAGTAAATCAATTTTAATCAATATTTATGATTGCAGGAAGGTTTAAAGGAAATTTCGATACAGTGATGATGATGTTTCGAAAGCGGCCCCTGGCGGATTCTTTGAGAACTAGTTGGTTGGAGCTGAGAATTCTGGTATAGTGGTTGGTTGGTCGGTCGGTCGAGTAGGTGGGCGGGCCTGTCCTTCCTTCCTTCCTTCCTTCCCTCCCTCCCTCCCTCCCTCCTGGAAAAGCTGTTATAAGAACACCCTAAACAAGGTTAGATGAAATTCGAAAACGGTGCTTAGATTTCTATATTGATGCATTCAGTAAAATGCAAAAATGCTCTCGATCAACGAACCCATTTTTAAGGAGATGAAATTTTTACCAGCAGATGTGGCACTAAATTCATCAACGAGGGATGCACGTAAGATTTCCGGGGAGTCACTCATTTGCCGGAGTGTCTTAGTCATTGTGACGGTATGATTGGCATGATTGACTGTGATTCTCAGAATATAAATATTTTGAAGAGCCGTAAAAGATGCCTTACCTGCACATTACCATTTTTATTGGACACTGGATTATATACAACATGCGAAAACATTATTGATTATTGGAGCGCATTCTAGCGTGCTCATTCCACGATTGATGGAGCAGGAATGTGTGTCTTAACAGTTTTGAAGTTAAAAGTTCAACAGAGTATTGTAAACGCCCACACGATATGATTGGTCAGTTCGTTTGTGACGTGGGAGGTTTTAGTCCTTGATTGGGCCGAAAGAACTGGTCGAACATCCATCAGGGCCAGGCACCTAAACACATAAAGATGTCAAGTTGCTGTAGTTCGTGTGAGAAAAGCGGAAACATTCGCCATGGGGTGCCTGCATTTCTCAGGATTTGAATTCTCCAGTTGCCTCAACTAGTCGTTAAATTACTTGGGAAATACTAAGGGGGTGGGGGGGGCCTCTGACCGTGAGAACGAGAATCGCCTCAAGATTACATGCATTTTTCGATGTAAAACGGTACAAGAAATGTACCACAAATTTCCTATACCCCTATATTGCGACTAATAAACGTGAAAAAAAATGTCCTATAAATTTACCTTTTTTGTGGTTGTTCTATAAATATGAAAGTTGTAATATATCCTCTTTTAACAAACGCTTATTCAATATTATATGTGTATTTACTTAATTCAACAAATTAATATTATATTCATTTAGAAAACTGTTTCTCCAATTATGCACGATACAGATCTGCCTTATTGTGTAACTTCAAATGATTGTTTTTGATTGGAAAAGTGCAGCCATGAACGTCTTTTAATTGCAATGACGAATAATTGCTACTACCTCATTCAACTCACCATCACCAATTCTATTTCTTTGTCTTCACTTCATTCACTATAAAAAAGATACGTTCAGATTTTGCATTTGAATGCGGTAAGCTTATTTAGATATTTACATTGTAAGTATCTAAATGGGAACACAGGAAAACGTATTTACTTGTAAAAAAAAATTGAGGGAAATTTGGAACTGGTGTGGGAAATTTTGCCTTCCTTTGTGTGAAATTTCCTTCTAGTGGGTTGGCAACACTGCAACTGGGGCACTCTGATTATCTTAGAAATTAGATAAATCCGGCAGGGGGCACTTCCCGTTCCCCGGGAATTTCATTAAAACCTATCTATGTTTAGAAATGTATAAAACGTACGAATAGTATTGTGTGTTCGCGCTCAGTTGGCGTGTGATACCGTTAGCAGACGGGTTAGTCCATTGCAGTTTAGGGAAGGGCGTCTTGCCGAAACTGGTTTTTCGCGCCAGAAAAACCAGTTCCTCCAAGACGGCCTTCCCTAAACTGCAATGGACTAACCCGTCTGCTAACGGTATTACACACCAACTGAGCGCTAATGCACAGTATGTGTAGGCCCATTTGGCGATGGTGTGTGTGTGTGTGTGTACTTATAATAAACGAGATGTGTAGCTAGTAGCTAGCTGGTTGCTTATGAAGTTGCAGGCCGAACGTTGAAATAGTTGTCCGACTACTGCTCACTAACGCGAAATGCCTTTGAGCCCCGATGGAGAGCCTGAATTTAGATATTAAAGCGTAATTTACTTGGTTAAGCTTAACAGTACTAATGCTTCCTCGTGAGCCCTTCAATGAAGCTGACCTTTCCTGCGACAGATTAATATTGTATCCACAGGCAGTCAGTGGCTTATCAAGCCTGGCTTATCAGGATGGGGGAGGATTCAGAGCAGGAGAAACGCATAGGTACTAACCTGCTACCTCCTATCTTAAAGGATTCCTCCAGAGGCTGGATGTTTCTTTATTTGAACGGACTACGTTGTACTCTTTTTCCCGGTGAAGTAACTTTGCCACAGAGACCAGATGAACCAAAAACACGGGCCTGGATTTCAAGAAACAACCGTTAAGTACTTTCACCTCGTTTAGTTAGTTTTAATGTTTGTAATTAGCTATTTATACAGATTAATGTTTTAAGGCATTGAAACTTGTTGGATCTGGTGCTCTCGAAAATATTAAGGCCCCAACAGGCTGTTAAACTGTGATGCTGTAATCGAATAAATTATTATAATTTTTCCGAGTATTATTTGGTATTGAGTAACATTGAATTGTGACACACTTGTTTATGGAAGTCCATTGAATCTTGGAAATATGTATAGCATTTTCCTAGGTAGTTGTTTACCTAGAACGATAGGTTAGAACTGGCAGCCTGTGTGAAGAAATCGTGTGTGACTGTAAACTGACGTCCCAGCCGAGCAAAGAATTTGCAATAGGCCGATCATCCCAGGTTAAAGGAACTTTATAATTCTTTGGGTACTGTATTAATATGTTCAGTTACTGAATAATCCAATAGTTAAAATGCGCTTAACTTGTTTCAGCAATTGTTTCTGGTAGATTTCTATAAGGGTATGCCGATGTTTGTTTAGCTCTTCGCAACTTACCTTTGCTTGACATACCTTTTCTCACACTACCTGTATATTATTACTTTAATAAATGTGTTCATTTGTCAATAAGAATATGAGTGACTTGTGTCTGATGATCTGCGCTCATGTATCAAATTTTATGTTCGGACTTCATGATTCAACCAGACTGCACATTAAGTATAGACAGTCAGTGAAACTGCTATATTCCACAATATGTTTTTAGTTTTTGTGATATCTTACTAACGGAGCTTGAAAAATATACAAGCACCGATCCGCATACTGCCATGAATCTCAATTTTAAGCTCTAAAAGACAGCTTGTTGACATCCAACGAGTCAAATATACTTTGACGCAAGAAAATGGCAAAAGGCAATTTGAAATTTTGATCGTTTCCTCCCATATGGTTTGAAAAGACGGAGATGCGTTTTTTTTTTTTGCCATGCTGTCCTTTTAGATATAGGTATCTCTGAAACGGCTGCTTGTTCATGGCCAAATTATCAGAAGTTTCAGAGATAGCAA
>QLNU02014802.1:19809191-19859584 GCA_006491805.2 Dysdera silvatica
TAATGCAAATATTTAAATTTAGCGGGTTTCAATTAACATTAATTCGCAACTCTCTAATCCGCAACTCTAATCCACAACTCTCTAATTTGCAACCATCTGATCCATAACTCTCTAATCCGTAACTCTAATTCATAACTCTCTAATCCGCAACTCTAATTCTTAACTGTCTAATCCGCAACTCTCTAATCCGCGACTCTCCAATCCCCGTCTCTCTAATCTGCAACTCTAAATCGCAACTCTTTAAGCCGCAACTCTCTAATTACGACTCTAATTCTCAACTAACTCGGTAGGTTTTCACCGTTAACAACAATAGTCATCATCATTGCATTTACGGGAGACCTTTACCTTACCCTTTTTATTGCGTACAGCCGCAGTATAGCCCAGATGCTCTTGCGCCATAAAACATCCAAATTATTGCGTACAGACAGACTGAAAAACCACATGCAATCGCAGGTTCAATATCTATTGAAACCCGTTAATAAAAATAGTTAGGCCCATCGAATATTTTCGCGTAATCAACTTAATATATTTTTTAAGTGAACACAACGCTTGTCCCCAAACAACCTGCAAGCTATACGCGTGGATTTCTTCTTTCATTTATTATAGTCCATGTTTTTATATGTATTTTGCTGGGGAAAATTTTTTGTTTTTACCTTGGTGATAGCGTGTGCTACAAGAAAACTGAAAGCTGCTTCTATAAGAGATACCACCTTTCTCTTTCACTGCCATTTTATTTTTTGCCTTCCTCAATAATACCAGCCGAGATGCTTTTTTTCAAATCTCTTTCAAAAACCGAATTTCTTATTTCCCAGTACAAATTATTGCTACCATTTTTTACATATACAAATCATTATTATTTTATCAGGAATTTGTGTAAATTTTCCCCGTTTTTGGTACAAATTCGAGTTTTTATTTACACGAGGAACTTTTTGCAACATTCATCTTCCGTATGAGGGATTAGATGTAAATATCTATTTTTCATGTAAATTACTGATCATAGAAAGAGTAATATCGAGAAAAACAAGAGATGTTAAAATAATATCTACTGAATACCTGACTTACGTTGCAAGAATTACAATAATTACAAATAAATACAACTCTATTCGGGTTATGTCGTTGTATTTGTAATCACTCTTATGACATAAGCGATGCATGAAATGCATGTTGTTTTAATATCTCTCATGTTTTATAACATTTCAGTAGCCAGTTGTGCACCTAATTTATTTTATAATTTTCTGGCAAACAACCGTTAATTCATTAAAACCATACAATTAATTATTTAGGCTTCATTAAATTTTGAAATTGACCAATAAAACGTCAATTATTGAAGAACTAACGCCATTTTGCAGATGGAAAAGATGAAAACGATGACTTTTGCAAGGATATTCTCGATTTTTTCATTTTCTTTAAAGCATTCTGACCTTTCCTGTTCTTCCGTGTTGAAAATGCATCTAAACAACAATTTTTTAATACTTATTACTTATAGAAGACTATATTAAATCAGATTTAATTAAATAGCGGTTAATTTTTTGCCTATTTTGCACAAAATTCTATTAAAAATTTTTCCCTTTAAACAGGTATCTATCTGTTGCACTGTTTCATAAATAATGAACGAAACAAGATCATTAAATGAAGCGGTATTTAGAAAATAAAATGGAAGCTCTGAAAATTAGCGAACATTTGTTTCGTAGTAATGAAATATAATATAAATATTTTATATTTTTTCATAGTGATGAAATATAATATAAGGTAGATGAAATATACAGGACAATATTTATTTACATGAGGAATTTTACAAAGATTTTATCTATAACTGTTTGTGAATTTCTCATCCCCCCCCTCCCTCTAAAAAAAAACTTTTCATATCTTGTCATAAGTTTTCCAAATAAAATTTTACATTTCGAACTCTTAACCTACCTAAATCAAAACCTACCTAAACCTACCTACTCTAAACCTATCTAGGAGTAATGCTATATTATAATGGTAACACACATATAAACATAATAGTACCTTCCGCAACCTTAAAAAAAACGCCAACATTTTCTGGAGCTTCTTTGGAGGACCTTTGAAGTTGACTTGAAGTTGACTTGAAGTTGACACTACTGAGCCAAATTTCAAGGAAAAAAAATTATCAAAAATATTTATCAACAGAAATAAGAAGATTTTATTTTTTTCACAACCATTGAAATCTAATCTCATCGCTAATGCTAAATTCGCTGTTATAAAATTTTTTATTCCATCCTACTGAATTTAAATTACAAAATGTTCACATCCTTAAAATGCTCTTCGAGAAAACCTTTTAAAATGCTCATATCTTTACTATATTTTGAATGTTATTTAAAAAAGAAAGCCAGGGAGAAACATAAACTTTAATGTCGAATTATATCTGCCTCATTAGCTTCAAAGAATTTTAATATTGCACTTTTTCACTCTGGCGTATGCCATGCAATCATCGTCGTCAAAACGTATGCAAACCAATTTTCCTTTTAGAAAAGTTGAAATATTACGATATAGATCGTTTTCATATCGAAATTAAGAGGTAAAATTACCTTATGAAATATAAGGATAGAAATAAAAGCCGTCTTTGAACTTTTTTATCTAAATTATCAAAAGATACATTTTCTTTTTACTCAGAGGTCTCGTTAAGATCGCACTACTCACTGTAGTCCGGGGTTTGGTTCCCTAAGCCTCAAGAGGTTCGGATTCCTCGGAAAACAGTAGGTCCCGGCACAGCATGACCATTGTAGTCCTTGAGCCGTAAAACCACACAAACAAAGAATACATTTTCTTTACGTTTCATTTGCATTACTCGACAATAATTTCACGTGTACGTAGTCGTTCGTTAATTTACTGTTCAATTCATTCATCTATCATTCTCTTCATTTATCTGTTGTTCGTTTAATTTATTCATTCATTCCCCCCCCCCGTTTATCTGTGCCTCCGTATGTACTAATATGCATACTCCATCATTAATTTCTGCTTTCGTCTGTAATGTCATTTCCTTCCTTCCTTCCTTCCTTCCTTCCTTCCTTCGTTCATTCATTCATTCGTATAACCGTCTTTCAGTCGTTCCATAATTTTCAATTAGTGCCGAATTAAGGCACTGATTGAAAATTAATTATTCCCCGGGCTAGAAGAATAGAACCGGCCCCTAATGAATATGGCCGTGATAATATTCAGTTAATAATTTGTGAGCTTTTTCTTTGAAGTTCATTATTTCAATATTCACGTTTACTGGTAAAAATTTCTGGTAAAATAGTATATAACAAAATTTAGTATACCGCTTAAATCCAAATAATGCCAAAAACCGCCCCCCCCCGACATGCTTGGCCTCTTCGATGCCCTAGGACAGAACCTGTGTTGCTTATACCTAAATCCGGCACTGTTTCCAATGGACGCAAACATGTCGTTCAATTATTTCCATCCTGCCATTTTGAAATTAAATTTCACTAATGGAATGCGGTGCCTTAAATAAATACTGGAAACAGTAGATCATAAAGCAAAGCTCGTTAGAAACTTCAGAAGCTTTGTGTGATTATATGCGTCGACCATTAACTTCGTAGAAGATGCGAACTTTTGTATGAAGACTCAAGTCACAACGAAAAGGAATGTATTCAAGATCTCGGCCTGTTCTAAAGATGAAATGTTAGGAAATAGGAAATTATTGCCACACGACATGTGCACATGTTATATTTCGCATGTTGAATTAACACAAAAAGCACAAAAGATCGGACATAAGTTTAGATAGCACAAAAAGTTTAGGCACAAATTTAAGAAAAGGAAAAAAGGAAAATGGAAACAAGTTCTGTCCCCCGAAAATACGATCAACTCCATCTTTAACTTTTAAAAGCTGAACAAATGAAGGATTGCACGTAAAAAAAAAAAGATAAAGGATAATACTGTAATACGAAAAAGCTGTGATATATACTGTAATACGAAGAATACTGTAATACGAAATACTGGGTATTTTGAGGCAAAAAAAAAAAATACAAAATATAACTTGGTAAAACCATTGAGGATTAATTATTTTCGTTGCCATTTATACTGTCCCAGAGAAGGGCAATAATATATTAACGGTAATAATATCTCACGACCTATATATACGGAGAAAAAGAGCTTCCTTCCCCGTCCTCGATGGCCTAGCGGTCAAGGCGCTCAGGGGTCAACGGAGAGACCCTAGTTCGAATCTAGATCGGAGACGATGACCACCCTTTTTCTCCTATAGTAGAAAGCTCTAGCTTGAGCCAATAAACGTGTGGAAATTTTCACGTATAATTATTCCTCACGAAGAAACACAAAACACTCGCCCGGAGGCTTTTCTGTGTTGACCATATTTGGCAATTGTGTTAACCCTGAGAAGGGTAATAATATCTTACAAAATAATATGTTACAAAATAATATATTAAATAGAAAAATGCGAGTATTGAGGTTAATTGCACATTAAATTAAAATTAAAGTTGCTTTTCTATTATCTGAGGCTTCAAATGATTTTATATTTTGATTAGTGTGTTATTTAATTTATATATAACTCTGTATTAGGTAGGTTTTCAAGTCTTACCTGTTCTTAAATCATCTATTAATTGTAAACATGTATTTTTAAAATGGTTTATTGTCTACTATAGAAAAGCATTTCAGCTTCAATGACAGCTCATAAACTGCAAATTTAAGCATTTTAATAAAAAGAAAATTTATTATCACGTTACTTATATACATTGAAAAATCAAATTTCACAATTGTTCCATTTTTAAATTAATTTTTATTTATAGAGAGGGGGGGAAGGAAGAGCAGGATGATTTGTTATTCTCGAGTTTACGGAAAAATTTATTTAATAAATAAAATATTTTATTTATTAATGCATGAATAATTATTTATACATTAATTAAAGTGTCGATTAATGAATAAAGACGAAGCTAAAGACGGTTTTATTATTCATGGCATGAAAATAAAACAAATATAGTATAACATAAGGATGTAAATCGGAACAATGTGAGAATGCTAGGTCATAACATAAAATTTCTGTAAAATTATGTAAAATTGGTTTGGAAGAAAATATAAAATTGATACAGAACAATGTGATATTGATGTGGAATAATGTAAATTTGATGTGAAGCAATAAAAGATTTATGTAAATCAATAAAAATGTATGTGAAGCAATAAAAATTAATGGGAGATTTTGCAAACTTGATGTTGAACGGTATTAAATTGATAGCAGAGTAACATGAAATTCACGTGAAATAAATTAATATTAAAGTGAGTCAATGTGAAATTGATGTAGAATAATATAAAAAAAAATGTTTAAAAAATTTGCCACTTTCTCTTCGGTAACACAAGGCCATTGAAATGGATGCGCATTAATAAATATGAATTTTAAAGAATAATTAGGCCTATATGTGACATTAATCACACATTGAATATTATAACAAAAGACATGATTAATAAAAAGTGTTGTAATGAAGAAATGAATGTGCAATTAATATAAATGCCAAAAAAATAATTTACATTAATTAAATAATTTCTTAACCTTCACCTTTAAAATTATCGAATCGTTTATGTTCTGCATTTTCTGATTTTAGTTTAGAAGGCAGAGCCATATCTTAACGCAATATATTTTGTTCCAAAACTTATATATTATCTTCTTGTTGAAATTGCCATAATAACCGTAAAGACAGAAGCTAATCAATTACTTCGCTTGTGTGACGGTATCTTCGCCAGTAGACAGTAACTCGGGATATTTCATGTTTTAGAGAGTCTTTTTAGAGCATAAGCGGCGATGTTTTGCAGCGAGTTGCAATGGGTTTTAGAAGATGCGTAAGATCATATTTTATCTCTTGGTTAGCAATTTATTATGAAAATAATCAGATACAAGATATGACGGAGCGTGTCAGTTTGTCCAAGATTCTGAAATATTTTGAAGTTGACAAGATAAATAGTTTTGAGAACAAGAAAGATAAATTAGATCAATCACTTTCAATAAAATGTCGAGATAACTAAAAAGTGTTTTGAGGTGAAGTGGTGTTCAAGTGACATATAAAAGTTGCAAGCATTGAATTTACAAAGACGAAATTGGCAAGCATGAAATTTACAAGGATAAAGTTGGCAAGCATGGAAGCGACAAACATGAAAATAACGCATGAAAGTGAGGGGTATGACAATGACAAGCATGAAAGCAAAAATAAAAAAGTAGAGATTACCATAACCATTAAAATTTCGTCATTAGCCCAACGTATGAGGACAGATTCTGCAGAATTTTGAGAAATACAATTCTCTTTAACAAACGAAATGTCGAGAAAGTAAGAATGATTACGATCGATGTGACACACTGCACAAAAATAGTGTATAAATAAAACACAATACTTTTGCAGTTAGAAATTACATAATTTAATGTCGTGACAGCTGTTTCAGTAGCTTCTTGATACTTTTTTCAAACAAAATATACAAACCAAAAAAACTGTTGATTGGTAATGATGGTCACGGTTTTCATTATACGAGTTACAAGTAATGCTTCGGAGAAAAATAACCGTTTTTCACTGGGATAGGAGAAACATCTCTGGATACAACGCTGATCACCGAGACAGTGGAAATGTTCAGAAAAGTAGTCAAAATTAAACTGATGAGGATTTTAAATACAGTTAATGGGGCAACAGTTTTTTGTAGCATTCCGCAAAAAATATGCTTTCACTAGGATCGTTGATAGCTCCATTGCCCATTTGAAATATGTGGAAGGCTTCGAGAAAGTGGATTGCCCAATAAAAACCGGGTATTTTTCTCCGAATCATTACTTGTAACTCATATAGCGGCAACCGTAACCAGCATTACCAATCAACAGTTGGTTTGGTTTGTTTGTGTAATTCGTTTGAAAAAAGTAGCAAGAAGCTACTGAAACAGCTGTCACGACATTTAAATTGTGTAATTTCTAACAGTGACAGTATTGTGTTTTATTTATCTAATATTTTTGCGCAGTGTATCACATCAATCGTAATCATTCTTAATCGTAATTATTCAGGCTCAAGAAAAAGTTAACGAGGGCGAGAAGTTACATTTTTATGAAGAACTTTTGTACTTTTCCAATCAGGAACATGACCTTTCTCCCAGGCATGTTCTGCCAGAAGGTTACACATCCATCTGCTGTGGAAAAAGGGTGAGGTACCTAATCTTCTGACAGAACATGCTTTGGAGAAGAGACATACTCCTGATTGGAATGCTGCAAAAGTTCTTCACAAAAATGTTGCTTCTCGCCCTGTAGGCTTTTTCTTGAGCCTTGAGAGACTTTTCGGGACTTTCAGATTAAGAAAACGGGCTATTAGTGTCACAAAACCTATACCTGAATCTTTAAATATTTGTACAAGAAGATGGACAAAACCGGAATACGATTTCCAGGAAAACCTGAGTGGGGGACTGCTCAGTAAAAAACCCAGAATGGCGGGGTATAAATACAAAGGACATTGTTACTTTTCGACACTTCGCCTGATAAAGGGGGCAGTATTTATCGAAACGTTGCAGAATCCTTTCTTATACGTTGTGCCAATGGCGGAATTTCACTAGTTATGTGAGAAATGGAAAAGTAATAAGTATGAAAGCAAGAATTGCGCGTGTACGCTCGAAGAACTTCAAGATGTCTTCTTAATGTGAGTGATGCCTCATTTTTATATACCACGATTAATTAATTTATCTCAGCTTATTGTCTGATTATATACTATCGTCATACTTCAATCATTCGTCAAGAAATAGTCAGAAATCTTTCCCTAGTCTCCGCTGTTAATGAGATGCCCATTTTTTAAATCCAAATTTAAGGAGATAATTGTTTAGGCTTAAATGGTTATACTCAAATCAGGGGCGGACAAAGAGTGTCATTTTGTTTGTTTGTTTGGCTTTTTTATGGCGCAAGAGCATCTGGGCTATACTGCGCCAGTCATTTTGGGGGGAGTCAAGGACAGAATTTGCCATGGTCTTGGAATAACACCCTTCATTTATCATGAAAGTTGGAATTTTTTACAGTGAAAAAATATATTTTGGAGGTCATGACCTCCCCACTGTGTCCGCCCTTTACGTCACGCGTCTATCGATGGATTAAATGACGTTGATACCGTTCGTCTAAAAAAAGGTGCTTCGCGAAATATCGTCCGTATTGGTCTATCAAGTGATACACAGAAATCTTAGTAAATTTCGTAAGAAAATCAGTGAAATGCAGTATTTAACATAACAGATGAGAAAGGTGCCCGTCTTTAACCTGTTAACCGGGGAATAAAATTTTGTGAAACTCGTTTCACACTGGGGACAATTTTTTTTCTCAGTGATATTTAATTAATTTAAGTGATATTAACTATATTGTTTATGATATTTAATATTTAATCGATATTTAATTAATTTCAGTGATATTAAATATATTTAATTTCAATGACAAAAAATGTCGTCATTCGCATTTTGGTAGTCTTCCGGGCATGACGAAAAATGTCGTCATACCCAGTTAACAGGTTAATGAACAACAATTGAAGACGTCATCAAAATTTCAAATACTGCTATTCTCTCGAATTTTTGAGTAACTTAAAAAATGCATACCGATAAGTAAATGTCTGATATACAAGATTTTTTGATAATAATTATTGATTGTTTTGATAATAGATTTGATACATAAACCGAAGTTATCAGCTTGCAAATGAGAGTGGTCAGTGAAAGCTTAATCTTATTAACAGGAGTAAGTATATGAGTAAGTATAATAAATAATTCAATTTCATTAAAAGTTTTAGCTGTAGTTTGAATTTATACATTTTTCAATTTTTCTTCTGCGGAAGATCACGAGTGTCTCCTTGATGATCCCATGTATGTAAACAGATGATTGAAGTGGTCTGTAAAGGACCTAAATTGCTGAAATACCAGTCTAAAGAGTTAGACACGAAATACGTTGAAATTGATTGATACGTTGAGAACTGTGATCTTCTGTAATTCGACGTAAGTGTCAGGGTTTATTTAAAAGGTTTTTCTCAGCAAGTTGTTCAGTATCAAACCTGCTGCTAAAAGGATGCGATATAATTTTAAACTTTAAAATAATCTTTTTATCTTTTAATCTTCTTAAGCTTTTAAGTTCGTGCCTGAGGTCTTGGTTAGTGCATATTTCTATCTTATATGTCATTTTCACGTATTGGGTATCAGTATTTCCAAGATACATTTGATCTTGCTAAATTTATTGACTAGAAGTTTCCATATTTCTTATTGTAGTAACGCAAAGCCAAGTAATTAGAATATTCCATTAGTTTTGCAGAAATTTTAATGTTATCTCCTTTCCCCTCTCTCCCCTTTTCTCGCCTGTTTCAACATAGAGTCAAATTATCAGCAATTGAAGATTCTAGATAAGGCTACAGCCACCGAATTTTACATCTTTCGCAACGCAATGAAGCCGGGCCTCTTAAAAGACTCAATTTGGAAAGTTATTTCGCATGTTTAATTAAACCCCGGTAACATCTTTGATTTTAATTAACACATTATTTATAATTATTTGCTTTGGAAGCTTAGTTTGCTTTGATAAATATTCTATTTTGCTGTTTGGTGAAAATCCGTAGCTCAAGACTTTTTTAAGTAATGTTCGTCTATGAGTCTGCCAGCGGAATTAATTTTGCACTTTTCCAATGCATCAGTCGGTGGAATAGATAAGGTTATCAGTTGGAACGTCTATTCAAATAATAACCGTATCTATGCCACCGAGTGATTCATTGGAATAGATACAGTTATCAGTTGAATAGATACAGTTATCAGTTGAATAGATACAGTTATCAGTTGAATAGATACAGTTATCAGTTGAATAGATACAGTTATCAGTTGAATAGATGCTTTATTTATATTCAAAGAAATTTACATACAACACTCCCCCTCTCGAAAGTACATCTAACCTTTTGTACTCCATGGCAAAACATATAATTCCGTAATTTGTTATTGAAAATTTATTACAAAACAGCCTGTTTGTAAATCACCTGTGATTCTACGATCATGTTTAACTACCCGCACATTCCCAAATAGCAATAATACCTCACAAAATATACTTCTGATTGCGTAGCACACATAAATGTGTTTACATTTGTGCAGAGCAAGTAGGAAAAACTCCCGTGAAAGAAAACCTTCCCATGAGGAGAAGGAAACTTTTCAAACTGGGGAGAAATAGCAGAAAAAATATTTTAAGACTTGTAGTTGTTTGTTCAAACCGTTTTCAAGAAGTAGCGTTATCCCAAGAGGAAGAAAATTTCATGCCACTTTTCCTGGCGAACGAAACAGAACACTCTGTTTTGTATCTGGCAATCCATGGCGAGTATTTTTGATATCTCTAAAGTGCAATCATTACTTTGCGAACAGAAATAAAAAGACTTGGCTGTGTTGCTAGATACTGTATTATTTGCTTTACGGGTGTTCTATTTTCCAATAATCCCCACGTGAACTGAAAGTTTAAATTAAAGACGATAAACTATTAGAAAGTGTATTGTATTATTACTCAGAAAAAATACTGATCTTGCAATGAGTAAATTCCTGCAAATAAGATTTTAATTTGGAGATAAGAATTTACAGAAAAGATATTCAAGACTGCGAATTAATGTATTAGCTGCGATATACAATATACCAGTCAGCGTGCAACGGAACCGTGCCAGAATTGTACAGAAGTATACTTGCCAGAAGTGTACAGAAGTATACTTGCCAGAAGTGTACAGAAGTATACTTGCCAGAAGTGTACAGAAGTATACTTGCCAGAAGTGTACAGGAGTATACTTGCCAGAAGTGTACAAAAGTATACTTGCCAGAAGTGTACAGAAGTATACTTGTCAGAAGTGTACAGGAGTATACCTCCCAGAGTGTACAGAAGTATACCTGACAGAAGTGTACAGAAGTATATTTGCCAGAATTGTACAGAAGTATACTTGCCAGAAGTGTACAGAAGTATACTTGCCAGAAGTGTACAGAAGTATACTTGCCAGAAGTGTACAGAAGTATACTTGCCAGAAGTGTACAGGAGTATACTTGCCAGAAGTGTACAAAAGTATACTTGCCAGAAGTGTACAGAAGTATACTTGTCAGAAGTGTACAGGAGTATACCTCCCAGAGTGTACAGAAGTATACCTGACAGAAGTGTACAGAAGTATATTTGCCAGAAGTGTACAGAAGTATACTTGCCAGAAGTGTACAGAAGTATACTTGCCAGAAGTGTACAGAAGTATACTTGCCAGAAGTATACTATACAGATATGATACGTCTGTCAAAAAACGCCACTCAAACACTTCTGATCCCGAAATTTTCATTTTTACATCACGAGGTCACGTGAATTGTAAGCGGCACAGTGAGCAAAGATGAACAGACGAATACTACTAACTTTTTTTCTGTATATTTTGTTTTCATTATTATGTGCTTGAATAACACTTTTATTATTTTCTTAAGATCGGATATTAAACTAGAAAATAAATACAGTAGAACCTCCATATAACGAAATGGACGGTTCCATGAAAAAATTTGTTGTATACAAAATCCGCTAGGTGAAGGTGGCAGTGCAATATGATACCACAATTAAATCCCATTTTTCAGTAAACGACTGTTTCTCATAAATAACATTCAACCATTTAAAAATGTACGTTTTTAAATGTGAAATATATATGCGTATAAAAAAAAAAAATTCTTACCTTAAAATGAAAACGTATTTAATGCTTCTTTCATACACATTCATGCTTTTGTAAAAAAAAAAAAATCGCCAATATCCTGATGCACAGCAAACGGTGATGTTGATTCATCAAAAAAGTGTTCGTATATATTACGGTATATTTTGTTTACCACTTATCTTAAAATAGTGTTGTATTCCCACAGTATTAGGAAGCCCGATGTCGCTGACGTGGCCACTCGATTTTCTGTTTTGGTCTTTAAAAATTTCGTTATATGAAAACACTTTCATATGTAATGACCATGGGGATTTACCAAAACTTTGCTAGGAAAAGAATTTCGCTATACGGAAGTTCGTTAATGGAGGTTCTAATGTATTAACGTTTTGCCAAAAATATTAAACGGGTTTCTATTTAAAAAAATAAATAAATAACGTGCTCAGTAGGCCATTTCGATTAATCCGGATTTCGATAAATCCGGATTTCGGTTAACCGAAGTTCGGTTAAGAAGGGTTTAACTGCGTAATCAAAAATACCCTCTAAGCAAAGGTAACATTTGGAAACATTTCAGTAAAGTTATTTGAAAATATAGATATGTTGAGTAGGTAACACCGCTTGACATAAATATAATAAAAGCAATCAGACAACTTTGAGCGGTTTGTTAGATTATTGGTATAATAATAATATAACAATAATATATAACAATAATATAACAATAATATATAACAATAATATATAACAATAATATATAACAATCTAACAAACCGCTCAAAGTTGTCTGATTGCTTTTATTATAAATATAGATATATTATAAAAAAATATATAAATGGTCAATTAGCTGATAAGCATACTAACAGTATTCAAAATATTTAAAAATACAGTGAAAATCGTTTATAACGACGCTGGTTATAACGACCAACCGCATATAACGACGGAATTTTTACAAGAAGTTTGGTTTGCTATTCTACTCCATACTAAATATATCGGTTATAACGACATCGTATATAACGACGAAACCTGCTATAACGACGGCGATTTTGTAGTCTACGTAGATTCTAACTAGGGAAATTCGTATCGGATATAACGACGCGACTTGACAGTCATAAAGCAGAACCACGTGGGTTAGTTATTAAAATTTAAAGTTAGTTATCAAAATTTAAGCGTTATTCTAATCTTGTTTATTTACAAATGTAAGAGTAATTTTTATTACTGCTAAACCTGAATATTAAAGATAGTGAACTTAAAAAGTGATTTATTAATTGAATATCACGAGGGTCATATTCTTTAGGGGCCTATTCTATTGTTTCAGCGTAGGGCCCATAAACTCTTAAACCAGCACTGTTCTGAAGTCATTAGTACATTAGTCATTAGTCATTAGTCAATGAATATTTATTATAATATAATAAATATTATTCATTAGATTCATTTTCTACATTGTATACTTTAGTGTTTTATAGAATTTTTTCAATTTAAAAAAAAAAAATGCTATGTATTTAGTGTGGCTATAAATATAATTTAATATAAACGGAAATTAAATTCATTATAATTAAATATATTTTAATTTAATTTTGAAACCAAAAAGTTTACTACTTCTTACTATCAAAATAATTTATAAAACTCTAGAGTGTATTATACTATAGGCTACTATGATTTTAAAAAAAATATTGTTTATAACGACTATCGGTTATAACGACCAAATTTTCGCGGTCCCTTGAAGGTCGTTATATCAGATTTTCACTGTACTTACTTATAGTATTAAATAAAAATACATAACAAAATTGAATGTTATATTTCTTAATTATTTAAAGAAAATATTTTTTCCTTGCTACCCTTAGACTTGGCCTTGACCCGATACACCATGTAAAAAACGTTTAAACCTGGTATGGTAAAAATTTGCACCTTCCTATTCGCGAGTGTTCTATATTCCTATGTCAACACCTGTAATAAATTTATGCTAATTTTGTGTATACACCAAAGAACATCCTTTTTAGGGTTGTCGTGTGTTTTAAGAATTTGATTTTTAAGTTCTCTGCTATCGTCCCTAACAGATACCACCCCTATGCGTGTGTATCGTAAATCTTTAATTGCTTAAGTAAACGTTTAGTTTAAGTTTAGCTGGAAAGGAAAAAGGTGAATGAGCCACTTTTATTTAAACATGAAACATTCATAAAACAAACAATAATTTAATAAATGCCAAATACTGGAAATACACAGCCGTGATCGTATAGTACAACTAAAATTATGGCCAACAATCTATTTCATATTTATAGCGCGAAATGGCTATCAAATGGACTGATTGTATTTGATGATACACTATCAATTTGGTCATTAACAGGAAGGATGCTTAAGGTTAATTTGATGAGTAAACTCTGCTGTTTGACAAATAGCTAGCAATAGCTCACCTTAGTAAATCATCAATATGCATAAATTATTCCAGTTTGATTCTGATAATGCGTGTCTACCATTAAACTATGTTCCCTCCTTAGCCTAGCCCTCGTTCTAGGCCGTATATATAAACAACATTTAATCGAGCCTAACCTTATGCACCCTGCAACCTCATTCGAGAATAAAAGGGGAAAGACTCGCGTGTGGTGTCCCACGATGACTCCTCATTCTTGGGCCACAAGCCTGCTCCAGGAATGTCTCGGTATTGTATGTTTGATGGTATAACGCACTGCCACTGATACTCCTTGCACCGTAAATGCCAGTCGTAAAACAATCAACGCTCAGACTCACTCGGCT
The DNA here is from genome assembly GCA_006491805.2 of Dysdera silvatica. Classification (NCBI taxonomy): domain Eukaryota; kingdom Metazoa; phylum Arthropoda; class Arachnida; order Araneae; family Dysderidae; genus Dysdera; species Dysdera silvatica. The sequence continues at coordinate 19,823,555 of QLNU02014802.1, forward strand.
CCTTGCTTCGGAAACGCCAGTCGTAAACAATCAATGCTCAGATCCGCTCGGTTTCTTGATTCGGAAACGCCAGTCGTAAACAACCAACGTTCAGACTCGCTCGGCTTCTTGCTTCAGAAACGCCCCTTGCTCCACAAAATTTGCTCACGTTGCTATCAACTCTGTTAACACCTCACTCTCGAGGTTTACTATACTTCTAATTTCGAGCCACTTGGCCCCGGCACAACTCTACGCTCGACACGCCACTCCCTCCGCTCTCCGGCTCCCCACTTCGTCTCTTCCCTCCCTTCCTACATCATCTCTCAATCATTTTTCGATCTGTCCATCACCTAGAACGTACCAATCACTTCTCAACCAATATTTCTAGACAAATCACAATTACCGCCCTCAACTATGGCTCCTCCTTACGACCTATACAATGCTTAACCACAAACAAGCACGGCCCGACTTGAGTACGTCCCTAACATCTTCCTTCTTCTCGGGATTTAAAACAGCGAAAACCACGAGGAGTTATAACCCCTATAAACCGACTGTCAATTTTATTATTTTGCCTTTGTTATATTCGGTTTTCACTGGTCCTCTTGATCGTAAAATCAATCTAGGCTGGGAGTTGCGGTCGCCTTGTTGGACCACCGTGCTTGCCGCTTTCTTTCCAATACAACTAATCCTTCAATAATTCATATCTCTTTACCACGAAGGAGAAGCTCCTAAAATTTCTAAATACACAGTTTATGGCTCGCTATAGGTGTATTGTACACCTACTCAAAAACCTATAGCTATCACTAGGTGTCGTGCCAAAAAATACAGACTTGTATGGCTTGGCACTGTATTGTCTTTAACGACAAATTCTGCTTCCTTTTATGTAAGGAGGACCACCGTGTTAGTTTAGTATGGAAGAGAAAACATTCAATTCTAACCAGTGGCGTGGCAATTTAAAAAGTTATCGGGGGGGGACACCTCTAAAAAAATATCGTGATGTGTCATTTAAGAAAATAATGTATTTTGATGATAGTCCCCTTTTCCTGCAAAACTGATTATAACTTCATTATTGAACGACAGTCTGCCTTCACTGCTGGCATGCTGATCTGGAATTGGACAGCCCTGCATGACCACTTACTACTAGTGGTCCTTCATACGAGGACTATTGAGGGCAGACAGATACCTTCTAAAAATATCACAGTTTCACATATTGCCTTTCATGGCAGGAACTATAAGGAACCATTTTTTAATGCGATAATGCCTCCCAGCACACAATTAAGTTTCCCTGGAATATCTTTGTCATGCTTCTACACATCTTAAGTCTGCTTTTTTCTTCCTTCTGTCGCTAATTGAGCATTTGTGGAACCATGTAGGACGGTAACTTTGGCCTCCCGTCGATGCGTGAAATCTACAGCAACAGTTACGACATCTGTGGACAAATCTGTTGCAGGATAATATACGGCTTGTGTGTAACTCCATACACGGCCGTGTTGCCACATGTATCCAAGAAAGAGACGGCCATGCGAGGTATTATAAAAAGATTTAAATTGTAATGTAATTCCCCAGTACATTATCTTACTTAGAAAGTCCATAAAAAGTCACAGGATTTATAAGGGAGTTACAGTGCTAAACCTCCACATATATTCAGATGTGTGTATAAAATTTTTTATCGTAATGGGGAGTTACGATCAGAGGCGTAGCCAAGAGAGGTTTTGGAGGTTGTAAATCCCGATCGCAATGAAATTTTGTATATTTAACATAGGAATATATGAGTTGTAGCTCTGTAACCCCTCCCATTAAGCCTATAACCCTCCCCTTATGAACTTTCTGCCTACGCCACTGCTTACGATCCTCATTAACCAGCCCTCCTGCGCACATTAGTGCGCAATGGATTATTTATTTATTGTGATATTATAACCACTTATTAAAAACCATCATCCTCATCACACACAAAAAATTTAATTTTCTTTTAACATCTCCATCTTATAGTGTTTTTTTCGTTCCTTTTTTTTCGGAGAATATATTTTAAAATCATGTAATTGTACAGTAGTGTATTATCGATATACTTAATTACACGAAGAATTCAACTACTGGTGGTTGTATAGGTAGTACCTAACTTATTATCAGAAATATCAAAATGGCGTTTTAAAATCATAGACTTTTGCTCTTATTTCATTTCATCCTGGGAAGATAAATTCAAGACATCGAAGCATTCAATAAGTTTAAAAAATAAATTTCTTTGGTAATTCTTTTTTTTTTTTATAATTATATCATTATTTCTCTGTGACTCATTCACATGTAGTTGATTCAACCAAGACCATTTTTCGCGAAAAATCAAATATGAATGAAGGTATCTTTAACAATATTATATTTTTTGGCAAAACATTTTGGAATTTCTTCGCAAATTATGAATAACAAATATGTCTAAGAAGAAAAAAGCGTTAATTATTTTCATCGAAAAAATACTTTCTTAAATAAAATGATTGATTGATACTTTCCAAAAAAAATGAATGTGGAAAAATAAAGTTCGTAAAAAACGCGGTTTAATATCATGCTCTTTTCCAACTCTTTCTATGATAATGAAGCTAGCTTAAGAAAAATCGACGTATCATTACGCGAATTATTAATTTATATGCAAAGTAAGTAATTTATAAGTAAAGTAAATAAGTAAAGAGCATTGGCGCCGAAGACATGAAAATATTGGGCCGGGGGAGTGGGTACAATATATCTTTAAAAGGCATTTCGTTTGAAATTGAAGGGGGGGGGATATGGAAACCTAATGCAAACATTGAGGGGGGGACGGGTCCCTCCTCCGCTAACGGCTCACGTGGTAAAAAGGTATGTTTGAAGCTTACGGCGTCGTCTTTATTTATAAATTGAAGCTAGCATGCTAGAAAGAATTGATTAAACTGCTTCAATGCTAAAAAGTGAACGTTGCTGGGTTTTTTACGGGAGCTGATTTACAAATAAATTTGCTAATTTTGGGCTTAATTGGAACCCGAATTATTAGATTAGATAGCAATTAAAGCGATGTAGATAAAAGTTGTTTTTAAAAATTAAAATACTGTGTAGCGTTATCGCAGAATGCTTATTTTCCTCTAAACTGAACATAAATGAATCAAAATTTTAATTAAAAATGATAAATAGAACAGCTTTTAATGAACAAATCCAAAAAACAAACTGCAGTTTTAATTAACGAGTTCACAAAAATTAAAATCTTTGGGATAAATTCACAATCAAAAACTAAATTTCATTAGATCAATGTTTAATCAAGTAATTAAGCACGTTTTTTAATAATATTTAATGAAAATATAAATTAAATTTTGCATTTTTAATAAGGATTTGAACTTAGCTAACCCCACTAATTTAGTTAAATTGGCTAATTAGATTAAGTTGATTTAGCTGGCTAACTTCTTTAACTCCATTAAGTTGATTAAAAGTTGACCAACTTCATTAAATTGGCTAATTTTATTTCGTTGGCCAAGTTGGCTAACTTGGTTAACTTACCTACCCTGATTAATTGACTAACTTGGTTAAATTGAAAAGGACTGTTTTATGCTGGGTCCTTTGGAAATACTTTTGATTATTCCTACTGTTCATTAGAGAATTTTATCACTTCTACGATTACACTCTTTCTGCATTATGACCAAATGTTTCCCGTTATAAAGCAGCAAAACCGTGAATATATTTCATATATAGCTACGGTTCTTTAACTTTCCTAGACCGCGGACCCCCTTCAGAGATCACTCGCCCTCGCAGACCCCCAAGAATTAACTCAAAGTTTATTATTTAAAGTATTCATAGCAATAAAGAGCAAATGCTTTTGTTTTAGTATTTTCCGAACCTTTGTGGGACACTGGGAGGGTCCTGCGGACCCCCAGGAGTCCTTAGACCGCAGCTGAAGAACCGCTGATACATAGAAGAAGCCACGTTGTTCTGTTGTACCGCGACACATACCCTCCCTTTACCTATATATAATCTTGCTTGCTTGCTTTTTGGTTTTACGGCTCAAAGACTACAGTGGTCATGCTGCGCCGGGACCTACTGTTTTCCGAGGAATCCGAACCTCTTAAGGCCTATATATAATCTTAAAGTACGGGAAATTTTTCTTATCATAGCCAATGACGTGGTAATAGTAGGTGACAAATTGCTCGCAAAGAAGAGATGGATTTCACAATGTCTTATGGGAACCGAACCCACGATCTGTTGGTATCCGGACAAGTGCTCTTCCAACTGAGCTACAGTCGTCTATAACTCAGTTGCAAGAGCCGTTGGCCAGATACCAAGAGGCCGTGGGTTCGGTTCCCACCATGCACCATGAAATCAGTGTTTTCTTTGCAAGCAGTTTATAATTTTATATAGCATATATCTATATAAATAGATATATTAAGATATGTTTTCATACATATATCTTAAATATAACCGGAGATATGATATAGTCCTCAAATAACAGAATTAATTATGCAAATTATAAGGAGCCGATGACTATAACTATTTGGACTCTCACAAAGTTACGTAAAGAATTTTAATTTAAAAAACTAACGCTGTCTGGATTTTTTCTTTATAACTCACCAGACCTTAAAATAACATATAAATGAAAAATACAACATTATTATGATTGTCAGTAACAAAAAATGCCAAATTTCAAAAAATGCCAATTCTCATTAATAAAAGATGTCAATTTTCATTAATAAATATGTTAATTCTCATTGATAAAAAAAAATCAGTTCTTATTAGGAGAGAACGCCAATTATCGATTATATAGTACAATCCGTTTGGTCAAATAAAAATCCACTTGAGCATTGAAAATGATCTTTAAAAACATATCATCACTCATCGTTAATGCTTTTGTAACATTTTTCATCACTAATATCCACCTATCTTTAATCATAGTCTGTTTCAAGATCATATCAAAGGAACCTGCCTCTTATTCCCATTTCTTTCCGCTCCAATAAAAGAACCCATCATTGCAATCTTTCTATCCTGGATTTTCTTCATTAACTGAGCTCTTTTTTCACCATTCTTATGACAAGGCTTCTATGGGGAAAAGGATAGAAAACAAAGGTGTCTATTGGCCAAAATCTAGCACATGACAGAAGCAAACCAACCAATGAGCGAAGCATTGATCCATGGCAAAGCCCAATCTCCGAGAACGTGCGTTCCTGGCTCGAACAGTAAAACAATAAACGCTCTCAATGCTCCTATTCCGCTTTCCTTATTTTCGACGGATAATGTAGGTAATGATAGTTATCCGTTTTCCGATGTGAAAAGTTAAGTGATTTTCGAATCGCTACATTTATCTTTTTCTTTTTTTTCCTTTTAATGTTCAGTTCCATGCGCTGAAAGAAATTGAAAGCGGCAGGGGGTGTCAATTTCCCCCTGGACAGCTTTGATCGACTCTTGCACGATCTAAAGATACCTTATCAATTTAATTTTTTTTAAAAGAAAGTTCGAAACTATTTCCACTAAACCAGTGAAATCATTGCACTACAATCATGGGCGTACACAAGGGGGAGCCACGGCCCCCCATTAAGTATATACACTCTATAACAAAACAAAATCGACGCACCAAGAAGGAGTTGTCCGATTGTAATGAAATTTCGTATGCAAAGACATTTTGACCGAACATGCAAATGATTAAAATTTGGTGTCCAATGAATGAATAGCGGGAACTCCAGCGCATCGGAACTGCGCATTCAGCAGGTGTATATAAGGAGCGATTCTCAATATGTGGTCAAAATTTCTGTTGCATTTTGACTGCGGATATCTTACGTCGACTGTAACAATGCCTCGCCGAAAGATTCGTGCTCATTACGAGCATATGTCAGAGTTTGAAAGAGGTTGTGCTATCGGATTGAAAGAGGCTGGTTGGACGAATCGAAGAATCGCTGGACATGTGGGTCAAAGCGATGCGGCGATTGGACGGTGCTGGCAAGAGTGGGTCAATAACGGCAGATGTTCGCGTAGAGACGACAGCAGTCGACCAAAGTTCACAACAGAACGGGAAGACAGAGCGATTGTCAGAGCAGCTGTCACAGCACCGGATTCGTCATTATCAACTATTCAACGTGTGGCCCGCACACATGTGTCCAACATGACCCTCTGCAGACGACTGAGAGAGCGGAATTTACGCTCGCGTCAACCGATACGCCGCGTACCTCTCACGCCTTTACACCGTCAAGTCCGATTACAGTGGTGCCGGGCTCGATCAACTTGGAACTGCGCTGACCGTAGTCTTTAGTGACGAGTTCCGTCTCCAACAGGGCGTTATGGTCTGGACTGCCATCTCCTTTGATAGCCAGAACCCTTTGGTGGTCATTTCTGGCACACTTACAGCACAGCGGTACGTAGACGACATTCTACGATCGGTTGTGTTACCGTTCCTTTTGCAACACCCTGGACTTACGTTTCAACAAGACAATGCCCGGCCACACACGGCACATCTTGCTATGAATTATTTTCAAGCTTGCCGAACGTTATTGACAACATTGAGCTAGAAATTGCTGATTCATATATTTACCTTGGCCAGCTGATTTCAATGGATGGCAACATTATGAAAGAACTCAACAGACGTATTAAACTTGGCTGGAGTGCATTTGGAAGAAACAGTTTTATCCTGAAGGGGAAATTGCCTTTATGTCTAAAAAGAAAAGTCTTCAACCAGTGTGTATTGCCAGTCCTCTCTTATGGATCAGAGACATGGAGTCTAACAGTTGGAGCAATACGAAAGTTACAGACAACGCAAAGGAGCATGGAGAGGTGCATGCTTGGAATAACTAGGAGAGATCGGAAAAGGAACACTTGGGTGAGAGAGCAAACTAGAGTGGAGGACATCATTGTTAAAGTAAAAGGGCTGAAATGGCGATGGGCTGGGCATATTGCAAGAAGAACTGATCAACGATGGACAACAGAAATTCTGAACTGGATTCCAAGAGACCACCGAAGACCTAGAAAACGTCCTCAAACTAGATGGGTGGATGAAATAAGAAAAGAGGTTGGGGTGACGTGGAAACGAATGGCCCAGGATAGACTTGTGTGGAAAGCATTTGGAGAGACCTTCATCCAGCAGTGGATAGATAATGGTTGAATATGATGATGATGATATATATATATATATATATCATCATCATCATCATATTCAACCATTATCTATCCACTGCTGGATGAGGTCTCTCCAAATGCTTTCCACACAGAGTCGTCCTGGAAAACCGTCGTTCCACGTCCTTTCAACCTCTTTATTTCATCCCTTATAGTTGAGGACGTTTCCTCCGTCTTCAATCTCTTAAGAATCAGTCCAAACTCTATTCAACATGTCAGTTCTTTCTTGCAATATCTGTGAGACCATCCAAGCATGCGCCTCTCCCGGCCTCTTTAGATTATCTCTTAACATCTAACTGTTAGGCTTCTATCTCTAATCCGATAATCATTATAGCAGTACCCAACACCAATAACATACAGACAGCCTACACAACGAAAATCACCAAGTACCAAGATCTCAGACATGAAGTGCGAGATATATGGGGTATGGAAAAGATCTTCATCATCCCGTTAGTCATCTCAGCAACAGGGATAGTACCAAAAGCACTTGCGACAAATTTGGAAATACTGAATATTGACCCAAACACCTACATTGAAATACAAAAGCCACAATCCTAAACACGTGTCACATTGTCAGGAAGTTTCTAGACATGGCACATTAAAAAGTGATGTAAAAAGAGGCTTGGGAACATGGCGCTCTGCCCGTCCCAAAACCTGTTTCCATAAGAATTTTTATATATATATGTATGTGTGTGTGCCTGTATACACATACATACATACATACACTACAATTTTGTATATACATATACTTACATATTTACATATGGAGTTGTAACTCTATAACTCCCTGGATACTCTGCCTACGCTTTGCAGTCATCAGAATGCATATATCAGAAATATCAGAGTGAAATCTGTCTAAAACGATATATGATATATTTCTGAATTTATTTCTGATATCATATATTTCACAAAGAGTCGAAACTGGATGAGAAACTTTACTCGCGACTCCGTTGTCATCTGGAAGAATACCATTGTTCTATGGACTCCCAAAAGTCCATAAACACGATATTCTTCTTAGACCTATTGTGAGTTTTTGTAGTTCGCCAACATATGCACTTTCTAAATATCTTGCAGGTATACTATCTCCTCTTGTTGGGTGCTCTGAACGGTCGGTGTCTACCTCTGAGGAGTTTATTTCTTCTATCAGAAACGTAAAAATCGCTCCCGATGATGCTATGGTGCCTTTTAGTGTTGTTTCACTTTTCACCTGTATTCCAACAAATTTGGCGGTATCAACAGCATTGGAGCGACTGAGGCATGATGGAAGCCTGGAAGAAAGAACTAGCCTTAGTCCGGAAGAGATATATTGCCTGTTCGAGTTCTGCTTGAATTCCACGGTTTTCGGCTTCAAGGGTAGATTTTACCGACAGAAGAGGTGTACGGCGATGGGGTCACCTGCTTCGAGTGTGGTGGCAAATTTGTGTATGGAGGCATTTGAAAACAGTGCTTTAGATGAGTGAATTTACTGTGTCCAGGTGTGGAAGCAATACGTCGATGATACTTTCGTTATCCTACCAAGGTCTTCAGTTACTGATTTTCATCTCTATTTGAACAGCTTGAACCCTCATATTCAATTTACGTTAGAGGAAGAAGATAGCGGTTCATTACCCTTCTTAGATGTTCGGATAAATAGAGATGTGGATGGGCGACTGTTGACTACGGTGTTTAGGAAACCAACACATACTGATAGGTATCTTGACTTTCGTTCTCATCACCCGGCATCACACAAAGCATCTGTCATTAGAGCCTTGCACCGACGAGCCTTTACACATTGTTGTAATGATGACCTTCGCAATGTTGAATTACGACGCAACAAAAGCGTGTTGAAAAAGAACGGTTACCCGACTAAATTTATCGCTCGTAACCAATGTGGTGTTAGTGGTGGAAACAGGAATGTAGAGGATGAGACTAGGAAGACATCAGTGGTTTTGCCATATGTGGCGGGTGTCTCAGAAAAGCTGTCTCGAATTCTCAGTTGTGTGAATGTTAAGACCTACTACAAACCTGTCTACACCCTGCGTGATCTCACCATGCGTGATTTATTACTTAAAGTTAAGGATCGCGTCCCTGAGGAGGAAAAATCTGGTGCTATTTACCAAATACCGTGTGGAGACTGTGACAAGGTGTATGTTGGACAGACGGGAAGATCGATACGTCTACGAGGGAAGGAGCATATGCGTGCGGTAGCTAGGGGAGACGATTCAAGCCAGTTGGCTGAACATGTCTTCAGGGAGGGTCACGAACCAGATTGGCATTCGATGAAAGTATTACATCAGAATGTGACGAATCTGGGGAGTAGACTTTTTCTGGAATCATGGGAAACCTACGGTTTGAGGAGTCGTGGTAGGAGATCTTCTGGTGGAACTGGGTCTTTAACTTTTGTAAGTTGTTTGCGAAGTGTTGTGACAGGGGAATAGAATGTTTGGATATTTGCCTCTTTAAGGATGCGAGAGATTGTTTCGGAAATGCCGTGAATATATGGAATAGATATGCGGGTGTGAGATGTATTGTTTAAAGATGTACTATTGGGTCTACAGTTTCTGAGAATGAATCGTTTAGGGTATCCATTATTTTTAAGTGCCGTGTGTATGTGTTTTGTTTCTGTGTTTGAAAGTGTTTCATTACTGCAGTGAGAATTCGCTCTAAGACTTAATGTTTTAACAACGGAAGCTTTGTGGCATGTTGGATGATGCGATTTAAAATCGAGATATCTGTCTGTATGTGTGGGTTTACGGTAAACTGAGGTGAAGATTGAGTTATCGTGAGATCTGTGTACAAGAACGTCTAGGAAAGGGAGTTTATTGTTCTGTTCTGTTTCGTATGTGAATTTTATATGTGAGTTTAAGTTATTAAGGTAATGGAAGAAGCTTTGGAGTGTATTAGTTTTAAGTACAACAAACGTGTCGTCGACGTATCTTTTCCAGAATTTAATGTTAAAATTCGGTGAAGATAAAGCAGTTTCCTCAAATGACTCCATAACCAAGTTAGCTACAACACTTGAGACCGGAGATCCCATGGCAGTGCCAAAAACTTGTCTATAGATAGAACCATTTGAGGTGAACACAGCAGAGTCCAGACAAAATTTCAACAATGTGCAGATGTCGTGAGGTGTTAGTGAAGTGCGTTCATGTAGTGTTGTGTCATTTTGGAGGCGTGTAAGTGCGGTGTCGATTGCAAGTGATGTGGGAATGCAAGTGAAGAGAGAAATTACATCGAATGAGACCATGAGGTCGTCGTCGTCAAGTTGTAGATTATTTAAAGAGGTGCAGAAGGATTGGCTAGTAGAAACAGTGTAGTCGTTATTACCGATTGTAGGAGAGAGTAGACGTGCAAGATATTTTGATAGGTTATATGTAGGAGAGCTGCAAAAACTAACTATTGGTCTGAGAGGAATATTTTGTTTATGAATTTTAGGTAATCCGTAGAAGGATGGTAAGCGGCCGGAAGTGCATTTTAAAGAGTCGTAGAGATTAAATGTAAGTTTTTTAGATTTATAGAGTTTTAGAAGGAGAGAGTTCATTTTGGATTGAATTGTTTGTGTAGGGTCTTTTGTGATGTGGGTGTATGTATTTGTATCAGATAAGAGTGTAGAGACTTTATGTAAGTAGTCTGGACGATTTAAGACGACTGTAGTACGGCCTTTATCAGCTGGCAGTATGACAAGGCCCTTGTCGTTTCGTAGCTCCCGGAGGGCAACCCTTTGCATAGGCGTTAGGTTGTCCTCAGGAAGTTTTGGACGCCGAAGGAGTCCTGCCACTCTGCAGCGGATATCAGCTGCAACACGTTCGTCAGTGTGAGTATTTTGTAGAGCATTTTCTATGGAAGCGAGAATCTGTGGTGTAGGAATTTTAAGTGGAGCAGGTGAGAAATTTAGGCCGAGTGATAGTACGAATTGCTGTTGTGGTGTGAGATTTTTATTAGAAAGATTTAGTATCCAGTTTTTTGTAAGGAGTTTTGACTGTTTTGAAATAGAAGGTCTAAGGTTGTTAAGTTTACGTGAATGAGTAAGACGAATATGTTCTTGGATTTTAGATTCTTGTGAGCGAGTAGCGGATTTAACTAGGAGCATGGTAAGAAAATCAAGTTTAGTATTTAGAAGGGAAGTAAGAAAGGATATTTTATTTTGAAGCTGAGCGAGTACGCGGGGACAGAGAGAAATTCTAGTGGAAATAAATTTAAGACTTATGTTATGCGCGATGCGATGTCCAAGAGATGAATTTACAAGAGGTTTAACTTTAAGTGTGAAAGGGATAAGAAATTCCTTTTTACAGGTGTGATTAAAGTGAAGATGTTCTTTAAAACGGATAACTTTAATGTGTGTTTTGATGTATTTATGGACAATTTGAAGAGTTTCCCGACCACAGTGTAAACGAATAAAATTAAACATGGTGAAGTTAAGAGTGAGTAAAGCTAAGAATGAGTGAAGTTAAGAATGAGTGAAGTTAAGAGTGAGTAAGTGAAGTTAAGAGTGAATGAAGTTAAGAGTGAATGAAGTTAAGCATGAGTGAAGTTAAGTGTGAGTGAAGTTAAATGTGAGTGAAGTTAAGTGGGAGTGAAGTTAAATGTAAGTGAAGTTAAGTGCGAGTGAAGTGTAAGTGAAATTTAAGAGCGAGTGAAATTTAAGAGTGCTGATGCGTCCGAAAGCTTGGGTGATCTTTTTCATTGCTATTTTACCAGTGTTTAACCTTTTTATGTAAATTTCCTCCCTGGTACCCTGTATTTTATTTCTATATAACTTTCTTACATTTTTAAAAATACTGTTTTTATCATAAAAAATGCACTTGCTTTTGCGCAGTCACCTTTTATGAATGTAATATTGCATATACTTCTTTTCATTTAATTTATTTAATTATATTAATTGCTTATATTTCTTTTCATTTAATTTATTTAATTTTTTAATTCCTTTAATATATAAGTATGCATATATATTTATTTTTATGTTATTTCATATTTTCCTTATTATTAATTTACTGTATATATATATATATATTCTTCTATTATTAGTGAGGAGAGGAAGGGTGAGGAATTGTGAACTAAAAAATAAATACATATAAAGTTGGAGGGGAAAGGAAAATACAATGGACTCGTTTTTTTATGAACATCCAATTTATGAATTTGATGTTTTAAAAAATCATTGGAGCCCTGCGGTGGCGCAGTGTGGTAACGCGTTCTCCTATTGCGCGGCTAATCCGGGTTCGACTCCCAGCAGTGCAAAAAGAACGCTTACTCAGAGATCTCATAAAGATCGCACTGCTCACTGTAGTCCGGGGTTTGGTTCCCTAGGCCTTAAGAGGTTCGGATTCCTCGGAAAACAGTAGGTCCCGGCGCAGCATGACCACTGTAGTCTTTGAGCCGTAAAACCAAAAAACAAACAAACAATAAAAATCATTGGGTTGGTTCCGAAAAATATCCTACTGAACTAATTTCCGACACCCGATTTACGAACTAAAATTACATATTCATTCTGTTTTACGAATTCAATTTCCTCACTTTGTTTTCGCTGATTTTCTTTGGACGTCGAAATTTTTTCTAAGAGATATTTTCTCAAACTGGTTAAACTTCGGGTTTTTAAAGACTTATTCATAATTATAATTTCCATTTTTGTTTTCTTGATATCATTTCCATTTAAGAACAGAGGCGGATTTGGGATTTGCCTTCAGTAGAATGAGATATTTTGCCTCCTGCAGGAAGAGATATTTTGCCTCCTAATCTTACAAAACGTAACTAGTGATTTTAACAGAGAGGACGTAAGAGATTTTGGGTTTTTCATCAAATTCTTAATTTAACGGCCTTAGCCAGAGTCTTTTCTGGTTTGTTGGTCGCCCAGGTGAAAACAAAATAACAGCTCATTAATTTAATATTTTATTTTATTAATAACTTTATCCAGTATTTACTTTTATATATATATACATATTTTTAAATAGTTATCATAAAAATAAAAAATATTTTTTAATTTTTATTTTTATAATATGAAACATAGATCCTTGGTCTTGATTTTGGTCCAAAGGTAGAAATCATATAATAATAATAATAATGGTAATAAGCAATCTGCGGTCACCTCTGGATTTAGCCGCTCAGGTGCGGGGGCAACTATTTCACTCTCTCCAGAAAAGTCCCTGCCCCTGACAGTTATTTCAAATTCGTCTTTTCGCAGGTATTCGAGAATTTGGTGCTTTTCGATCTTCTTAAGGCCTATGACAACACTCACTTTGTCTTTGCTCAATTACGCTTCCGAATATAGCAATTCTAAACCAATAATTCGATCGGCAAACAAAAAATTCAGCCTCGCTTTTAAAAATTTCTCGACGGCAAACTTTTCGTCTAAAATTTTCCGCTGTTGCCGTCAGCCCACTTTCCCCATTGGTAAATACGCCACTGTTTATGAACTTTTGAATTTACAAACTTTTTGGAGTCCGCAGGGGTTCTTTAAAACGCGAGTTTACTGTATAATCGTTTATTAATAAAAAATATTATAAAAAATGTCTTTTCTCAAAAATTCACGATGTTTAGAAATTTAATCAAAAGATATGACATTTGCTTTACTGACTTTCATTGGAATATAAAATCTACCTGTTTTGCCCGAAAAAATTCCTGCATCTTATATTATAGTTTTCAATATTTCTATTATACCTGAGTTTAGAATTGTCAGGCATCCTAAATTCGGAAAGACAATTCTACAATTGCAAGTACGTGTCTTCAGTCCTACACTGACAATAATTGTACATATACACTCTATAACAAAAAAATCGACGCACCAAGAAGGAGTTGTCCGACTGTAATGAAATTTCGTATGCAAAGACATTTTGACAAAACATGCAAATGATTAAAATTTGGTGTCCACTGAATGAATAGCGGGAACTCCAGCGCATCGGAACTGCGCATTCAGCAGGTGTATATAAGGAGCGATTCTTAATATGTGGTCAACATTTCTGTTGCATTTTGACTGCGGATATCTTACGTCGACTGTAACAATGCCTTGCCGAAAGATTCGTGCTCATTACGAGCATATGTCAGAGTTTGAAAGAGGTCATGCTATCGGATTGAAAGAGGCTGGTTGGACGAATCGAAGAATCGCTGGACATGTGGGTCGAAGCGATGCGGCGATTGGACGGTGCTGGCAAGAGTGGGTCAACAACGGCAGATGTCAGCGTCGGGACGGCAGCGGTCGACCTAGGGCCACAACAGAACGGGAAGACAGAGCGATTGTCAGAGCACCGGATTCGTCGTTATCAACTATCCAACGTGTGACAACGTTAAGCCGCTTACCTCTCACGCCTTTACACCGTCAAGTCCTATTACAGTGGTGCGGGACTTGATCAACTTGGAACTGCGCTGACTGGGGACGTATAGTCTTTAGTGACGAGTCCCGTTTCCAACTGTGTCCTGACGACAACCGCAGACGTGTCTGGAGACGTCCAGGGCAGCGTGGGGATCCTGCCCTTACTATCGCACGCCACACATGCCCACAACAGGGCGTTATGGTCCGGGGTGCCATCTCCTTTGATAGCCGGACCCCTTTGGTGGTCATTTCTGGCACACTTACAGCACAGCGGTACGTAGACGACATTCTACGACCGGTTGTGTTACCGTTCCTTTTGCGACACCCTGGACTTACGTTTCAACAAGACAATGTCCGGCCGCACACGGCACGTGTTGCTATGAATTGTCTTCAAGCTTGCCCAACACTTCCTTGGCAAGCTAGGTCTCCTGATCTCTCTCCCATAGAGCACATTTGGGACGCTATGGGAAGGCGATTGCAACCATCCCGGAATGTTGACGATTTAGCCCGACAGTTGGAGACAATTTGGCAAGAAATTCCGCAGGACACCATCCGGGATCTTTATCAGTCTATGCCACGCCGGGTGACAGCTTGCATCCAGGCCAGAGGTGGACCAACGCCTTATTGACTTCCTCCCTTTGTAACGGTCAAACTCTGCAATAAATCATTCAATTGTTCTGAAATTTTAATCGTTTCTTTTTCTATGTATGTTCTTCACATCCACCAATTTTTATCGCAATCGGACAAATCTGTCTTAGTGCTTCGATTTTTTTTTGTTATAGAGTGCATATCCTGCATGATAATGTTCTACATAAATAACAATTGTACCGAAGACGAGAATAAATGTTCCGGTGATTTAAGTAAATGAGAATTAATGGTTTCTGTAAATTCCCAACAAGGTTATTCATCATTTTTCTAATATATAAAAGTAATCTACCCTTATTAAAATATACCAAAAGCAGCTAACGTTATGTGTTTCTACACTGATCATGTTATTTTACCAAGATTTATTCCAATTCAAATTTATTTTATTTCGGGTAATAACATTGGAATACTATAATGCCGTGTGTAATCAGAATCATAATTGTTATATAATAAAAGTTATTTAATTGTTTCAAAATATATATTTGTAAATTATTTCACAATGCACCATCTCCTGAATTAATTTTAAAAACTTCTTTTGCGAGTGAAAATTTCAGAAATACATTTCTTATTACTACTTCGAGAAATCTACTAACCCTACCCAACTAGGTTTGACAATATAACTCTCTGTAAAAAGGGGATAAGGGCTTTAAATTTCCATGCGCTACACGATAAAAAAATGTAAACATTACATCGCCGTAGCCAAAAAGTTTGGTATGGTACTTGCCTTCACATCTCCGGAAATTAGAGCAAACCTTAACGGTTTTCCATCCACTGGTGATTGCTCTCACAAACGCTTTGAAAAAAGGTCGGTTTCTCTGTCTCCGATTTAAATTTTTTTCGAATATTTGTTTCTTATGTATACCAAACCCTTTATATTTTTCTAAATTGTTTGAATTTTCTCTAAATCACTATTATTTGTAAGAAAAATGGTTTCCGCTAAAAATCATTAAAAAGCAAAAAAAGTTGGTCCACCAGCTTATGGAATATATGCCATTGTTTTATATATACCAGTATTAATATATACTTTATATATATTCATATAGTACCTAAAATATACAATATAAATAGATTTTAAAAAAATATTTATCCCAATTATACAAAATAAAACCATATGATTTCATAAGGCTCTGGTCGTTGCAATAAGGTTTTATTATTTTCACGAATTATTTTTTTTTATTCCTGAGAAAATCTGTGGCAACACGTCATTGATATGTCCTCATCGTTAACTTAACGAACCTTTACGTAACGGCTCTTGAAAATTTTTTCAATTAAATTTCTTGCGTTAAACTTTTTTTTTTCAAAAAATATCTTAATTGATTTGTGCTAAATTTCGTTTAACAAAGTTCTCACCATTTTCTAATTAATAATTTTTTATAACCTTCACCCACACATGCGCGCCCACATACGTGCAGAGTTAATTAAAAAATATTAATTTGATGAAAAAGCTCCATTAATTTGCGAAATTTATCCATGAGCGATTGAATGACAGTTACTTGTCTACCCTTGATAAATTAAATAGTATACCATATTCAAAGAAAGTTCGAGAAAAAAAAAGTTTTTTGTGATTTATATACGTTTACTAATTCAGTAAGCCACGTGTAATCAGCGTCTCACATGTAAGCCTCATGAGGCGTATACGCCTGTACGGGAACGAGTGGGAAGAATAGACTCCCCTCCCACCTCTCGACAACTTCCCAAAGCTTTTTAAAAACACAGTATTGGCATCACATATATCGTGACGCAATTTCTAGGCAAAAATTCGAGTAGATAAAGACTATTAGGGGCTCTGTGGTTGGGAATCGCTATTTGACAAAGCGTTGATAAACATCCCTTTTGTTCTCATACCTTTATATGATTGTAGCGGTATGATCGGGTGCTGGATTGTACTGATACATACATGCACTCAAT
This sequence comes from Dysdera silvatica, assembly GCA_006491805.2. NCBI lineage: Eukaryota > Metazoa > Arthropoda > Arachnida > Araneae > Dysderidae > Dysdera > Dysdera silvatica. The sequence continues at coordinate 19,840,464 of QLNU02014802.1, forward strand.
TGCAATGATAGTGCACGTACCGGAATTTAACTACACGTGCCTATAACGGATTGTAACGATACGTGCCTGTAACGGAGAGTAACAATACGTGCTTATAACGGATTGTAACGATACATGCCTGTAACGGAAGTAACAATACGATGCTTATAACAGTTGTAACTGTACAGGCCTGCACAAAAGTTTAGACACAGAGGCAAATTATAAATAAAAGCGAGAATTTGCATTGAACTTCGCCGATATTGTATCTAAATAATCCTAGAACCAATAATAAATTGTGCAACTTAAAAGATTACCAAAAGTACTGAAACAAAATATCCCAACACCGTAATATTGGAATCTGCATGCCACAAATGTTTAGGCACATATGTCAGATTTATGCAAATTAACGGCGCGAAGTTCCCAAGTGATCGAAGGGGCGTTTCCCAGAGTTGTTATATAAGGCCTGAAATAATTTAGAATGCTTAGAACGATGCCGAAGTCAAAGCAATTTACGAATGACGAGATTTTGAAGATTTGGAGGCTGAAAACTAAAGGTAAATCTGTTACTCAAATTTCTGTTGCATTGAACCGTTCAAAGCGAGGCATTTATCGAGTGTTATCCCGGGGTGATCAGTATCAACCAAAATCACGATCTGGGAGGCCTCGAGTGACCAGCATTCGGGATGATAGACAAATACGAAGATTGGCTTCAAATGAAAGCCTGTCTGCAAATCAAATAAAAAACACGTTAGCAATGCGAGTGTCAAGAGAAACCATACGTAGAAGGATTGTAGAATGCAGGCATTTGAGATATGCAAAAATGCGCCGCAAGCCCTGCTTGCAATTACATCATAAACAAGCACGACTACAATGGGCAAGGCAGCACATATCATACAGTGACGAATGGCTGCAGGTGTTATTTAGTGATGAAAAAAAGTGGAACTTAGATGGTCCCGATGGCCTTTCGCACTACTGGCACGATCTTCGAAAACGCCCCTTAAGTCGGTTCAGCAGACGTCAAGGAGGAGGTTCAGTCATGGTTTGGGGAGCCTTTAGCTTCAATGGACAGACTTCTTTGGCGTTTTTGAATGGAAAACAAGATTCCAAGGCATACCAGGCAACTCTTGAAAGTCACCTATTACCTTTTGGCGAACTTTTATGTGGACGAAACTGGGTTTTCCAACAAGATAATGCGTCCATCCACACATCCAGGTCAACAAAAGAATGGATGAGCGCTAAAAATATTACAGTTCTCGATTGGCCTGCTCTTAGTCCTGACTGTAATCCCATCGAAAATGTATGGGGCATACTAACGAATGTTGTGTATGCCAATGGAAAGCAATATCCGTCCGTTTTAGAACTTAAAAAGGCTATAGAAGAAGCGTGGTTTAATTTTGAACCAGAAACCTTTCAAAATCTTGTGCTTTCAATGAACGACCGCGTATTTAATCTAATACGAAGTAATGGTGGCTACATTGATTATTAAAATTGTTCATTTCCTTATGCAAGTGCTAAAATTTATGTTTGTGCCTAAACTTTTGTGCCACATATTTTACTTATTTTAAGTTATATATTGCAGCAAGTTCGCTACTGATGTGATTTCTGTTCTCAAATTTTTAATTTGCATATTACATGTGTTCATACTTCGTAATATTAAAGTTCCTACTTCTTCAGTTTTAATAGTATTTTGTTATACTCAAATTTGTGTTGTGTCTAAACTTTTGTGCAGGCCTGTACGTGCACGTACAGGATTATGGCGTATGCGCAATACGGGATTAAAATGATACGTGCGTGTACCTGGTTGTAGTGATTCGTGCATGTACCAGACTGAAATGATACGTGCGTACAGTGGACTGAAACCATACCACATGCGAGTACAGAATTGAAATAACACATGCGTATACTGGATTGAATTAATACGTACGTGCACCGGATTGAAATGATACGTACATGCACAGGATTGAAATGATACGCACGTGTACTGAATTGTGCTCCAGGATATGATAGAATAAATGTTTGTGGTAAATGCATGAGTGAATTATGCACCAAATATCATCCCGATAGCATTGCATCTTCCTTTCAGTGATCCGATATCGTCTCACTAAAATGGATCTAAAATGGATCTCACTAAAATGGATCGTCTCACGTTAATCTAAAATGGATGATGAAGCTATGTGTGATGAAATACCTGTTCACCACTACAGCGAAATGAAATGCGTGTCAGTATGCAACCAAGCGACCTACTATGCAAATTTTAATTAATAAAATATTAACATAATTAACTATGCAACCCAGAGTGCATGCACTAACTGGTAGAATAATAGTAAAGCGTGAGAGAGACACACATACGGTAATTTGGAGTAGATGATTTAGTTTAAAAGATTCATTCTTCGAATTGACACCAGAAAGCAGAGCGAAATTCAGAACCATAAAAAATCTATCTTTTTCTTGTCAACATCACCGCATTTCTGAAAGAGAATCTTGTAACAAGCTACTGCTTTATATTCTCTTCCATCTCTAACCGAGAGCTTGAAATATTTTAATATACGGGGTGATTCAAAAGTCAGTCCCCCCACTGTTAATTTTTTAGTGGGTTCAGGCAGATAAACGTCCTTTTGGGAAAGTTGCTTGTTGAAAAAGAACTGACTTTTGCCCCGTGTCGCGATTCAATCCCAGCACCAGGGTTCGCCCCACTGGGGGGGCAACTCAAAAATTTTAAATGGCAACCCCCATCAAGTAATACCTTGTTTTGAAGGTCTCGCCGAGTAAAAAATAATGACGTTTAGAGTATGGCGCTGCACTGCCCATAGCACCAACGACGTGCCCGCAAAATTAAAAATCGACCTTTATTCTCGTGGCTTTTGCTCACGCTAGTAAGGTCGTAGGCAAATGCCGAAAACTATAGAACGTAAAGCAATGTGTGTGTTCTATCAGTGAAATTTTAGATTTTGTGTTAACCCAATAGGAAAAGTTTCAAGGATCGCTTAAAAATATCAATATTCTAACACTCAAAATCTCAAATAAAAATATTAAAAAAGAAAACAATAAAATATTAAAAAATAAAAGAAATATAAAAAAAGTAAGAAAAGAAGTTACCTTTTAATGAAGTAGATGTTCAAATTGAAGGCCTTACACTTCTTGGTAGATATAAAGCTGGCCTCAAAGCTTTCTCTGACTTTTTGAAAAGTGTGTGGAGTAATTTTATGATACTCATCCCATATTCATTGGGGCAGCACATTTATATTTTCAAGTGGCGGTTCGTAAACTACTGATTTCAAATGACCCCAAAGGAAAAAATCCATGGGTGTCATATCTGGGTGACTACGAACCGTCCATTCCATGAACCCACGACGGCCAAGCCACCTTCTTGGAAACGTGTTATCGGAAAAGGTTCGAACATCTGTAGAACTGACATCTGTAGAACTATAGATGACTGAGTAGACGAGCCATTTCTTCAAAGTGTGTTCGTATAAAACAGAATATTTTTTGTGAGGACGCGTGGGTGATTTCAAACAACTATTATTGCCATGGAAATATTTTTATTTGAGTTTTTGAGGATTAAAATATTGATATTTTTAAACGATCCTTGAAACTTTACATATTGGATTAATACGAAATTTAAAATTGTTACTGATAGAACACACATTGCTTTACATTCTACAATTTTCGTTATTTGCCTACGACCTTACTAGAGTGATTAAAAGCCAAAAGAATAAAGATCGATTATGAATTTTGCGGACACGTCGTTGGTGCTATGGGTGTCATAGCGCCATACTGTAAATGTCATCATTTTTTTCTTGACGAGACCTTTAAAACAAGGTATTACTCGATCGTATTTGCCATTTGAAATTTTGGAGTTGCCCCCGTGGGGCGCCCCCTGGTGCTGAGGGTGAGTCGCGACACAGAACAAAAATTATTTCCTTTTCAACAAGCAATTTTTCCCAAAAGGACGTTTATTCTGCCTGAAACCACTATAAAATTAACGTGGGGGGGCTGACTTTTGAATCACCCCTTTAAATCTTCTCTTACATCGATAAAACTTTTATACTGTTCATATTATGTATTACTAAATATTGTATATTGGGGTGAATAAAATTATTATTATTATTATTATGATAACACGGAGAGAATAGAATGGTCATCAAACTATTATGGAAAAATTGTGAAGTATGGATCAGTGGCGTAAACAAGGGGGCTCAGCACTCCCAGTGGATATCAAAATGCATTATTTGCTTTAACGTTGCAAATCGCATCATCTTCTTTAAGGTTACTCGAGACCTCCCATTGTTTTTGAATCACTACGCCACTGATATGCGTTTTATTCAAAATAGAAGATAGCTAATAAACTCCGAAGGAAAGTGTTTCCGAAATCAAAAACTTTTTGATTTATAAATTGTTCATATTTATTTTTTAATACTGTAATTTACAAAATGAAAAATATTTTTGACGACGCATGAAATACCAAACAAGTGCCCCTTCCTTTCGGAACCCCGAGTGCGGGCTCTTTTTACACGCAATATCTTATATTATTACTATTATCTTATATTATCTATATTAGTACGAGCTGACATAGTTCGAATTGCAAGCTCGAATTTCTGATTTTCGGGTTACTTGAACCAATGTGTGAATGACAATATATGCCAGATATATAATCTAGCATCCGAAAAATAACAATTAGGAGAAACTCGAGCCTACATAGGGAAACAATGTATTTAGGGAAACATTCAACATTGGAAAGCATACAAACTATCGTACATGGAGAAACATCTACAGTGGATTCGCACCTTTAAGAATTTCTAATTTGGAAACTATACGTTTTTACGATCCAATGTTTTGCTGCCAAAAAATATCTAACATAATTAATGTTAATTTATGCTTGCGAAAGTTTTTGGGGAGCAGTTTGTACAAGTTCATGAAATCTATAAAATAATATATAAAGTCCACTATATTATTGATCTTATTGAAAGTGAAGTATTCACTGGCGAAGCTAAAAGCAGATGATAATTACATGAAAAAGCATTTAGCACACAATTAAGGAACACGATTGCATGCATTTTATTATGAAAAAATTAATTATGGCGCATGATAAATAGAAAAACATTAACTTTTTAAATTCTTCAAATATTCGCATTATCAACATAATCATTTTTAGGTAAATCATTTCTTAAATATAATATTGATTCACTTATGTGTAATTATAGGTAAACGAAAACCCTGTTTAAATAAAGCATTTGAGGGTAGACGATGGACATTAGTATTGCATATAAATAGGGAATTCATCAGAATAATAATTGAAAATCAGTGATGATCAGAATAGTCATTACGAGAAAATCAATGATGATCAGAATAGTCATTACGAGAAAATCAATGATGATCCGCATTGCTATTGAGAAAGAATTATGATCAGGTTAGTTTTATTATATGATAATCGATAATGATCAGAATAGCAGAAATTTATCAGAGTAATAGTTGATTACCGAGCATGGTTCATTATCATTAAAATAATAACAGATAATTGAATACAGCTCATTAGAAAATAGTTGAGAATTAAATATTCTTCATTAAAATGATAATTGGATTTGATTATGGTTCATCAGAATCATGGTTTCTGATTAAATTTGGTTCATCAAATCGTGGTTTACGATTAAATTTAGTTCATCAGAATCATCGTTTATAATTAAATTTGGTTTATCGGAATCATGGTTTATGATTAAATTTGGTTCATCAGAATTATCGTTTATGATTAAATTTGGTTCATCAGAATCATAGTTTATGGTTAAATTTGTTTCATCAGAACCATCGTTTATGATTAAAATCAGTTCACTAAAAGAATAGATGATAGTGAACGTAAGTAAAAATAACTAACCTTGGAATTCTTTTCTTGCTGCACTCACATTTGTGACAATGTTGGCCACATGGCCCAGCACTGTTGAAAATAAAAACAAACCCACGACAAGTTCAAGAACTAAGAACAGGTATTCGCCACGTGTTCTTGGTCGCGGCAAGTCACCAATGGTAGTAAGGGCTAAGGAGCTCCAATAAAAACCATGCAAATACTCGCACAACACGTCATAGCAACTTTCGTCTTTTGGAAACCAATCCCTGGATCCAAATCCACCGTTTTTTGAGATGATATGGAAGAGGCATGCATTCCAGTGGAAGATTACCAGCACATAATGGGTTAACGACAAGGCTCGAAACACGTTCGGATAGTTGGTGTGTCGTTCGGTTCGATCTAGAAAGGCCCAAAACCTGTAGATCTTTACCAACCTGAAGCACCTAAGAATGGAATTGAATCCTATCGACAGATAAAGGATGTCCAAAGGCAGAAGACATAGGCAGTCGATGTAAAACATCGTAGAGTTCACATAATGCTGTCTCAGTTTGACTGAGTCGGTCTGGAGTACACCCTCCTCCAAGTATCCCGTTCGAAAGTGCACAGCGATGTCCAAAATATAAGTGAGGTCTGCAAGGTAGTCCAAGGTGAACCAGGCATCCAGAGTCTCCATAATTATCTCTTGAAATGCAAACCTATAAATGATTACCCAGAAGTTATACAAAAATGCCACACTCACTACCACGGACCAATAGTAACAGAGGCGACCAGATGGATCAAACACAAACGACCACTTGCAGAAGGTTCTGTCAGAAATTGAAGTCGAAGTATCCATGCGTTCTGCATCCTTACGTCCAATATCTCTCCTCCTGGTTCGTCTCGACAACTCCATCTCGGAGGCCATGTGAGCTCTATTGACAAAAGCATAGGGTTCGCTTCCTGCTCTACCAGAGTTGGACGCAACTCTCTTTGTTATGGTATCTATTAGAGACTGCCTGGAGCCAGATTGAGGTTGTTTCTCAACAGTAGAACTTGAAGTGGTTGCTGTCGCATACAAGGGGCTTGGGGATGCTACCACCCTACGTGTGTCACTAATCAGGCAGGACATTTCTCCTCCAGATGACGTGATGATACCTGGAACGACTCTGGGTCCATTGGCAGTGAGACTACCTCCGGCGTTCCCGTACTTTACGTTCTCCGGAACGGCATTGCTGACAACGGCTACATCGTCCAAATCGTCGTCCGAGGGATGTGGAGCGCCCTTCGATGAACATCGGGAGTATTTTACGATCTTGGATCCCTCCCGAAAAGCTGTGATTTTCCGCATTCCACTCATTTGTTTCTGCATGTTGTCAGTTTTTTCCTGCGTAGTTAATTTATTTCATTAAAAGAGTACTTGACATTGCAGCTTTTACTTACTAAATTCCTGTATTCAAGACATTGCAATCATTTCTCACTTGCGTTTATCCAAAAGGGAATATTTTCAAATTATAAAATAATTTCCTATAAATTTCATTTTATATTTCAACAATAAATCGTTAATTTCAAGTCATGTTTGAATGAAAGAGACGAAATGACATTGAAAACCCACTCAATACGACAACCTGGATAATCTCTTAACTTTAAAAAAAACGTACAGAAGTAATATCGTGAATGCAAATTCTTTAAATATTTCAATAAATTATTCTGTTCTGAAATTTAATTTCCATTTTCATAGTTTATTCGCCATTTCGTCGGCTACCACATTTAGCGAAAGTTTTTCACAATATTGCACTAATCAATTGCGCAATCAGACATGTTGCCACAATATTTGTAAGTCGAGTAGAAATATATATACGATGAAACACTGAACTTGTCATAGCCTGGGCTTTTCCATCGGCAGTCACATGGCGAGTTAATTTGGCGGGAAACAACGCGGGAAATATATCCAAGGCACTCTGGAAACCACCGTAACCGATATCATCGATAAATCGATGATTGTATTTAACTTCACACGTATCCGAACCTATGTTTTATCTTTCCATGCTTCTCTGAACAGATGAATTGAGATCACCGTTATCCTCAACCACAGACAAACGTGCTATGTTACCGGCTCGAGACGTTCACTTCACTCACGCAGGGAAACTGGAACATCTACTGCGCATGTCCACGCATGCCTAGTAAGTTGCGCTCAAAGCCAGCCAAAAACAGATTTTTTTTCGCACTTGTAATAATTTTAAGCTAATTTTTCGGCTGCCGCGCATTTGTTTTAATTTTTAATTTCGGCATCAAATGCATATTAGATGTTTCTGTATATTAACAATACGTTTCAGGTTTATTAATAAATACTATTTTTGATAAATTTCGTAAATAATGAATTTTGGCGAAGAGCGAATGCTTTAAAATAGTTTAATAAATTGATAAATATAATTTTCTGCCGGAATAAGCTTCAATAATCTCCCTGGAAAAAAATTATATATATGTGTGTGTGTGTTATTTCTTTTAAAATTCTAATTTTTAGGGGCGTTGGGAGAATGCATACCATTTTAACAAATGCTGGCATTGCTAACAGGAACGCTCCTATTTATTTATTACCCCTGATGCTGTGATTCTTTGTGTGTGTGTGTGTGTGTGTGTGTGTGTGTTCTATCCCTACAGATAATTAATTTTCCGATATAATCCGTACGAAACATCAATATTGGTCATTCAATTTAATAATTAATTTATTCATAATATTTATCCTTTTGTAGCCATTTTAATCAATTTATGTCTGCAATTTTTTTATCCCAAAGAGAAATGTGACCATTTTCTACTGGAGAGAAATATTTTAAATACTAGCTTCCTTTTATGAATTAGAGACACTTAATTTAATTAAGAAACACGTTGCAAAAATTGAAAACAGCCTAAAAAAAGTGAAAAAACGTGCTTGGAATAATTTGGGAGACAGAAAAAGGAAAATCTGGGTCGCAAAGCAGAGATTGGAGTTTAAGAGATGGCTATAACAGAGAGGGCATACATGAGAATTTTGCGAAGACCGATTGACGATGAAAAACTGCAAACTTCGAGCGGATCCCAAAAGACCCTCCAAAATACCGCGTGCAAAGTCCTTAGACAAGGCTGATGGGCAAAATTAGAAACGGTTTGGAATGAAGTGAAAAATGTGTATGTGCCATATAACTATAAGAAACACCTAAAAAAACAGTCGACCGACAGACTATGGCGATATTCCTCGGATAATATTTTTGACACTCAAGTTTCTTAGCCCAAACCAGAGCTTTTTTCATGTATAGGAGTAAAGGAGGCGACGTCCTAATCCGGAGTCGAACCAGGGACCCACCGTATGAACCGGATTTCCCTAACCTACTCGCCCACCAAAACTCAGGAACGATGCTCTTTTCCTTCGTATATAAGGTTTAGTAAGATACAAAATAAAACTACAAAAAAGTTGCCCCGGTGGTTTTACGTGTTGACCGTTTGGCAACTATGTTAACCCTGAAAATTGTGATAATATCTTACAAAATAATATAATCCGCCGCGGAATCTTTCAAGGAGACGCACTAAGCCCCCAGTGGTTCTGCTTGGCGTTAAACCCCTTGTCAAGGATGCTGAACACAAGTAAATACGGATACATGCTGAAGAAAGACAAGAGAAACCTACATAAAGTCTCCCACCTCATGTACGTAGATGACATCAAGCTATACGCGCCAACAATCACCCAACTCCGACAACTCATCAGTATAACAGAGACATTCTCCAAGGACATAGGAATGGAATTCGGCCTCGATAAGTGCAAAATACAGAAGAATAGCAAAGAAGATTTACCAGGCATCGAACTCGAAGACGGGAGACTACTGAAGACCTTGGACGAGGGCGAAACCTACAAATACCTAGGGATAATGCAAAAACGGCAGCAGGAGCACAAGAAAGTCAAAGTCCAGCTCACGCAAGCATTCCAAGAAAGACTTAGAAGCATTGTGAAGACGAAACTGAGCGGGAAGAACACCACGCAAGCAATTAACGCATATGCGGTACCAGTGCTCACCTACTCCTTCGGGATCATCAAATGGTCCAACACTGAACTAGAACAACTCCAGCGGAAAATGAGAACCATCCAGAGAAGAGCCGGACAACTACACCCTGCAACGGCAATTGAACGGCAAACACTACCCCGGGAAGAAGGAGGACGCGGACAAGCGGACCTCAAAGACTTACATGACAAGCAGATCCAGAGCATGAGGCAATACTTCCAGTTGAAGAGTCCCCGATCGCCACTCATCCAAGCCATAATACAAGCAGATGCAAATTACACGCCACTAAACCTGTGTAGTACCGAAGAGCGTGTCCTCGAAACAGCCAACGAACAGAAACTGAGAACTTGGGCCGGAAAACCATTACATGGCAGGCACTACAATGACCTGCAACAACCACACGTTGACAAAAAGGCATCAAATTCTTGGCTGGCCAAAGGCACTCTCCAGCCAGAGACAGAAGGATTCATGCTAGCCATCCAAGACCAAGTGATCGCAACAAGGAACAATCAGAAATTCATCCAGAGAAAAGACATAGAAAGCGACAAATGCAGACACTGTCATGCGGCATCGGAGACAATCCAACACGTGATGGCAGGATGCAAGATCCTTGCGCAGTCAGACTACAAACATAGACACGATCAAGTAGCGAAAATAGTCCACCAGAAATTGGCAGCGAATGCTGGCTTTCTGACAGAAAAATGCCCGTACTACAAATATGAGCCAGAGACCGTGCATGAGAACGAAACACACAAGCTTTACTGGGATAGAGCAATCATAACAGACAAGACAGTCCCACATAACCGTCCTGACATAACCCTCGTCGATAAATCGAATAAGACCACGTACTTAATCGACATAGCAGTACCCAACACCAATAACATACAGACAACCTACACAACGAAAATCACCAAGTACCAAGATCTCAGACATGAAGTACGAGATATATGGGGTATGGAAAAGATCCTCATCATCCCGTTAGTCATCTCAGCAACAGGGATAGTACCAAAAACGCTTGCGACGAATTTGGAGATACTCAACATTGACCCAAACACCTACATTGAAATACAAAAAGCCACAATCCTAAACACGTGTCACATTGTCAGGAAGTTTCTAGACATGGCACATTAAGAAGTGATGTAAAAAGAGGCTTGGGAACATGGCGCTCTGCCCGTCCCAAAGCCTGTTTCCGCCAAGAATGGGCGAGGAAAACTTTTATATATATATATATATATATATATATATCTGTATTAGAGATATATAAATCACGTAGGTTACATGAAAAGACGAGAAACGTTTCTAAAAGGATATGTTGTTTTTAAACAACATATCCTTTATTGTGAAAACCACAAAGTTAATTAAATTAATTTTATTTGCTGAGGAAAAGAACAGTATTTTAATTGGAGGAAAAATCGATTAACTGGATGGAATTCGACCAAAGACAATAAAGAAAAAAATGGAGAGTGGAAAAATAACTATTTCGATATTGCTCTTTCGAATAGAAACAGAAAGTAATCAGTGTGTTATTATCATGACCTTATTTTGTAACAAAACTGCACTGCGTATGACTCTGAAAACTGCAGAAACCGGACATTTAATAAAATTTTAAAAGCGTATTAAAGTAAGTAATAAGCAATAGAATATTATTATTCAATTTTAATGTTTGTCTTGTATATAAGAGTTTTTAAAATCGACGTCAGACTCAACGAACTATAGACCAAACGCAATTTTATATCATGCCATTTTCTGAGCCACGAATTAACAATACATAGTGGACTACGAATTATTTCTTAATTTAATAAGATGACAACAGCCAGTCATAGAACTTGGAGATTTAATTCCAGATCTCAGAGATTTAATGGATCTGAATATGAAACACTCATCAATTACAAGATTTTCAGATAACCGTTGATTTAAATGATTTAATAACTACCGCTGTCACTTCGTACACAACTTATTTCAACTTCGCATTAAAGCTGGGATGCTGACAGATTGGATGTGTAGCGTGCGATATAATCGGAAAATGGTTACTCCATAATCTCCTTAATTATTTGAAGAAACACTTTTAATTTCTAATTAATACGTGGGTGGCACAACAAAAAAATTATTGTAAAAAAAAACCAAAAAAACCCCGCACTTTTAAGGTTAACTTCAAATCACTAGAACGTCGAAACTATCTAAACACTGAAGATTCTAAATTACGCTCTTGAAAAACAAGTATTGGGATTTTGAAACTATTGCGTCCTTAATATATTCGGGGCTGTGGCTATGCTAGAAGCAGAGGGCGCTCATGATCTCTCGAAAATATTTTTTTCTCAAGACAAATCGTCGTATAATAGTGTTTAAAATTTTTTGTTTTGTAAAATTTGTTCAAAACAATGGAAATTTTTTTTTTGAAGTTTGCCAATATAAGTATTGAAAAAATGCAATTTGGTATTTAGCCAATTTTAGAAATTAAACTTATAAGATTTCTTTCTTGCGCTTCTAAGTGGCAACAGCTAAGAAAGCTTTCCAAGTGAACATAGTATTTCTATTGTGGAAGCCCACAAGTTAAATATGTATTCAAAACCGATTTTCACTATGTCTCTTGTATAATAATATGTTTTTTTATAGAAGCTTTAGTGTTCATCAACTCCGTAGTAAGAGGAGAAAGAAAATTACGAATTCTAGTATACCTCAATAAGTTTTCAATAGAAACTTTGTTAAGAAATTTATTCATTAATGTTAAATATATTAGTCTGTCGGATAGTATTGTTAAATATGCTAATCTGCTTACAAAGTTAGTATCATTAAATATACTGATCATTTTAAATAATTAGCATTGTTAAATATACCTAATCAGCTTAGATGGCATTATTAAATGTACTAGTCTGCTTCGATATTATTGTTAAATATACTCATCTGCTTAAACAGTTGGTATCATTAAATATACTAGTCTCTTTGGATAACACACAGTCAAGCACCCAGTCCAACAATTAAATAAAGAAACTGAGTTCGTAGTGTAAAATAGAAACAAGACAATTTAATATTACCTATATTTTATTCAGAGTACATCCCTTCTGAATCGATACGACGAGTGGCACGATCGTTCAACGACCGGAAATACCTCTGCATGTCTTTTTTTGTTATGTCTCGAAGAGTCGATTTCACATATCTTTGGTTGTTTTCGACACCGTCAAAAGAGTCTTCCTTTCAACGGTAGCTTAAGTCTTTGAAAAAGAAAATAATTGCAGGGGACATATCTGGTGAATAGGTCGGATGATCATTCCTAAGAACAATTTTGAGGATGTCTTTTACGCACTGAACACAGTTATGTATCTTCAGACAAAGAACGTTGCACAATCTAAGATACAGCCTTTCCCTTGCCTAAACCTTCTAGTAAGATGTCACGAATCATTTCCCGGTTTACACCAAATTCATCTGTGAACATTTTATAATAACACAACGATCTTCTTTAAGTCTTTATCTCACTGTGACATCCTCGTTACGCATTGAAATTGGACACCATGGCTTTGCTTCATCTTCTGTTGTTTCCACATCACTTTCAAATCGCTCATACCACCTGAATATCTACGCACGAGATAAACAATTATCTCCATATACTTGTCGCATATCGCATAGTCTTAATCGCATTTTTGTCGAGTTTAAAACAAAATTTAATGTTCGCTCTCTGCTCAATGCCGCTAACGTCGTGGTAGTGGTCTCCTGCTATTCACACAAAATGGCGCCCTAGTTCTTGTCACGCTTAACATGAAGCGGTGAAATATTGCCAGATCATAGACAAAGGTTGGACATGGGGCGTGTGTATCCACATAAATAAATAGCGATACATAAAAGCAAGCTAGCGCTAGAATTCACAGCATAAATAGCTAAACGCTCGTTGCTCGGTGGCTGCAAACAGCCAAACTAGATTTTTTCAATATAAATATATAATAAATAAATATATATATAATTTTTTCAATAGATTCAAGCCACTCTCAATAAGATAAAACTAATTCTCAGAACTCGCGCCTCACTCAACACCTGACTCTCATACGCTCGCCCGAACAGACGAAACCTCGAAATTACCGCGTCCCGGTCCGGCCGCTGGCCGGGCTGAGGCAACTTGAAGGCAAAACTTGATGGTTGTGCTTAAAAAGGCGTTTTGAGTTTAAGCCATAGAAAAAAAACGTATGTCTCGTCAACAAGTCTGAAGCATTGTGCCGTATTTTAAACAATACCCAACTCAAAAGGTCATTGAAAAAAATTACTGACATTTATAGCTAAAATAGATATCACTGTATTTTTATACTGTTTATATACTGATCGAATCATAGCCAAGCTGCTTAGATACTCGTAAACTGAAATGCACTATCTTAATGGAACTAAACTCTACAATTTAAGGTATATCTTGACTATATATCTGAAGCAAATCTTATTGTTAGTATTTGTAACAAAATGGAACGTGTCCTACTTATATATATATATATATATATATATCATAGAACAACGATTCCCGCACCCAAACCTGAAAGAAAAACTAATTTTTGCTAGACATGGAACTACAAGCATCGATAAATTTATATATCGATTGCCGAATCGATATTATAAGAGTAAAATCGGTCGAATACCCTACGCTTTCTGCCAAGATATCATTAATAATATATTAAGATATGTCGGTCTACCCCTAAATACATTCTGTCCTATATATAGAAAGAGATATAGTCCGCTTTGTTACAGTGCTTTTTTCTAAAGTCTTTTTGACCTATTTTACGAAATAAAAATTTGATGAACGTCCTTCAACTTCATAAGATGATGGGTTTTTTTTCTCTATAAGCATAACATTCGATTTCTTTTCCCGAAAATACCTAATTTGTAATATTTTCTTTCCAAATTCGCATAAAAATTTAACGTTAAACAATTCTTGAATATTCCATTTCAAAATTTTCTAACTTTCTTTTATAAATACTTTATTATAAATGTTTTTAATTAGTTTCACTTGTCTATAAATTATTCAGTCATGTTTTACTGTTCAAATTTCCAAATATTGGCTTTTATATATATATGTATATATATATTATTATTATTATTAAAAAAAAGACAACGCCTAAATATAGAACAACAAAAAACTACAACAGAAGGGGTTACAAGGCAACAACAGGCTCTGAGCCTGTTCTTGTAATGGGGAAGGGTTTGGTTAATGAGATAAAATCATAAATGTTAAATATTAAGTTTGATAAAAATATTAAGTTTAATAATTATTATTGTTTACCTGTTTTAAAAAATGTAAGGATAAAAGGTATAAGTCATGCATTGTTGCAAATAGTGAACAAATTGGAAATCCTAATAGAATATTCTGTAAGCAAAACCATTGTATTTATTGTGTGAGCTGTTCTGAAAATGGACTTAAATATATAGGACAGATTAGCAACAATTTGAATATTAGATTAAATGGAAATAGAACTGATATAAAATATTTTAATGGTGGTAATAAAAAAATTTTGAGTTAAAACAGTTTTAAGAATATTCTTTTAACAGAATTGTTGTTACTATTTTTGCCATTATTGATGACGATAAATTAAGATTGGAAAAAGAAAATAAATTTATTGGAAATTTATTGACATTATATCCATGTGGATCAAATTCGAGCTTTAATGGAGAAGAGTTTAATAATTATAACGAATTCGAAAAAAGGTGTATTTATAAAGTATGCAGAATTTTCAGGAATTGTAATTTAAAGAAAATTATAAAAAGAGGGAATGGAAAGAATAGAAAGAATTTTGAAATCCATAGTTTTATTACAAAAGTAAAAGAATTTGATGAGAAGAATTTTAATATTGAGATCGTTAAAAAAGTAAGAGAATTCATATTTTCTTTGAGAAATCGTAATATAAGATTTCCTGTTAGGGAATTTACTTATGAATTTAAAAATAAACAGACGGATATTCTTTTTTGGGATTTCATTAAATATAAAATAAATCTAGTTAAAACTTCGGAAATTTTTACAATTAATAAGAATATGCAAAGGAAGAAGGAATTCTGTATATTTACTTTTAAAGACAGTTATTATGATCATAATAATTTTAAGGAAATTTTTAAAGAAAATTATGATTGCCTTCCTATAAAAGGTATTTTTGATATTCAAATTACATATGCATATGACAGACCCATAAAAATAGTTATTTGCAATTATAATAATTTTTCTAGGAATTTGAAGATAGATGATCTTGAATATTTATGTAACAAATTAGAATATAATGATTTTGTGGATGTTAATTATAAACATATTATTACGGGTAATTTGGATATCGTTAAGAATTCAAAACTTGAAGATTTGCTTAAAAAAGGGGCAACTTTAAACCTAAAAGAAAATTTAATGTATATTTTAAACAATTTTACGAAGAAATTAAAAAATTTACGATGAAGATTGTATATAAATGTGGAATTCCTATTGAGAGTTTTACTGAATGGATGTACAGTATTATTAAAGAAGTTAAAGTTAGATTTTCTAAATTTAAAAATAAGTTTGTAACAGGAATGATTTAGATTTTTAAATGAGAAAAGATATTAAAGAGGCCAGAAAGACAATTTGTCCTTTCAATAGTCGATAAAGTAAATAATAATTTAGTATTGTTTGTAAAAACATTATACACAGATTTACTATTAAAAAAAATATGATACGAATTATACATATAAAAGTCTTGAAGAAAACTATGATAGTAATTTATTTAAGAAAAAAAAAATTATTACAAAGCATAGGAGACTTAAAATTTCAATTGCTGTATTTAGGTTTCTATATTTGTTTATTACAATTAAATTCCATAAATCTCCTTGGGATTTAGATTTATTACATGCGGTTCTATTGCATATAATGGAAAAGCATCTATGGAATTTCAAAATATATTAAGTAAAATTTTACTGGAAATTCATTATTTTTAATAATCTGAGGGTGTTGAAATATTTGAATGAAAACCAAAATAACATAGAAAAAATTAACACTTATGATTTTGAAAATTTGTCTACAAGTATGCTTTTAGATGATATTAGGGATTATTTATTTGAAAGTTACAGTAGCATTATTGGAATTGCTAAAAACATTTGGAATGAATTATTTGAATTTTGTGTTTTTGATGATTTGCTTTTTAGCAGTATAAAATACTATTTACAAATTAAAGGCATTCCAATGGGATGTTGGTTTTCAAGTTCGTTGGCAAACACACATTACTATGAAAAAGAAAAAAAATTTATTTGAAATTAAAGCGTTTAGATATATAGACGATCTTATTGTTTTTAATTGTTCAGGATTTTTGAATATTTATAAATATATTTATCCTGAATGTCTCAAAATTAAAGAAACGGGTACACTAACTGCTACTAATTTTTTGGATATATATATATATTAATTTCGAAGATACCTCTAATATTTTTACTGATTTATTGGATAAGAGAAAGTAATTTGAATTTAAAGTTTCAACACTTTCGAATTTTTTGTCTAATATTAGCGTTGGAGTCCGGCGGAATATTATTATTACACAAATTAATAGGATTGATAGAATTTTCTAGAAGAATGAGCATCTTTATAGGGCTGTTAAATTTTTTAGAAAATATTCTTGTTCATAATCAGGTTCCAATTAATTTTATTCGTGGGTTTTTGAAGGGCTTCGGGAGATTTAGGTTTTGTTGTGGTAAGTTTTAAATAGGTTATGTAGTTTACTTTGAATTCAATTTATTATTTGGGTTGGCAACAGGTTTAGATTGAGAAAATTCTTGGATATGGCAAGATTATTTTTCCTTCTGTTTTGGTTGGCGGTTTACATATTTTTTCTTTGAGGTTTTTAACGTAAGCAATTTTTTTCTTTTTATTAAGCCGATATTTATTAGGCATAAGCAGACTCATACCGAGAAGAAATTGGTTTTCCTATTTCCTTCTATTCTTTAAATTATATTTATATTATTTTCTTTATTTCTTTTAAAATTCTAATTTTTAGGGGCGTTGGGAAAATGCATGCCATTTTAGCAAACGCTGGCATTGCAAACAGAAACGCTCCTGTTATTTATTACCCCTCGTGCGAATTCTCCCCTGTCGAAATTCTACCCCTCGAGTAATTTTCCATATTTTTTCTTTTGAACTTTTCATATTTGGTCTTGCTTCTTTTTTATGTTGTTTGGTGTTTTTTATGGGGTTGTTCTGTTATAGCTTTTGTTTTTCTACATTTAGGCGTTGTCTTTTTTTATTTACTATTAATTTTATACATATATATAACACTTTAAGTTGAAACATGGAGAACAATGAAAAACATTGAAAAATACACAAAATAATTTTACTTACATGCTGGACGATATATGAAAATCCAAAGCGTGTTCTTGCACGTTTTTGAAAACCAACGGATTAGATTATTAAAGCAAAGCAAATAGGGTACAAAAATGAAAAGCCAAGCAAATTAAATTCCACAGGAGACTTATAGAATTTAATTGTAACAAACAAATATGGAAACCTAAATTCAGCAATTGGAATTTTAAGTCTCTTGTGCTTTGCAATAACTTAATTATATTAATATCGTAGATTTCTTCAAAACTTTAATATGTATAATTCATATCACATTCTTTAACAAGTAAATCTCTATTATGTTTTTTACAAATAATACTAAAATTATTATTTACCTTATCAACTGTTGAAATGACAAATTTTTCTTTCAACTCTTTATTTTTTTTTCTCATTTTAAAATCTACATTGCTCAAAATACAGGAGATAGTTTATATAGAAACCCTTTTCCCGGGTATGTGTTTGTGGGATATGTATGCGTTTGGCATACATGTGTGTGTAACGCTTTAAAATATTTTTCCACTATTACAAAACAATTCAACATAAATTCTTTGGACGCCTTGGTACAAGTCATATGTCATTTTATTACATATTGATACTCCCACCTTCAACCATCACACAACTAACTTAAATCTTTTTCATGTAGAGTGTCCATGCCATCATTTTCCATTGATGTCACTGACTATCGGTAAGAATATCAGAAATATCCTTTGGATATTTCTGATCTCAGACCTTTCTTTATTAATTTTAGTGTTAAAAATTCCCTTCTCCTAGAAGCTACAGATGCAGGAACGAATAAGATAAATAAATGTGCAGAACAATGACCGTATTTGGAAACTTATCCGTTAATTTTAATTCATAAAAATAGGTTAACACATCGTAAGAGGAGATCTCTCTTTTTATAAAGCATTACAAAATCTATTCTTCAATGCCATACCGTCATCTCCCGACCGTCAAATTTTTTATTGTTACTTAATTTTATCTGTATATCTCTGCA
>QLNU02014802.1:19866885-19888618 GCA_006491805.2 Dysdera silvatica
TAAATAATTCATGTCATCATGGACAATGGAATGTCCCATTCGAGCTGTTCATCCTTCTAATAATTCTAAATTTATTCGATTTTATGGATAGCCTACTTTTATTTTAATAGTTTAAAATCACGTGACTTTTGAAGACTAATTTAGTAGAAGATTATGCTCGTGTATACGTGGAAATAGGAAAAAATATATTTTAGAGTGTACAAATCCATTTAGGAAATTCAATAAGGATTTTCCAAGCGAATTGAAAGCGAGCGATATGAAAAGGAACCATATCCCAATTGCTGCAAGTGATCGAATTTTGACATTAGAATAAAATCGAATATCCTTAGGCATTAAATGGATATCGGAATTGATGTGGAACTATTTTTTTAATATCAGAAATATTTTGAAAACTAATTATCGCCGTTGTTGTTTAAGTAGTCTATTAAACTGAAGTATGTACAACGCAAAATATGGAAGAACCTATACAACTGTGAATATTGCATCTTACATAAACTGAATTAAAAGCACCATAAACGTTTCAATCTCAACGAAACTGACTTGAATCTTATCAATTAAATTTCGACTTCAATTTTTAAATAATTGAAACTGATTCCAGGGACAAACTGGGACGCTGGTGCACCCCCATGGGCGCCCTCTGATAGTCCAATGTATGCGCCCCTGACTGATTCTATATAATGAATGCTTTCTTCTCTATTAGAGTCTGGGATTCATTTTGTCACAGTATTTTCTATGGATAATTTGCGTGGTTCATTCTGGTTGTAGGAAAAGAGGAACATGAAATAAATTTTTAAATTCTATATTATTATTAGCATATTATGTGTAAGTACATTTAGTTCTATAACACTTCTTTACATTTAAGCTTATCATAAAATGGCTTAAATTTCATTTGTTTATTATCTTTAACTGTTATTACTTTTGAATCTTATATATAGAGATAGAGTGCATTATTTGTTATCCTGATTATAGAGTTATACTTGACAGATCCTCCAGTTACGTAAGAATAAGAGGGGCTTGAGGCCCCCCCCCCATTGCATATCAAGACACATTCTTCTTATTAATTCCGTATCGCATTATTCTCTTTAAAGATACCTGAACCCCCAAAAGTTTTGAATTTTTCACCGACCTTCTCTATTGTTGATATGTAACTAACTAATACGAGAATTGAGCTATGCACTCACGTAGAAAATAAATACCTATTATAGTGAAACGATACAGTTTCATGAGGTTTAACCTTAAAGTAACCGTAAGGTAAACCTTGCGCCAGTGCAGGGGCGCGCTGCGCCCTCATAAGCGATACGATTCGCACCCCCATAATCCAAGTTATGCGCCCTTTGGGAGGACACAGTCCGTCCCCTGCGCCAGTGTCGAAACAACTGGTCGTTATTAAATACCTACTATCGTTATCAGGGTCAGGCCAATCATGACGAACCGTTCTCGTCCGTCTCAAAAAGGAAACCTAAGAAGTAAATGAAACCTAGGAGGACCCTAAGAAACATAAGAAGACCCTAAGAAGTAAAGGAAACCTAAGCACCTAATAGGAAAGGGAAATTTTCCGCTCGCTGACTGAAAAATCTAGTCGGCAGTGACAACTGAGTGACTTGGATTTGTATGATTCCCGATCATTATCATTAAAAATAATCCATAGAGCATGAATTTAATTATTCCTATTCGAAATTAAAAATATATTTTCTACACCATGTAATCAATGTTTTACTATTTTTTGAGAAGAAGAGATAAAGAGGACATAAAATATGTTGACGTTTTAAATAGACGCCAACAGAGTTAAGTTTTCCATGTTTATATTCGACTGAGTCCCTGAGTTCTGAAAAGCTATTTCTATTCTTTGGCAAACATGCAGTTTTTCACGTGTATCATCTATATGCCACATTATGCCCATATGTGCCACACTATATGACATGCACGCGACATTAAATAACGTTATGTAGAACCATATTATTTCATATGTGCCCCATATTATGTCGTACACTTGCTACACTCTATCCCACATGAACCGAACTTGTACCACATTATGTCACTTGTGTGCCACATGTTTTAATTTAAATATCAGTGAAGTCAAGGAAATATAATAGAATGCGTAATGATTACGTATAATTGACATAACATAATTTGAGGAAACACACATGAATAACTAATTTAAATTCCATATTTAGAATCTATAACTTCATCAATATGAGCCAACGTTCTTAAAAATCAAAGCTCATTTACATATTGAGGGAATTGCATTACTCGATAGTCGATAGTTCGTCTTCGATAAAATCCCCAGCTGCTGGATTTATTCCTAGTAAACCTATGTGGAGTCATTTGCATTATAGGAATTACTAATTATGTTTGCGCTTTGGCCATCGAATTACATCTAGGAGCGCCGGAAGGTATCTTCGTAGTACGGAAGCTTAATCTAAAAAACAATAAAACTTAGAGGAAAGCAGATCCCCAACAACTTGGAGATTGTGAAGATAGTAATGATATTCGATCAAACATTAATTCGAATTTTTACGGTATCAGACTTCTGTCGTTCTGAATTTTAATTTCCAGATGATCCTTTTAACATACTGGATGTTCCATGTGTTTATCTGCAGGCATGTGAAAACAACTTCATGGATATGAACTAGCTCGACATATTCGATAATTCCAGAAAATACGGTTTCGAAAATCATGTAGCATTCTTTTTCGTCTGCACGCATGTCTGCGAGCATGGATCCGCATAAAAACATACGTGGTAGATGTGGTGGATTGCGTTCCTTAATATTTGCTGTTTTATTATGTTCGGAGGATTCTTGAAGCTTCATTGTTTAGAGTTAGAAGTTGGTTGTACAAACATGTCTACACACATGGTGTCTCCATGTGTGTGTGTGTGTGTGTGCGTAGAATAAAATATGTTTTTGTGTAGCCTAACGGTTGTTTTATTGGCAGGTTTGAAAACTTCATGGCATAAACCATTAAGGAACACGTAGCTTTCCATGAAGGAACATGAGCTCATTGGTCATTGTTCTAATTTCCACAATGCCATATGAAGGTTGACTAGGCTTTACCATCATTAGCAAAATGTGTGCCACTGATCGAAAGTCGAAAAATAGGGAAAGAAAAACCTGTAAAAGAGAATGAGACAGTTTGGAGCAAACCATATTCAATCCCAAAAAAACTTGAGTAGCCTCTGAAAGAACATAAAATGGAAAATCTGAGAAATAGGGTGTAAATACGGAAGGGCACGCTTATACACTTCCTCGACATTTCGTTTGAGAAAGGAAACAGCCAGGGACTGATCATCGCAAAGGCATCCAAAGCCCGGGCTTTGGGCCCTGCAATTTTAAGGCCCCCCCCCCAAAAAAAAGCCAAAACGTCATTTCCGTTTTACATATAAATTTTTTATTTTTAACAAACCTTTTTCTAAAGAATAAAAAAAAAAATTGCCGAGCAGTAGCATTGCGAATTTGTTATTATAGTGTTACCTCCCAATAGGGGACACCTATGAAACAAGAAATTTTGTCCCTTAAATAGAGGTGTCTCTTCTTCGGAGGTACATGCGTTGATATATACATATGCTACAGACTAGAATAATCGTCCCTTACTTGGAGGCATCCCTTACAAGAGGTAACACTGTATTTACCTATCCAACTTATGATGGGACTAATCCTGCAATGTCTCTCCGAATGAGCTCAGCTCGCAACTGAGGGCACTTCCAAATTTTCATGAGGACAGGGGCCCCAAATATGTGCCTGGCCTAGGACCCTGCAAAGGCATGATCGGGCCCTGGGAGCAGCAGTCCTCGAAACGTTTCAGATTTCTATACAGTTCGTAAGTTTTACGTTTCTTTTCTTTACTTTGTTTTTTCTTCTTCTATATATCTCTGTCT
The DNA here is from genome assembly GCA_006491805.2 of Dysdera silvatica. NCBI lineage: Eukaryota > Metazoa > Arthropoda > Arachnida > Araneae > Dysderidae > Dysdera > Dysdera silvatica. The sequence continues at coordinate 19,870,760 of QLNU02014802.1, forward strand.
CTCCCCTTTGTTTAATTGACATTAATTCTTTGTCTACATTTTCTTAATTTTTACTTTACGTTTCTAACTTTACTTCTCTTCCTATTTTTCACTTCTCGTTGGTTATGTTATTCTTAACTTCATTCTACCATTTTCTTCCTTTGTTTTTCACATTCCAACCAATAACGAAATATCCATTAGTCATATTCAAATTCTCGCTTTAATGAGCTCTTTATTTTTGCGTGGATGATACTTCCTTGTTCCTGCTTTAATTACGATTGTTGTGCTTGTAATTATATATCTTCACACTTCGTGTTTTGTATCGCGATTCCTCATTCTCACTGGATCACCTAAACTTTCTTGTTGGCAACTTTTCTCTTTATACTTTCATAAAAAAAAAGGTGGATTTTGTGAAACTGAGTATTGAGATGCAGTATTTGCAACAATCCTTCAAATTTCTTTCCATCTGATTCCCCCGATGTATCAAAGATAAAGAGTTTAAAGAAGGTAGCAATGCAGAAATTGGAGAAAGCTCAAAGAAGTCTTGAGAGGTGGGCGTGCTTGTAGAATGGTTGAAAACCATGGAAGAAACTTACGCAAGGGAGTAGACGAGAATTGGAAAAAGTGAAAAACGAAATTAATAGCCGTGAATTTTCTCTCTTACTATCTGTTTGTTTATCTCAAAGCAAAAATCTTCAGCGGAAATTTTCAAGAACATACTAAGAAACGACCAAAAGCCACAGAGACATCCTCAAATACGACAAATGAAGTTAGAAAACAGGTCGGATTGGCATGAAGATCATCATTGTATTCAACCATTATCTATCCACTGCTGGATGAAGGTCCCTTCAAATACTTTCCACACAAGTCTATCTTGAGCAATTTGCTGCCATGTCACCCCAACCTCTTTTCTTATTTCATTCACCTATCTATTTTGAGGACGTTTTCTAGGTCTTCGGTGGTCTCTTGGAATCCAATTAAGAATTACAGTTGTCCATCGTTGATTAGTTCTTCTTGCGATATGCCCAGCCCATCGCCATTTCACCCTTTTTTCTTAAACAGTGATATCTGTTACTTCAGTCTGCTCTTTCACCCAAATGTTTCCTTTTCGATCTCTCTTAGTTATTCCAAGCAGACACCTCTCCATACTCCTTTGGGTTGTCTGTAACTTCCGTATTGCTGTAATTGTTATACTCCATGTCTCTGATCCGTAAGAGAGGACTGGCAATACACAACTTTTGGAAAAACCTTTCTTTTTAGACACAAAGGTAATTTTCTCTTCAGGATAAAACTGTTTCTTCCAAATGCACTTCAACCAAGTTTAATACGTTTGTTTAGTTCTTTCATAATGTTGCCTTCCATTGAAATCAGCTGGCCGAAATAAATATATGAATCAGCAATCTCTCGCTCAATCTTGTCAACTTGTATTTTTATTTTCTCTACGAAATTATTTGACATAATTTACAATTTATGGACATGAAGATACATATACAGGATGTGCTATTAATCATCAAGTGGTCCTGACCATGAGCGAGGTTTAATCCTTCATGGTCCATGGCAAAGGAAATTTACATCGGTTCTGATTTGAGAACGAGTCTAACGAGTAGACAAAGGAACGATTCAAAAAGTTTCCTTACGTAAACCTTATGGTTACGAGACTATTTCGAAGCGAGCAGCTACTGAAGATTTGAATTCTTAATTATACGCAATTAATGAGATTTTCAGAAAGAAAATCTCATTAATTGCATATAGAAATTAAATCAGTAATTTATATTTACGGTAGCAGTATTCGTATATAAAGGCGTTAGTAATGAAAAAAAGGTATGATTTATACCGCAGGGTTTCGATAACCGTGCGTTTCGGGATTGTTTGCATTTCGGATTGTGCATTTCGGGATTGGCTTTAAATTCATTTTACTATCTTAACGACCCCTGTCGGGAGTAAAGAAAACTACAAAAGTGAAAATAAATTTACCTGTAATATTGCGTTTCATTGCAAATGGTAGACATCTGGAAGTTGTCCAAATATTCAATGTGTTTCGTCTTTGCGACAAGGCCGAATCCTAGACCGGACGAAACGCGAATTAAACGACAAGGAACGAATAAAGAGGAATTCAAATGCAAATGAAGGGAATTTATTGACACGCAAAAATTTTATTGTCTGAAATGACAGGGCTTGCCACCGACCTGAAAGAGACCGCCACAGTAATCAATATGTCGATTACCCGGAGGTTGTTAGGGCGTATTGTAGTTTCGTTGCGAGCGCTCGATGGAGCCATGACGTGCCTGTGGTTTGACTATAACAACACTGTCACCACGTGCACTTACTCGAGGTGAATAACCCCCAAGTCTGCTCATTTTCATTAGTGGGCTAACGGCCCTTTATAAGCCATATCTAGGCTACCTTCCGAGACAGAAATGTTTTTTTAGGGCCATACTAACCCATTACGCTCACGAAAATTAGCTCTTCTGGGTTCTCTTTGTAAATCATTTTGACGCGTTAAGGAATTTTGATAGAGTTGCGATATTTTTCTAGCTGTAATGAAAATTATCTAAGGAGCCCGTTTTGTTTCTGCTGGGGGCGTTCGTCTAAGAGAGTGGTCGTGTAATGCAATGCGGGTTAATAATTCCAGGATTAAGGATATTTGGGGAAAATTCTAACTACCACGGTTTGCAGTTGGTCTGAATAAGATATTTTTCTGTTTAGCATTCACTTAGAGAGTCACTTGTTAGAGAGTGAAAACGCCTTCAAACTGAGGAAATATTGAGCTATTTTTGTTTTTTATTTATAAGACTATAGAAGAAAAAAGATCGCTCCTTTTCTATATGATTTTCTTGACCAACCATTGGCGTACGCAGGGGGTGTTGATGGGAGTTGTGACCCCCCCATTGCGGTAAAAATTTGTATATTTAACATAGGAATATGTGAGTTGTATCTCTGTAACCCCCCATTGAGTCTATAACCCCCTTACGAACTTTATGCGTACGCCTATGTGATCAACCGATAAATTAGGTAAGACTACTGGTAAGATTGATAATTTGATTGGTAATATTGGCTCTTTGATTGGCAGTACAGCAAAACATCGTTAAGATGAACACGCTTAAGACGAATTACTTTTAATACGAACCGTTTTCTGAAGTCCCGTCAGATCGTGCAGCATACTGTCCTTTATACATAATAACTCCTAGATGAGGGTAATATTACCTTACATACTATACTTTCCGGATAAGACGAATTACTGTTAATACGAACAGATTTTCTGTTCCCTTTGGTGTTCGTTTTAACGAGGTTCGACTAAATTCTCTTTGATTCCGACTGGCAAAATTGAGACAACTGATATTGATCAGATCTCGGCAGCGGTAACTCGTTTATAGAATATCCTATTAATTTGTATTCGATTATCAGCGGTGGGAAAAAAAGATTATCTACTAACTACTCACCGTTGTCCGGGGATTAATTCCTTAGGCTTTCAAGAGTTCGGATTCTTCGAGAAATGTAGACCGATTACCATACGATGGCGTATTTGAAACGCATTCGTCCATTATACTGTCCATTGTATTATTATTCATCCACTATCTCGGGTTTGGCATCCAATAGTATCGTGGAATGTTTTGTGTTTTTCTGTCCACCGTTGTCCGGGGGTTTGGTCTCCTTGGGAACAGAGGTTTAGATGCCTCGGAGACTCTAGGTCTAGGAGAAACGTGACCTTTGTTGCCCTTGCGCCGTCAAAATACACATATGTTCAGGTTGAAATATGTGTTAATTTTACTAATAGCGTTCCTTTTTCACCATCATTCTCAATAATCGTTCTCCTAGCTTAACGATCGTGTGTGTGTGTGTGTTAAAATTTGTATATATTTTGCTACTAATGTATAAAGCATTATACAATGTACTGGCGTTTTTCCGAACCTCAAATTTGCGAATTATTCGTTTTTACGAACAAATGAGTTGGTTCCAAAAAAGTATCCCATAGAACCAATGTTAATTTGCGCTCCAATATATTAACTGAAATTTCAAAACACATTTTTTTACGAATTCGCTTTCATCGGTCTTTTTTTATGTTTTTCTTCGAACGCCAAAAATTTAAATACATTCCAAAAATACAACTGATTGGACAGCCCATGGATAGGAGCATTGTTTCAAACGAAAATTTAGACGGATGCTTCTTTAAAGGGTTATTTTGAAACTAGAACTTGAAAAACGATAAGCGATCGATGTGCTGGGTGCAGTGCATTTGTCAGTTACAGTTCATTTAAGAAAAACTGACCATTGGTCCCGTTAGAAATAACGAGAGCTGACGTCACAAACGGGTTGGTTCATTACAGTAGAGGGAAGGGCGTCATTTCATAACTGGTTTTTCGCGCAGACACGTGTGCCAAAAACCAGTTATGAAATATCGCCTTTCCTTCTACTGCAATGAACCAACCCTTTATGACGTCAGCTCCTGTGAGTTTTAACGGGACCAGTGGTCAAGTTTCCGCGAACGGACCATAACAAGCAGTCGACAAGCTAAGCGAACGCGTTACCATTGCGTCACTGCAGGGCTTATCTGGTTCAGGACCGACGGTTTAGCGGGACCTCCGAATCACGGGAAAAGTACATATAGCCATGTTTATCGGGAATGGAACCCAGCTCAAGAAATCAAAAGACTGCTCATTACTGGGCCGCAAAATATCAACGCCAATCCACGTAATTCCATTGCGTCATTTTAAACACTGCATTCGGCATACGTGTGTGTTTTAACCTTATGAGAAGGTAAGGTCATTTCTCTTATATCCCCCACCGGGGAGAGGCGTTCATTATCCGCCCATGAAAATAAACATTTGATGCAGCTATACCGAAATGCAGTCGGCATTGCATGCACTTTCCTACTTCACATGCAAATAGACTCATGTAAATAGACTGGAATCTCACAATAATGTCAAAGCATTGCTTTACCGAGATAGTGGCAGGATATATAGTGACATTGCCAACTCATTTCCATACATATATCATAACAAACCGATCCTTCAGAGAGATTCGCTGATGTCACTGCCAGAAAGCTGATCTGTTTAAGGTTCTGGGATACGGTGAAAGGGATTAACTAAATCGGTTGGCTTATTCAGATTCACGTTTAAGGTGCATTTGTGCGAAATTGGCATTAAATTTGGTCATGCCTATTTCCAAGTAAATTTCGAGCGTATTATCAATGTAAAATGAATTTTCGTTAGCGTAACTGAACAGAGGGTGACTTTCCCTTACCAAAAGAAGTAGTGGGGTGGAGTGGCGTAGAGAAGGGGGAATAATGAGGGCTCAAGCCCCCCTTCTCCATTGGATACCGAGGCGCATATCTTTTTTCAATGTCAAATCAAGTGATCCCTACTTGAGCCCCATAATCTTTGAATTGATCCGCCGTTGGGAGCGATTGATGACAGAAAATTGATGACGCAATTTTTGTAGGTCAACATTTTTGTTTAAAAGTTAGAACCCATCTTTGTATCATAAGCGTCTGAGGATTAAGGAAAGTGACCGTGCCGTAGACTGGATTTGAAGCAGCGGTCTTTGGGTTATTCAGGCCATTAAACTACTATAAACCGTTTCTTTGAAATAGGCGGCTGAAGGTCACGAGCTCCTCTTCCGTAACCATGACAACGTATACATCGAAAGAGACTTCCGACAGCGAACTAGCTTTTCACACTTTATTTGAGGATACGTTTGGGAATTAATTAGTAACGTGAAACACTGTGCTGAAACAATAATAAACTATTTAAACACGACTACCACAGTTAAAATTATTTAATTAGGTGGATGACGATCGTTTCGGCAGTGAATGACTGCCTTTGTCGAATCCAGTTACAAAAGTGAAGGTAAACTTTACCGCACTAGGCGTATAAATAGGTGTTGTCATATTTATTTATGGAGGACATATGGGGAGAACGGGTTCATGTGCGTAAAAAAGTCTCTTCACCTCCATTCCATAGGTTCTCTATAAATAAATATGGCAACACGTATTTATATGCCAAGTGTGGTGAAGTTTACCTTCACTTTCGTAACTGGATTCGACAAAGGCAGTCATTCACTGCCGAAACGATCGTCACCCACCTAATTAAATAATTTTAACTGTGTCAGTCGTGTTTTAAATAGTTTATTAACGTTTGGGAATGTTTAAGATGGGCTTCCGATTTTGAAATACCGATGTTTTAATAATTTAATTTATGTTTCATACGAAAAGGAAAATACCGTTAAACTCGGTTAATACACATGACGCTAAAAGTATATATAGTATTTCTCATATTAGCTGTTACTCTTAAAACATGATAGGACAAAAATCTTAAAACACACATATATAATTGGAGGGCCATTAATTGGAGGGCTCTTCTATCACCCCCTTTCGTTTGGCAGATTAGGTCAAATTCACCCTGTGTAGCAGTTGTTCTCAAACTTTTTAGCCTACGGATTCTTTTTCTTACCATATGCTTAGTCACGGAACCCTGCGTAAGCGTTGAGGTAAACCTAAAGGACGATTATTTGCCACTGCTTGGACACACACACACACACACACACACAAAATAAAATATGAAAATAATTTAAGTTATCGGTATAATTATTATTAATTAATTATAACTAATTTAATAAATAATCGGAAAAAGATAGATGATATTTTTTTATTGATGCAGGTTAATTCTATCTGAGGGATTATTAGGGAAGAAAATTGTAAAATTTACAGATTTTTAAGTAAATTTCGGCGATGTTTTACAAACTGCTCGCGGATCCCCAGAGGATTGATTGATTGATTTTTGGGCAAAGAAGGAATTGGGAAATGTGGCTGCCTAAGTCGGCATTGTAATCCCAGCGATCCACCGGAGGGGAATCACGGAAACCGGGGTTTCCGCGGATCACACTTTGAAAAGCAGTGCTCTGTAGAATAGCAAGTATGGCATCTGCTTCTTCTTGGGTGATCTGGAAAAGGTCCTTAAAACAATTCTTTTATTTGAATTTAAATCTTTTATTTAATTTATTTTTTATTTAATTTAAATCTTTTATTTGAAGAGAATAGCAGTGAATCTAACAAATAATCGAAGTTTCGAAGAAGAATAATGACCATTATCAGTTTGATCACCCTTATCAATAGGTTGATAATGATTTCCCAACAAATCATTAGCGGCAAAACTTCACATGGAGAAATCGACGAAATCCCCTGGAACAACACTCAAAGCGAAATAAGTGATTTGGGAAAAGAATTAATCACTTCAGTTAATTCAAAAAAGGAGGCAAATTCTCCAGAGAGCACTTCCGCAAAGATCATTATAAGGAAATCGTGTTTTCTCTTATCGATCCCTGGTCACTAAATGGCAAATGTCATTTCCTTACGAAAATATAAACAATCTGCAATCATGCTAGAATTACAGAAATCTACAAAGTACAATTACTAACAGACAAAACTAAAATGTAATTGCCTGAAATCAGGGCTGTGGTTATTCAAACTTCATGGAGAGACTAAAGTAGCTTTATAAATGCTAGGTGATTTAGAGTTAAAGGAAGAAATGAATCTTGGTCTTGAATGGGGGGCTTGAGCCCCTGAAATCCCCTTTTCCTATGCCGCTGCCTGAACCAAAGTTCGATTTTTTTTAATTTTATGCAATTGTAAATGCAATAAAATCTCTGCGATAAGTTTTTTTTCTGTTAGTCTAATTCTTACGATGCAAGGACAAAGGGAGTCTTTCTGCACCAAAGCCATGTTTCATTTTTATTATAACGTTTTCTTCGCAGTTCCGCTTGAAAAAAATATAGGAGAGAAGTTTTCTGAGAAGTTCTGATAATTTACCAAAATTTTACGTTGGAAATTATTTTAAAGATAAAATTTATATATTCATTATTTCAAAATTTTTAATTAAGCTTTAATGAAATTTAACAGTAACATTCAATAGACGTTGGAGTACAAAGAAAAAGTAAGTTTAGGGTCAATAAAACCATTTTATATTTTATCATTACATTTTGAAAATTTAAATACAAATAATTAATATATATAACAGTAAATAATTAATATATATATATACAGGGTCTTTATAATTAAAGTTCCACTTTGAAATGGCCATAAAATGAAAACTACTGGACCAAATGTTATCAAACTTGGTAATAGTTTACAGGAGGTCACGGGATTTTATTTTCCACCCACACACATACGCACGCACACACACACACAAAGAATCACCGCCAGTGGGGAATGGGGCTATATGCAATATTGTTAAACGAAATAAGACATGAAGACATCGTTTTAAAACGTTTTTAATCGTTTCTAAAACGTGTTACAAAGCATGTTGAATGTGGCGTCCACCATTTTCTGAAAGCAAGTTAAATCGCATTACTGCGTTCTCAACAGCAGCTCTTAGCATATCAGGAGGAATGTTGCGGACATGTCGGTGTATCGCATCTTTCAATTCCGCCAAATTGTTTATGTTATCACCATAAACAATGGCTTTGAGGTTACCCCATAGCCAAAAGCTTTTAATCATTTTAGAAACGATTAAAAACGTTTTAAACCGATTTTTATATTTCGTTTAACAATATTGCACATAGCACCATTCCAAGCTGGTGGTGATTCTTTTTGGTTTGCGAAAAAAATTCCAATGACCTGCTGTAAACAACTAGCCAGTTTGATAATATTTGGTCCAGTGATTTTCCTTTTGTAGCCATTTCAAAGTGGAACTTTAATTATAAATGATCCTGCAATAATGACATATATATGGCCTGCAAAAGGGTTGCTGGTATCTAACTGGAAGGAGACCCACACGCTGAACGTATGTGACGATGTGTGGAACCGGCCAGGCCAGTAACCTAGTGTCCTACCCCGCCTTCAAGTGGTGCAGGCTGAGCTTTCTATTTATGTGGCAAATTAATATTTGCTACACGGATAGAAAGGCGGAAGGGGAGGGCTAATTCACCAACCCGTCTAGCCAGCGTGGTGAAATTATGGCTAATTCCTCCATTATGTTGACACACCAGAAACCATGGCCCCTAGTCTCCAGGTGCTGGAGTGCTCCTGATCAAGGCAGCGGTCAGTGTGGCATGAAAGCAGGGGGTGCTAAGAATCACTGGAATGGCCCAGGCTGCCGTTTGTTATTGACCTTGGCTACGTTTAATGGACGATCCCTTGCTTCTGAAGCAAAACTTCAGGAATTGGAAGAGGAACTAGACAAGATCAAATGGGACATTGTAGGACTCAGTGAAGTTAGAAGAAAAGGTGAAGAGTTGGTGGAACTTAAAAGTGGACATTTGTTTTATTATAGAGGAACGGAAACTGGAAGAACAAGTGGTGTTGGCTTCTTAATCAACAAAAGAATTAAAGACTACCTTCTTGAAGTTGAAAGTACATCAGATCGAGCAGCGAGGCTCGTTGTTCAACTAACCCAGCGATACCAACTTCAAATAGTACAGGTATATGCACCAACATCAAGCCATACCGACGAAGAGGTTGAAGAATTTTATGAAGAAATCAAAGAGTTACACACCAAAGGGAAACAACATATCAAGCTCATCATGGGGGATTTCAATGCAAGAATTGGACAACAGGAACAAGGAGAGACATCGGTTGGTAAATACGGATATGGGGAAAGGAATGAACGTGGCGATCAACTCATCGAATTTGCAGAAGCTGAAAATCTTAGCATCATGAATTCATTTTTTAAGAAGAGCGCAAAAAATGGTATGAGAAAAAACACTGATAGGAGAACAGCAGAATTGACTCCATGGCAAACTGCAGAAATCAATTATTGAAGATTGCAGTGTACTGAACAGATTTAATACTGGAAGTGATCATCGAATGGTGAGATGTAAAGTGCACTTAAATACTAAATTAGAACGACAGAAGCTCATTAGGAAACAAGTAAGTAAGAGGGTGGATTTAAAGAAATTAAAAGAAAATACCGAGGCATTCAAGTTGGAATTAAAAAATCGCTTTTCTGCACTGGAAGGACTTATTGATGAAAGTGATATCTCAGAAGCAAATGAAAACATTGTTAAGACAATAGTTGAAACTGCTGGGGAAATTGGTGGTGTAACCTGTAAAAAGCACAATAGCAAATTATCTGAGAAGACGAAACAGCTCATGAAAAGGCGAAGAGATATGAAGGTGGACAATCAAAATACCAGTTCCAGGATTGAGTACATAGAACTTTGTAAAACTCTGCGCAAAAGCATGAAAGAAGACATAAGAAAATTCAACTGTGAGCTAGTAAGGAAAGCCATTGAAAATAACAAGAGCCTTAGGGTTGTTAAAGGGAGTTTGTCTGTTGGGAAGAAACACATCATTGCATTAAAAGGAGAGGATGGCACCGTAACAAGAAATAGGGAAGAAATACTTAGAAGAGTTGAAGAATTCTACAGAAAGCTGTATGAGGGTAACAGTGGATTAAACGAAAACTCTGAGATAGTCGAAGGAACAGCTCCTAAAATCTTAAAAGAAGAAGTTTCATTTGCAATAAAAAATATGAAGAAAGGAAGAGCCCCTGGTGATGATGGTATTACATTAGATATCCTAAAAGAAGCTGGAGAATATGTAGAAGACATACTTGCAAAATTCTTTACCAAATGTCTTAACAGCGGTAACATACCAAACCAATGGGATTCTGCAACAGTAATTCTTTTGCATAAAAAAGGTGATAAAGAGGATTTGAAAAATTACCGACCAATTAGCTTGTTACCTGCTATTTATAAAATCTTCACAAAAGTGCTAACACATCGCCTGCAGAAAAAATTAGATGCAGCTCAACCAAGAGAACAAGCTGGATTTCGAAGTGGATTCAGTACAGTGGACCATATTCAAGTATTAAGAGAATTAATTGAAAGAACACATGAATATGAACTTCCATTGTGTGTGGCATTTATTGACTATGAGAAGGCCTTTGACTCTATTAAAACATCAGCAGTCATCAACTCTTTAAGATCAACAGACATTGAGGATGTGTACATTGACATGGTGAAACGTGTGTATAAAAATGCAAGTGCAAAATTTCGGTTACATAAAGATACCAAAACTATCAAAATTGGTAAAGGTGTGAGGCAGGGAGATACCATTTCTCCAAAACTTTTTACTTCAGCTTTACAGATGATTTTTCAGCAGATAAATTGGAATAACAAGGGAATAAAAATAAATGGTGAATATTTAAATCATTTGCGGTTTGCTGATGACATTGTTATTTTTTCAACGAACCCATTAGAACTCCAAGACATGGTACAGGAGCTCTCAACTAGAAGTAAAGAAGTTGGACTCAAGATGAACCTACAAAAAACTAAGATCATGTTCAATAATTTCGTAGAGGAAACAAAAATACAAGTTGACAACATTGAGCTAGAAATTGCTGATTCATATATTTACCTTGGCCAGCTGATTTCAATGGATGGCAACATTATGAAAGAACTCAACAGACGTATTAAACTTGGCTGGAGTGCATTTGGAAGAAACAGTTTTATCCTGAAGGGGAAATTGCCTTTGTGTCTAAAAAGAAAGGTCTTCAACCAGTGTGTATTGCCAGTCCTCTCTTATGGATCAGAGACATGGAGTCTAACAGTTGGAGCAATACGAAAGTTACAGACAACGCAAAGGAGCATGGAGAGGTGCATGCTTGGAATAACTAGGAGAGATCGAAAAAGAAACACTTGGGTGAGAGAGCAAACTAGAGTAGAGGACATCATTGTTAAAGTAAAAGGGCTGAAATGGCGATGGGCTGGGCATATTGCAAGAAGAACTGATCAACGATGGACAACAGAAATTCTGAACTGGATTCCAAGAGACCACCGAAGACCTAGAAAACGTCCTCAAACTAGATGGGTGGATGAAATAAGAAAACAGGTTGGGGTGACGTGGAAGCGAATTGCTCAGGATAGACTTGTGTGGAAAGCATTTGGAGAGACCTTCATCCAGCAGTGGATAGATAATGGTTGAATATGATGATGATATATATATATATAACTGTAAATAATAATATATATAAGAGTAAATAATAATTAATAGATACATATATAGTTGTAAGTAATAATAAGATATAAGAGTAAATAATAATAAGATATAAGAGTAAATAATAATAAGATATAAGAGTAAATAATAATAAGATATAAGAGTAAATAATAATAATATATATGAAAGTAAATAAGAGAGAGTTCAAGTATTACGTAAGCACCTTTGTGGGGAGGGGGTTGCCGTTGGTCTTATTTTCCTATGTTAGCCAATGTTAATTTTTGCTTATGGAGGGGGAGGAGGGTTGAAATGGCCAAAATATTGCTTATGTAATACTTGAAACCTCCCTAATAATATATAAAAGAGTAAATAATATAAATAATACACACATATTGTAGTAATTTATAATTAATATACGTATATAACCATAAATGATAATGCATATTACAGTAATTAATAATTTGTATGTATAACAGTAAATGGTAATACATATATTTAACCGTAAATAATACACTAATAGTTAACTTACCGTCTAAGCTAATAGTTTACATTTTTTTTTTGGCTCAAGAAACAGTTTTTGCAATATTTCAGGAAGGTATCCCCCATTTCTATCATTTTTTAACTAGCAATCAGCAGTATCGTTATGGTTTATGTACCAATTTGTGTCCGCAATTCCCCCTCTGAAACTCTGGAATTCTCGCCCTTGGGGAATTTCTTCCCCCAATTGAAGACCCCACCGTCGGTTGAGAATTGTAGGAGCAAATCAAAAAGTAAAAAAAAAAGAGCGTTTTTCTTACGTATTAAAAAAGTACTTAACTAGAAGTTCAATTTCAAAGGACGCTTTAAAGAGGATTCAGAGCCATCAAAAATTAAGTAGCTGCAAGTAAGCTTTTATAAATAATTGAATATTTTGATGAAGAAAATATCTATGAAAGACTAAAAAAAGGGATCAGAAAGGAAAAAAATAACAAAACAGTCATCAAAGAATGCTTTCGGCTTTGGCGATCAATAAACAACAAGATTGAAGGATCTTGGTAGGCTGTTAATTTTCTCATATTTAAATGCTTATAGCATATTTGACTATTTGTAGTATGCTTTGATGCATATGGTAAACATGAATTCCTATAATATTCCTGAATGCTTATAGAATGATAATTTCTGTAGCAGATATTTAAACGTGTCTAATATATTGAAGTGCTATGGAGTTTTTCGTAGGACGTAGTATGGCTGAAGTAGCAGCTCAAATTATTGATATAAAGAGAATGTATTAATTTAATTAATTTGGATTAATTATCCATTAATTAGACTATTAATTTTAGATTATTAATATTAGATCATCTCCCCCCCCCACCCCGGATCCGCCAGTGGAAGTGGGTGGTATGCAAAATGGTGATCAGATAAGGGCATGCGGCGTCTGTAAACTACCTTTTGTTCGCCTTCCCCATTTTGCTATTTCCATTGTATTCAAATCTTATTTTTCTGCTGAGAAAATTTCCTTCACGCTAAAGACTTACCGTTTTATGCAGTTTTTGTCTTTGACAGGACTAAATCGTGCATTCTTTTTCCGCGTTATACAGTGTTGACTTTAGCCAGTGCTAACTACCATTGACTTTTGAAGGGACCGCAAAAAAATTCCGTGTTGAGCAAGTTTCCGCTTTATGTAGGTTCCAGTTTAGACAAGTTTCACTGTATATATACAGGGTGTCTCAACACCAGAGTTGCAAACATCTAGAAGGGGTAGCGTACATCACAATACTTGTCATAGAACCTGGGGTCGTAAACCACTCTCAGAGTTAGTTCTAAATCCGTCCATCATGCACAAATAGACACTCTGCATGAGAAGCGCAAAATGAGATGTCCTAATCAGCTATGCACTTGAGCAGCTGACCTGAGTTTTATCTGGCGCTTTTCACGCACTGGTTGTAAATATTTGTGCATGCTGGACGGTTTTAGAACTAGCGCTGTGAGTGGTTTGCGACCCTAGGTTCTATGACAAATATTGTTCGTCTAGCTGTACCCTACCCCTCCTAGATGTTTATAACCCTGGTGCTGAGACACCCTGTATTAATTGGCATATATGTATCTAGTAATATTGAAAGTAAATAATGCCATTCGTCTGTGTTTTGCTGGACTTCCTTGTGTTTGATTTAAAAAACGGTACACAAATATTCGCTAACTTGTCGGCGTGACGTGGGTGACGGCGGGCTGGTCAGGCAATACTCTTTTTTGACCTCTTTCTGCTGTCTCCCCGCTTTTGCACCACTGTGTACTTAAGGAAAATAAACGAATAAATGAAATGAAGCTTTATATTCGCTCGCAGAGGGGTGTTTGGTAGCTGTCCGCAACTCAGTGGGTGGAGCATTTGATCAGCAAGCAGAGGGTCGCGTGATTGTACCCCACCGAACACACGAAATCGTTTTTTTCTCTGCTGGAGATTTATCAAGTAACACATACTAGTACTTCGTGACATTTTTCACCCTCGGCTTGGTAGTTCAACAGTGTGTAATTAAATGCGATTTTGAATAACTACTGTAGTTTTTCTACACTTTTGTACTGAAAACTGAATTTTTAGGTTATCTGAAATTTCTTCTGTACCCTTTATTTCGGATCCTATTATGTAATAATAATTCTCATTTTGATGACATATAACATTAAAACATTAAATTGATTGTCGAAAATCAGTATTTGGTGAAACCACTACGCGCTGCAATAAGTGATGCTATACGACGTGGCATGGAATCAAACAGATGTTGAATGTGTGCCTGAGGAAGAGCATTCCAGATTGCTTGTATGCAACCCCAAAGTTCATCTGTAGTAGCTATGGGACGAGGATCACGAGCGAGACGCCGACCAACGAAATCCCACACATGTTCAATCGGCGACATATCCGGCGAATAGGCAGGCCAAGGAAGAAGCTGTATCTGTTGTGATGAAAAGAAGTCTTTAACATTCCTGGCAAATGTGAGCGGGCATTATTGAAATACATTATTGGCATACAGCTCCGGGAATGTCTTGAAGGAAGGGAACAATTTGGGGCCCCAGAACTTCATTGATGTACCGGTTGCTGTTAAGATTACCCACAATTCGTAGCAGCTGAGATCGTCCATGATACGCAATCGCACCCCAGACCATAACGCTGGGGGTTCGTCCACTATGACGTTGGATAACGCACTCCGGAAGGTGGCGTTCACCGGTATAGCGTCTAACACGGATGCGGCCATCACTATACCCCAAATTAAAGCGGGATTCATCAGAAAACACCACTTGTTGCCAATCAGCACGCCAGTCTCTATGTCCATGAGCCCATTGTAGCCGCAGGCGCCGATGGTTTTGCGTCAGGAGGATCCTGTATAAAGGAACTCTTGCACGCAGTCCACGGTGCAGTAGACGCCGACGAATTGATGAAGCACACAATGATGCACCTGTAGGAGTGCACCAACGTTCTGCCAACTGTCCAGATGAAGCAAAACGGTCCGTCACCGCCATGCGGACCAGGTGTCTATCATCCCGTGCTGACGTCACCTTTCTGCGTCCACTCCCGGATTTCTGAGTTGTCTGGTTCTCTTGAACCCACTGCTTCCACACTCGCATCACTGTGCTGCTGTTATGCCCCATACGAGCTGCTATTGCACGATAAGAAAACCCTCCTTCACGAAGGCCGATCATTCGTCCCCGTTCAAACTCCGTAACTTGCTGAAATGTCGCCCTCTTTCGTCGTAGAGGCATAGTGACGTCTCATGTAACGTTTACCACTAGCAGATAACCATACACGCCCCGCTACAGCCCTCTATTTATACGGATCCATCAGCAGTTCAGAGGGCGCTGCTCAGTCCACGCATGCGCGATGACTCTGAAATTCTACACATTTGCATAGCATACCTTAATTTGCATTTCCTGAAATTTTCAGCTTAATCACATGCTACTTCATGGTGTTGCATTTTTTACAAATAGAGTTTATAATTTTGGCTACTTTTGGTGCATTTTAATAAGAACGCTTTACTTCCTTTATATGGTAAAATTTATGAACAATCTCGTTGGAAATATATAGTAATTGTTAATCCTAATTTACTTGATTAACTAAATTTACTAACTTAATTAACAACTTAATTTACTAATTTACTTTTCCCCGTCTTTGGTACAATTATGATTCATACAGTACACTATCATGTAGGAGTTATGTATGCATAATTATTATCCGTGTAGGACAGATGTACCCTTGCAGTAGTGGACAAAATTAAAACTCTTTGAAAAAGTTTATTTTAGAGGTTTGATGGCTAATAACACCACTTTTTTTTGTACCAATACTATAAAATTATATATCATTAGAAAGGTAATTTAATAAAGATTGTAATGCAATAACATTTGTTCAATTATCTGTATTCTATCAAAAGTTATAGCCAAATAACCAGAAAAAAGAAGCACAGCTTGCTTACATTTATATGAAGTAGCTTTCCTTCATTTGAATGTGGCCAATGAGCATGAGTGTTTACAGAGCCAATCAGGTGTCATCTTGTTTTGGCAATGAGCCAATCATGTTTTCTCTTGTTTTGGCAATGAGCCAACAGGTTACAGGACATTTATCAGTGTGTTCTGTAATTGCTATCAAGTTGGTTGTTTTTTTTTTGTGCTCTTTGATTTAGTGTGCTTGTAAAACGTAATAAAATTAAAGAAATGGCGCAAAGAGTTGACTGGTCACCTAGGAAGCGATGTAAAATAGTAATATTAAGTGAACAAGGCTACAGTTATGAAGAAATTAGAAGAAATATTGGGGGAAACTTAACTAAAGGTGGCATTTCTAAATTTTTGAAGAAGTATAAGGAGACTCAGTCATTACAAAACCAGACTGGTAAAGGCAGAAAAAGGTGCACAACAGCAAGTGATGATAGAAGAATTAAAAGACAGTGCCTAGGTGACAGGAAAAAATCATCTCTGTGTATACAAGGTGAAATGGCGCAATGCAATGTGAAGTTAAGTGCAAGGACTGTTCGGCGCAGACTGCATGAATGTGGTCTAAATGCAAGAATTCCACGAAAAAAGCCATTTTTGTCTGTCAAACAGAGGTTGAAAAGATTAAACTGGGCTAAAACCCATGTTAACTGGACAACGGAACAATGGGACAGTGTAATTTGGAGTGATGAGACCAAAATCTCACTGTTTGGTAGTGATGGCGTAAAATACGTATGGAGAAGAATTGGAGAAGATTTCCATCCTGAGTGCATTACACCTACCGTGAAACACCCAGTTAGTGTTATGATTTGGGGTTGTATAACATCAAGAGGTGTGGGCAGAATTTGCGTGATCAATGGGAATATAAATGCCCAAAGATACATAAATGAAATACTTGAGCCCAAGCTGCAGCCTTCTGCATGTGATCTTTTCCAAGATAATGAAGCATTTATATTTCAACAGGATTCAGCTCCATGTCATGTTGCTCGTGTGTGCAAAAAATGGTTTCAAGATCATCATATTCAACTGCTGGAATGGCCTGGAAATAGCCCAGACCTTAACCCCATCGAAAATCTATGGAGCCGGCTAAAGAAGCTTGTTAGTCGGAAGCAACCCAGCAATAAAACACAATTAACAGAAGCAATAATTCAATCTTGGTTTCATATTATAACAGCTGCAGAACTAAAGAACTTGGTTCACTCCATGGGAAAGCGTTGTAAGGCCGTAATTAAGGCTAAAGGTTACCCAACTAAGTATTAACTGGTATGGTGAACATTTTTGTATATCTCATTTTTTCTATGTATATCACCTTTCTTCTTTATGAATGCTGTTCTATTAAAATACGATTCATAAATGTTATTGCATTACAATCTTGATTAAATTACCTTTCCAATGATATATAATTTTATAGTATTGGTACAAAAAAAAGTGGTGTTATTAGCCATCAAACCTCTAAAATAATCTTTTTTCAAAGGGTTTCCACAATTTTGTCCACTACTGTA
>QLNU02014802.1:19896903-19931498 GCA_006491805.2 Dysdera silvatica
CATAATTCTATTATACATTATAATTCATACAGTACTATTATACATTATAATACATAATTCTATTATACATTATAATACATAATTCTATTATACATTATAATACATAATTCTATTATACATTATAATACATAATTCTATTATACATTATAATACATAATTCTATTATACATTATAATACATAATTCTATTATACATTTACTTTCAAAAGTGTCACATTTTAAAATAAGGTATTTTTAGCTTATTACTAATTAAGAAGTGTGTAATACTAATTAAGCACTAATTGTCTATTACTAATTAATCAGTGTCAATTATATTTGTAGTATTTTAGTATCTTGTATATTTACTAAAATGTTTGGCAATCTGGAAGGAGGGAATAATTTTTCTTAGCCCGCCTCTTAGAATTGCTCATATGGTCGCCACTGCCTAAGCCTACTGGGCCTTTACGTAAATCCGTCACTGCTATGCAAATTAGATTTATAAATTCCACAATATTTAAAATTAATCGGTACAGACTGCGCCGTTATAACATATGCAATTAAGCTCACAAACTGATGTATACAGTTAACCCAGTTTTTAAAAGTTGAAAGTGCTGTTGTTTCAATAGCAACGCGCTATTTCCATCAGAATAGATTGATTGTGTAGTTATTTGCTATTGCTGAGGAGAACGAATCCGTTCGGATGAAAATAGCATGTTGCTATTGAAACAGCTCTGTAAAGGTTTTAAGACTTCGTGAATTGCAGCAATTTGTGAAACTATTTATCTTTATTAATTCCCTAATAGTTCGGGTTCGAAAAACAATATACTTTTATTTTTCTAGTCCACTTTTCAGAAGGGATATTTGTCGTTAAAGTAATTAATACTTTAGCTAATTAACAAATTTATTTTCGACGTTCCGATGAGCGATAAACTGAGGCCATCGCCATAATTACGAGTTTTAAAAGAACTCTAACCTCATTTTTAAATTTTTGGAAACTTTTTATTCTGAAGAAGAAAACGAGCTTTGAATCACTAAATGCAACAATTAACTGAACTTCAATTACAAATCCTATTTTTTTTCAGAGTCCAAACAATCGAGACATTTTATTGGAAAAATTACTAACAAGCTTTATTTAAGGGAAGAAACAACGGAGCGTGCAATTCCTTGAACCTATACAAAAAATTACTCACTTCTTTAACAATCTTTACGCTTCTGTAGACTTAAAGGAAACTTGTAAATGTTTTATCAGCTTACAAGGAATTTGGAGGTTTAGCATAGAAAATGGGAGTTCTGAGAGGATGTTCCTGAATTCTGATTTCCCCCCACCTCTCTTCTTCGTCACCCGACTTATTCGCTTTTATATATACAGGGTGTTTGGAAAATATCTGGCAAAACTTTAAGGCATGTTTGTCCATATCCCCGTGTCCGCAAAGGGTCCGGTTTGGCTGTAGAGCGTAACTACTGTTTACGTCTATCACGTTGCTACGTAGCCAATTGCATGAATTAAATGCAATTTTTGATACATAATTTAAGTGAATGAGCTAATAATACAGCAGAGACGAAGAAATCCGGAATTCCGTTTTCTGATTTTGATCTGTGTTACTGTTTAGTGAAAATAAGCCTAAAAATGCCTTTTTTAACACACTGGAAAAGAATTGGGAACTGCCAAGTATGTGTAACAGGTGAAGAACATCAAAATAAGCATGTTTTTATCAGTGAATTATTTTTTTTCCAAAAATTAGCCGTCCGGGCACTGCAGCGAATTTAGTATTTGCATCCACCACATTCAAGGTTTTCACAAATGGCTACAATGCGCCATTTCAAGATTTTTTAAAATCAGTTAAATTCACCGGAATTGTATGTGTAGAATTCATACAATCGCACCTGAAGCGGCGAATTCTACACATACAATTCTGGCGAATTTAAATGGTTATAAAAAAATCGCCGGAGAGAGCCTCACGTCTGTTGACATTAAATAATTTGAAAAATTCTTGAAATGGTGCATTGTAGCCATTTGTGAAAACCTTGAATGTGGTGGATTGCGGGTTTCAATAGATATTGAACCCGTAATTGCTTTCAGTGGTGTAGGCAGAAAGTTCATAAGGGGGTTATAGGCTTAATGGGAGGGGTTACAGAGCTACAACTCATATATTCCTATGTTAAATATACAAAATTTCATTGCGATGGGGTTACAACCCCCAAAACCGCCCCCTGGCTACGCTTCTGAGTATCGTAAACTAATTGTATATGGCAGTTATTTTAAACTATTATTTTTAACGACTAGTTTACTTAAGCAAACGTTAAATTTTAGCTTCGCTGGAAGACAAAAACGTGAATGAGCCAGTCCTATTTATATGTGAAACATTCGTAAAACAAACAATAATTTAATAAATGCGAAATACTGGAAATACACGGCCGTGATCATATAAACAACCAAAATATGGCCAACAAACTATTTCATCATTATAGTGCGAAATGGCTGACTAACAGAGTGTATTGCTCTTAACCTACAAAACTGATTCCGATGATGCGTGTATATATTAAACCTATGCCCCTTTCCTCAGCCTGGCCCCTTTTCCGGCCGTATATAAGATACTTAACTGAGTCTAACCCTATGCACCCTGAAACCTCATTCGAGAAATAAAAGGGAAAAGACTCACGTGTGATGTCCCACGATGACTCTTGTCCTTGCGCTACGAGCCTGCTCCTATTCGAGATATGTCTCGATGTTGTATTTCTCGTCTTTGTGCCACAAGCCTGCTCCTGGTATGTCTCGGTGTTGGTTTTCTCGTCCCTGTGCCACAAGCCTGCTCCTGGTATGCCTCGGTGTTGTATCGCTTGACGGTATAAGCACTTCCTCGGGTTGTGATGACCGCTGCTGATGCTCCTTGCTCCACAACGCCAGTCGTGCCCAATCAACGCTCAGGTTCCTTCATATCCTTGCTTCGGAAAACGCCCCTTGCTTCACCAGTTGCTCCGTTGATCTCAACTCTGATGACGTATGTCACAGTGGTATGTCACGGTGGTTACTAGACTTCTAATTTCGAGCCAACTTGGCCTCGACACAACTCTACTCTAGATGCCTCACGTCTCCAACTCTCTTCTCTCTCTCTCTCTTCGACTCTCCCTCCGCAGACTCACTATCTGCCGACACACTCCGTTCTCCTTCCGAACCTCTTCTCTCCGCCAACTCACTCCGTTCACTCTCCGAACCTCTTCTCTCGAGCTCCTCGCCTCGTCTCTTTTTTTTCTCTTGCTACATCATCCCTCCATCATTTCTCGACCTGCCCATCACCTAAAACGTACCAATCACTTCTCAACCAATATTTTTAAACAAATCAAAATTACAGCCTCAACTATGATTCCTCCTTACGGCCTATCCGATACTTGACCATAAACAAGCGTGGCCCCACTTGAGTACGTCCTTAACATCTTCCTTCCTCCCTGGATTTAAAACCGCGAAAACCACGACGAGTTATAATCCCTATAAACCGACTGTCAAATTTTATTGCCCTGCCTTTGTCCTATTCGATCCTCACTGGAGACTCTTGGTCGTAAAATCCGTCTGGGCTGAGAGTTTGCGGTTCCCTGTCGGACCACCGTGCTTACCGCTTTCTTTCCAATACATCTAACCTTCCAGTAATATGTATCTCTTTACTACGAAAGAGAATATCCTAAAATTTCTAAATATGGTTCTCCATATGAGTGCTTTTGGTTTTTCTTTGTCTGCACGCAATAAAAAGGGTAAGGTAAAGGTCTTCCGTAAATGCAATAATGATGGCTATTGTTAACGTTGAAAACCTACCGAGTTACTTGAGAATTAGAGAGTTGCGGATTAGAGAGTTGCGAATTAGAAAGTTACGGATTAGAAGATTGCAATTAAGAGAGTTGCGGATTATAGTGTTGTGAATTAAAGAGTTGCAAATTAAAGAATTGCGGATTGGAGAATTTCGAATTAGGGAGTTGCAAATTAGAGAGTTGCGGACTAATGTTAATTGAAACCCATTAAACTTAAATATCAACCTTAGGTGATTTTCTTTCCCTTGCTTGTATTTTTATACCAGTGCTTTTTTGCTGCTTTTAAAACATGGTTTTTCCAAAGAGGGAGAAGAGTTTGGAGTGAATACGCCATTATCTTTTTAAAATCTCCTATTACATATACAAGAATCGGCCAATCGAGTTGCCATTGAGAACTACATTTTTTTGCAACTAACGAGCAGAAAATCTTCTTTTCCTATTGGATGCTAAGGTTCTCTTTTTGAGGAGAACGAATGCCGCGATTGGCTGGCGAGTATGGTGAGCCGTAATTCATACATCCCTGTATGCATATGTAATCGAAGGGGAGGGAAAGATTTTGACTTTTCTGCATTTCGCACTTCAAAACTATTTTCTGTTGCTCGAAGGCGTTTCTGTCGACAACCAATGGCAGTTTGAAACGGTAATACTGTGTTTACCAGGAGTTTGCCCTGGTTGATTTCAGACAAAGGGCAGCGGCATCTGTCTAAAACTCTCGCCCAAACACAAAATCTGCGCCTAATAACATTGTTACTAATAATTAATACACTAGTATAATAGTCTATTTAGGGGAAGTTGCGATTTTAGCTACCACGAATGTTTGAAATGCAACATTGGTAACTAGTGGTCGGGCCTAAGCTTGGTCCCCACCGTTATCATAAGACTATCTCTGATTTTACAAATCAAGAGATGATGATGCTGGCCTTCATACCCAAATAGCAAAAGAATCAAGCTCCGCGCATCATTCTGCTAAATTTTCTATTTCTTGGCTTTCATATTTCTTTGCCAATTTAGGATTTTTGAGAGTTATCGCCAACCTCTCTTCTAAGTCGCCAAATTAAAAGATGGTAATTTCGTTCACTTCAATTACTTTTTTCGTGCTCTGTTCCCAATGGTTTAAATTTGCCTTGATATTGTTTATGCAAAAGAAATATCGGAAGGGTCAGCCACAGATGGTAACGCTGTATTCCAAGAAAGGAGTCTGTCAAGATACAGCGGGTTCAAACTCACATTGGAGAAAAAAATCCCGACTTTTCCGACAAAATCCTGTGACTAATCGCCAGGGCCGAAGAGAAGGGACTGCAGTCCGGGAGCTCAGATGAAGTCAAGGGGCCCGCGCTGGCAAGGACTTAGGCTGCGGTGGGCCCGGTCCCTCCCTGCTAATCGGAAGGCCAGAAAAATGATCGAAATCCAGTATTTTGTACACTCTTAAAATCTACAGTTTTTTAATTATTCTTTATTAGCCTGTCTCGATTATTAAAAAAATAAATAATAGTAGCTTACGCTAGTTCCTTTTTTCAGCAGTGATCTTGTAAAATAATTAAGTAATAAGTAAGTAAGTAAAAAAAAATGCGTTCTTATTTCATACTTTTTGTTCATTCCGGGGTTCAACCCCCTCCCCCAAAAAGAAAAAATATCTTTGCCACTTCCCAGGGAAGGGGTCATGTGGTCCCGTCGAAGTGAACCTGGGGGCCCGCCATGGCCCTCGATGCCCCTGCCAATCGCGACCAAAACTTTGTCCCGAACTTTTGTTTCGGGGAAAACAACCTCACATTTGCGAGAAATGTACCTATTCAAAACAGAAGTTAGATAAGGTTTCCCTGTAAAAAAAAATCCAGGTTTGACCAAAAAATCTTTTTTCCTGACTTTTAGAGGTCATTTCAAATTTCCTGACAATTCTAGGTGTGTGGAAATCCCGTACAAGACTTTTAAATGGAAGCTCCTCTTGAATGCAAGGAGAGAAAAGATGGATAATACGGACTGCAGATGCACAAAACCCAGAAGGAAGTGGATTAAGGCCCAACGTTTTTATGTTTTTCTTCTTTAGTTTATTTTTTTCACTTGCTTTCTTTCGTGCTCAAATCAAAGAAGAGAGAGTGGGGGAGAAAAGCTTACTTATTTAAATAACAAACTATTTTTATATGATTTTATATGCACGTGATAAAGCATTTACGTTAACTTAAAATCTATTTGTTTGGTAAATTAAAACATATTTTTCATTTCCGTGGCTTAGGGAAGTTAAAATGCGGTTTTTAGTTGAAATTTGCTCAAGCAGACGAGTTTGGTGGGCCAAAGAGATGGGGTAAATCGTACGTAGTTTGAGTGAAAGGCGCACTTATTGCATTCATTTTTAAAGTTTTGTCATACTGAAAAAGCGTTCCATTAAAACGTGTGCAAACGAATACAAGGTAACATCTGGCATACTTTTCAAGATGGAACAATCATCGTGTAAGCCTATGTTTGCGCCAGACGTGCATCTAAAATTTTATCGAAAACGACTATTCAAGGAAGATTCCATCAAGTTAGAGCATTCTTTCGGCTATCAATGTTCAGATGAGATAAATCTATGTTCTCTGGATAAGCAAAAGATCATCGTGGCAACGGGGAGGTATTCGATGATCTTCGATGTTAATGAGGAGTTGCAATCTTTTCATCAAACAATTTTAGGCCGAGGAATAACAAGAATCGTCATGCATCCGAATAGAAAACATTTCGCAGTAGCCGAGAAGGCGGGAAAAGTTCGGGTGCACATATACTCCTACCCTGAAATGGTACTTTACAAAACGCTGAATGATGATTCTACAAAAGAGTCTTGCCATCTAATGGCATTTCAATCGAGTGGAGAGTTACTGATAACCATCAGCGGATATCCAGAAAACAAATTAACATTATGGAAGTGGAGGAAGGAAACCGAAGTGCTGAGTAGCGTAGCATCAAAATGGAGAGTTTTTAGCGTCAGTTTTTCTACTGCTAAGCCAAATGTTTTTTCAACATGTGGCGAACATGAGATCAAGTTCTGGAAGCTTAGAAAGGACGGTGGATCAACTTCCTTCGAAATGGTTGAGTCGAAATCTCTAGATGAATATGAAGGGCAATCTGTTCAGCATAGTATCCATTTGCCAAACGAAGTATTCTTAGCAGGATCTAGAGATGGGTATCTTTTATTCTGGAAAGGCATCTTTGGTGAAGTATGTTTGAATGAGAAAATGGGAAGAAAGGGAGATAAGCCATGTCATCAGGGCAGTATCTTGGAAATCCTCTTGATGGGAGACTTTTTAATAACATTGGGGAGCGATGGATGGGTTTACCTTTGGAGTTATAAGGTAGTCGCCAGACGTTTAAGGTTAATGGGCGACGAAGAAGCGAAGTATCTAGAGTTGGATCCTTTGGACCAAATTGAAGTAAGTGACTTTGCTCAATTGATTCATGGTGTTCCATCCCTGACAGAAAAACTAGAAAAAATCTGGTATATGCAAGACATTGGAGGTTCCATCTGGCAAGTAGATATATCTGCCAAGAGGGAAAATAACCCGCCAAAACAAATATTGAAAGGACCTGGTGACAAGATAGCGGCTATGGATAACTGCAAAGAATATCCGCTTGTAGCAGTTTGCTCTGGAACTGGACTGATTACTATATCAAACTGCACCACGAAGACAGAAGTATGCTCAGTGCATTGTAGTACGGGTGCAACGTGTCTCTTGTGGCCAAGCCAGGAATTTGATGGTGCAGGTGCATCAATTTTAGTAGGATTTGAGGATGGAACTCTAAGATGGATGGTATTGTCAGGATATGATGGACATCAAAATTTGTGTTTGAAATCGGTTCAAAAACCCCACACAGCACCTCTGATATGCATGAGCTTAAACAGCACTCAAACAATTCTCGCCACTTACGGAAATGATTATATACTTTTTTTTTTTAAAGTCATTGAAAAATCGAAATTTCTTCCAATTGGTTTCTATACCCTGGATGCTCACCTTGTACAATGGATGACGTGGATTAAAAAGCCAAAAGAATTTCTAAATCAGGAAGAAACTGAAACGGGTGAGCTTGAAGCGACTGAAGATCTTGATTTAGAAACGCGAAATAGCGAGATAGACGAAATTAAGAGAATCAATGAACTAGTTCAGAGAGAACCTAGTATGGTTTATGAATCCTTCGATCTTAACCTCTTTGTAGAAGAGGAAATAGCTTTCCCTCAAGCTCCTGAGACTGAGCCAGAAAATGAAATACAAAATAATGAACGAGATGACGGTAAAATACAGCATGATGAAATACATACAGATTCGGATAAATCGAACATTGAGGATGAAAATGGAAAGTTTTCAGATTCCTCAACGACAAGTTCAACAGAAAGCTCGCCTTATGAAGAAGAAAAACGAGCTTACAAAACAGGAGGTACAAAGAAAAAACAAACTGAAGATGAAGTTTCCATGCAATCTCCATCAACAGAACAAAACGGGCGTAGGAGAAAAACGATCTTTCACACATCTAGTGAAAGCGAGGTCTTGAAAATAAAGAAAGAGAAATTTGAAAACGAAATATTGAATGCAGTTATCATCGAAAATCTATTACTCTGTTGCAAAGGCAGCTATCTCATGGAAGTTGACTCACCAAATGAAAAGTATCACGAATTATTAAAAAATAGAAGAACTTTCCATATTCCATATAATAGTGCTCAAATATATAAAGTTGGAGTGTTTGAGTCTTTCCATGAATTAGGAGATAGAGTATATGATAGTGAAGATGAAGAACATCCAAATCGAAGTAAACTGGTAAAAAAGTATTTTCTGGAACTGAAATATGCTGAAAAACAAACGATCAGACGAAGGAAAAGAAGGGAACAGAACATCGGCAAGCAGAAGACTTCTCCAGAAGTACTCACTTGGGTGCAATCAGATAAACTGGGACACCTGTGGTTGTCTTTAGGAGAGTATGACTATGGTTACCTATTCGAGTGTCCTTTCGTTAGAGATGCGGATGGTGATCATGTAGATTTGAAGCCCGTCCGAGCAGTGGAATTACTCACATCGGAACGTATGTCCGTAACGTCTTTGTACATGAGTCCATGTGGAGAATTTATTTTCTTAGGACAACAAGATGGTCATTTGTCTGTTTGCAGGTTAGAGAAGAAGTTTGATATATCAACCGGCTATGATTTCGCAAAATATCCCCTACATGATAGCCTGACTGGATCAATAGTAAGTACAAAAATGACTCCTGATGGTAATTTCGTTCTCACCGCCGGTTTGGACGGTAATGTCTTCCTGGCAACTTTCAACGTGTCAACAACTCAAAAGGACGTCGGATTTCTGAGAAAGCCGTTGTCTATTTTGGTCCAAAAAGATATTGTTATAGCAGATTCTGATGCCCTTTCGATCGAAGAAACATTGGCTAAAGACATCCGTTTGGAAATTATGGATAAAGTTACAGATACGCTGTCAAAGTTAGACATTGAGTTACCGATTTTAAAGAACCAGTATCAAACTTTAAAGTGCAAATTCAAAAACATGAATACGATGTGTAACAGGCTACCAACTGCATCGACTTTTCGACTGAATATCGACCTTGGTCCACTTGGAGCACATCCAAAATGCATCGCCGCATTTCACAAAATCACGAAGCATATCATGGAAAACGTTGGATCAAAATACAGAGACGCTATTGCCCAATGGGGATCCTATCTATCAAAACTCCAAAGTGCCTTTAATGACACAATTGAAGAGCCAATACTAGTGAGGAATTTCATGACAGATGAAAGTGTTCAATCCTACGTTGAATGTCGAATGCCACATGGCTGTAGGCGGCGCATTACGGAATACAATGAAGACGCTTTTGAGTATGAAAAATGTGTCTTAAGAAAGCACAAATTCATTCCAAACACCAAAACCCTAGAAAAACTGCATGCATCCTTGGATAAAACAAAGAATGATTTGATGCAGTACCCTGAGGACATGAAGCCCGTACCAGAAAACATCATAAAATATAACAATCGGAAGATGGAGAAAATACGCAGTATCATTCAACGAAAACGTTTTGAGGAGGAAAATCCTAACCCCACATTTGATGAAGAGGATGAATATTACTTGAAGCGAATGAAAGAAATAGAGGAACGCTATTTCAGGTTGAAGTCAGACCCAAATATGAAAAACTACCTTCCTAAAACAATGAACTTAAATCCGGAGCAGAAGAAAGAACAGATTATTTTGTACCTCAATAAGATGCGTAGATTGTGGCATCCATATAACGTAAACGTAGCTAAATTGGGCAAAATGCTAAAGTCCATCGAACAGTGGAATTTGGGATTGGGGAAGAAGGAGAAGCAAAATCAAGAACGTATAGCTGCAGAAGGAAGTATAGAAAACGTTAAAAGCGTTGCAGAAGTTATTGAAGGCATGATACATGCAGTTGTTGATTACACTGAGATACAAACTAACCTCCTCTTAACAGAGGCAGAGTCCACTTCCATTGCTAACAGCAATTACGCAGATTCCTGCATTTCAACAGCTTCACATACGGAAAATATTCATGAAAGCTCTGTAGATGCTCTGAAGAATCTATTTAAGGCAGAATTCTGTGATGATGAATGTTACTACATTCCAACCCATTTTCGCCACCAACCTGTAGCTTATAGTTCAACAGAGACTTTAGACTGTATCGATGTAGATGTATCTTACCCGCATAATATTCACACCAGCACATACATCGATGTTTCGGATAAAAAATCGGGTGCAGAAAACGCAAAAAAGTGTGAAATGGATGGCATTCCAGTATACATAGCTGTCAAGAAAAAGGGGCGTCGATTTCCCAAAAAAATGCTAACGAAAGATTATTGTTTCGATTATGAAGGTGCACTGGATGAAGAAGATGAAACACATGAAACGAATAATAAAAAGGCAAGTACAGAAATAATTCACGACACCAATTTCAAATATCCACCATCAAACGCAAACAAAGCAACTGCCTTAGCTCTTAAGCATTCTTGGGAAAACTTAAAATCTGAAATTATGGCAAATAGCAATATAAGTTATTTCTCATCCAATATTCCACGAAGGAAATCGTCCCCTCGCAGTCAAGTTTGCTCCTCGACTCTGAATAATGTAACAGCATGTGAAAATAATAATCCCACAGGTAGCAACTATTTCCTAGGAATCAGAGAAATCATTAAGGAAGAAGAACAATATGAAAAGACTTGTCAAGAAGCTGAATTACTGGCAAACCGAATGACAGTGTGGAAATATTTTAACAATTTTCACCGTATAATGGTCATCCTTAGATACAAATTGGACTGTGAAAAGAAATATCAGGACCTGGTGCATAACATCCAATGCAGAGAACTAAACATTATTAAACAAAGCTATCCAGATATCAAATCCCGCATCGATCGAATCAGTAAAGAGGAAGACAACATCCAATTTGAATGTGTGAAGCTTGAACTGTTGGAAAAAGTATTAGCATATACCAAAAAGCAAGAAGCCCAGTTAAAATCCCACTCTCAAAGCTTGTATCAAAATTTCATGAACACATTAGGCAAAAATCATAAGCACAGTGCTTTCTTCGAACATTTTTTCACAGTAAAGCCAAAAGTGAAAGCTGAAAAAATAGATAATACTGCACCAACAGAGCAAGATGGTGTTTCTAAAAATGAAGAGGAACAGGGGGAGCAGGATAAGGAAGAAGAGGTAGAAGGGAAGGAGGAAGAAGAGGAGCAGAAAGAAGAGATGGAAGAAGAGGAAGAGGGGAAGAAAGAAGAGGAGGTGCAGGATGAAGATGAAGAGAAAAACAAAGACTTGTTTGATGAAAATATTCAGGCAAAGTTACTAAAAGTGAATATGAAGCTTCTTCATGATGCGAGAATAATTCGACAGGAAATAATTGAGCTAGAAGTAGAATTACAATCATATAAGACAAGGTTGGAACGTATCGAAAACAAGAAGCAATTTCTCATCAAGAGAGTCAAGAACACGAGAGGCATAATTTCAGAAATTATTCCTGAAGTAAAGGAAATACATTCTCTTATGAAATCGAAGTTAGACAAGCAAAAATTACATGGTTTATTATATGCCAGAAGAATAGAATGCGACTATCTTCCACAAAGGGAAAAATATGATTTTGATTTACACAGTAAAAATATTATGGCTCAGCTCAATGTGGCAAATGATATCGTTGAAACAGCTGTCAAAAACATAGAGAAAATGATCATTGGAACCATTCTGAGAGAACTGGGTCGAGTTGCACGAAACATTCTTGTTCACAAAACAATTCAGAGATCCAAAAGCAAAACTAAAATGCATGTGGAAAAGTCGATTGGCAACATTGAAGACATTTCACCCTTGTCAAGCTCAACAACAACAAAATTAACTGAAGAAGTTACTGCTACAGATTTAAAACCTATAGATGATGAAATGAAAATTACCATGCATGATGAACTGTATCAACCAGAACCAGAAGGTAAGATCAACATAAAAGAAATCATCAAAACAGGAATCAGAAATTATGAAGACTACTCCCAAATATCCGAAGGCGATTACCTTGCTTTCCCCATATACTTCATGTATCCCATCATGCTGAAGGATCAAAATGACATCAACACTTACCAAGAAATGAAGCAGTGTATCAACCAAATAATCAGCAATATTGAAAAGATCTTAGATAATAATGCCGTGTTTTGCGTTCATGAAATTATGAGTAAAATGGTACACAAAGTTTCTGTTTTAACTGAGGCTACAGTGGATATAAATTCAAAACCAAAGACTTTGCTTCAAGAGGAGGAAGATGAGCCTGTTAATCCTGGTGGGGGTCTTTTGTATGAGTTAGCGGTGCTTTCTGAGATGGAGCGTGATGATCCTCAAAAGTACAAATACACCGATTTATTTCGTAAGCGTGTTGAAGAAGTCAAAGTCACTAAAGAGAGAGAAGCATCTATAGACTCTGTCACTGAAGATCATGTGCAGCATATCAACTTTGATCAGCTGACTAATCAACAAGTAATCATCAGCAAAGGAATCATTGATGAGCTAAAGAACTTGCATCAGTATTTGTACAGTGCATTCAAGTCAGCTGAAAGAAAATGTAAACAGGAAGCTATGTGCTTACTCAAACTGAAAACTATTAATCAGTTCTTGGAGAGGTTCTCCCTGATAGAAGCAAGGTTTCAGATGAAGGAGAGAATGGCCAGTAAATTGGGTCGAGAATTGAATTTAGAAATGTTCTTGGATACCCTTGAAAACCCTCATTACTACATCGCGAAACACGAATTGGATAAGAAACTTGCACCCATCAGACGGGAAGCTCAAATCAAACAAAAAGCGATCTCAATCCAAAAAAGCAAAAAAGAACAAATAATCTATGCCACCAACCTACTATGGATTGAATGTGGATATCTGCAGACCGAATTGGATAACATAAATGCAAATACTTTAAAGAAACGGAAAGCTCTGCCAAAAAAAGCCAGAAACCAAAGCAATTAGCAACTTATTCATGCTCAATAACATTATCGCCTTATGACACTTCGTAAGAAATTGCAAGGCAATAAGCCATTTTAAATATATGTTAGATTGATTCTGCCATTTTCACGAGTCAGCATCAGAAAAATTTTATTCCCTGTATTTATATTTTCCATTGAAGTTTGCAATTTTTTTTTTAAACAAAACAAATTATGCAATATATTTTTGCAAAAATCAGAAAATACTCGTATTTAACAGTATAAGAAAGCAAAGAAGCATTTAGGAAATCAATTTAAAAATTTTGATATTTGTAATCGTTTTCTTATGCAGACAGAAAATTGTTTTATTTCTAGTCATCTCATAAATTTTCATCAACAATTAGTTGAGTGCTGAACAGCTGGTGCATTTTGTGTTTACCTCATTGAAGAATGAAATGTTTTGTTATAATAAAAAATTGTTTCCTTATAATTAACTGTCCCCATTTTGTCATTTTTTAAGTATAACAAAGTATAACAAATGTAATTTATTTTTCAATATAAGCAGATAATTTCAGGCACATTTGCCACAACAACAGTTTAGGTGACATATAATAATTTATCAGCGCAAGTTTTCCTCATAGGAACGTGGAAAACAAGGAATAAAAAGTACCAAATTTATATTACATTTTAATGATATTGAGACAGCTAAGATTATGATGTTGTGGAACCTAGTTTTCGATAGAATATAAACCTATGTCACCTCGGAAACTGAACCTCTGACTACAGTGGACAAAAATAAAGCATGTGGTTTACAGTACATCAGCCAGGATAATGGCACAAAAGGTGAATGCATTAACATTATGCTACTGTAGGACTTCAAAATGTATACTAAATAGCAAAGTAATCATAGATTGTGCAGTAATTTTATCGCAGCGTGGCTTTCCGCGAATTTTAGGGTGTTTTCGATGATTTAATAAATTTTGTTTTTTGCAATTTCATAAATTTTAAGAATTTTTCACAATTTAATTTTTTTTATTATTGCTTAATTTCTATTTTTTTTTTATTAATTTTCATATTTAAATAATTTTAATACTGCCACCATCAACAGATATTTTGAGTATAATTTGGCAGAAAAATGCGTTTAAACTATATGTGTACAAAATATTTTGCTTTGCGTTATTTTAACCTTGAGGGTAAAGCTAAAGTGTTGAAATCCCTTCGAGGGAAAGAACATTAGTATAATGATGGAAGGACAAAGACATAGTAAACCAGCTATGTGGAGATGGTTTTTGGTCCAAACATTGAGAAAAACTCTTTTCTCCAACTTCTATATACTTCCACTTCATTTTGGTGTCGCTACAATTTTATATTACTTCCTTTCTGTGCCGACAGATGGCAATATAATTTTACATATATAACTGTTTTTAATAAAATATATATATATTGTTATTATTTAATGCTGGTAATGGCTAATTGTGCATAATTTACCAATTAAACGTTATCATAAGAGAGCATTTAAGTATTACTTAAACAATATTTTGGCTATTTCAATCCCCACCTCCCAGTCAATACAAATTAACATTGGCTAACATAGGAAAATAAGCAAAACAGCAACACTTTCACGGGTGATTATGTAATACTTGAACTCTCCCTAAGTATATATGTTAACAAAAAACGATTTCACTATACAACTAGGTAGACTAAAATTCCATGTTATTATGCTGGTATGATGCGAGCGTAAATCCAAGTGGATTTCCACTCGCATTATCCAACTTACCACAAAGCTTCTGTTGTGAGGTCTCTAACACATCGGGCCCTCACACACAGCAGCAGAGTTGAGTTGAAAGATGCTGAGGTATGGAAGGTAAGGAGAGCTCTTGTAGATAATGGCTACCCGAGCAAGTTTATCGCTCGAAGATCTAATAATGGACATAGAGAACCTGTTGAGGAGAGACAGACTAGAGGGATGGTTGTTTTGCCATATGTGGAGAGGACTTCTGAGGAGATTGCGCGTATTCTTAGGAAATCTGACATCAGGACTTACTATAAACCTGCATCGACTTTACGTGACCTGTTGGTGAGAGTGAAAGATCGAGTTCCAATGGATGAATTGACTGGAACAATTTACCAGATACCCTGCAAAGACTGCGAAAAAGTATACACTGGCGAGACGGGAAGAACTGTTTGTACTCGTAAAAAAGAACATCATCGTGCTGTGGAAAAAGGTGAGATGACTAATCTTCTGGCAGAACATGCCTGGGAGAAAGGTCATGTTCCTGATTGGAAAAGTACAAAAGTTCTTCATAAAAATGTAACTTCTCGCTATTGTAGACTTTTTCTGGAGTCTTGGGAGACTTTTCGAATGCGAAGTAAGGCGATGAACATCGCAAAATCGATGCCTGAACCTTACCGCATTTTTGCTAGGAGATGGGGGAAAACCAGTTTCAGACAGGGGGAATTACCGAGTGCGGGACAGTTCTTAGAAAATCCAGATTCAGACAGGGGGGAAAACCCGAGTGCCGGATAGCTTTGGGAAAAACCAAAGTTGGGGTATAAATACCGAACACCTACACTTCCTTGACACTTTCGCTTGATGAAGGGAACAGTAGTTCTCGAAACGTTGCGAATATTTTTGCAGATGGTAAATGTCTTTTACCTTCTTCATTTGTATTTCGTATATTCCGACCAGTGTCAAATTTTACTAGTTATGGTAAGCCCTGGTTAACCTTTGTACGTTGTCATAATTATATTTTTCTTTTGAAAAACGTCTTACCTTGAAGATGCAAAATCTTTTATTTTGACACGATTTATTGTCTCTATTATGCAATAGTGCTAGTTGCAGAAGAGTGTTAGTACCATCAAAGACCTTTAATTCTGGAGAGTGGTCACAATTCCCTCCCCCACGACATTGGTTCCATAGTGCTTCAAATAATTTAACCTATATCCTTTCTATTTTTTGTAATTTTATCAATATATAATATTGTATAATTTATCTTTTATGTATTCACTTGCACAGATAAAGACCAATTGAACTATATATACAATTTATTATTCAATACTAATTTATTTAATATTTATTCATAAAGATATTTAGTTTCTATAATGATATAGATGTAAGTATACATTTTTTTTTGTTTTTGTCCTACACCCCAAATAAAAGTCTAAGAAACAAGAATTACTCAAAAATAAAGCACACAGTGTTGATTTTGGCCAAAATAGAAGCTAAATATTAATAAAGAAAGCTCAAAAATTTCTAAAATTTGAAATAAAAAATAAAATTCAATATTTTTCAAAAGCAGAAACATTTTTGTTAATTGATACAATAGTATTGTTAATAAGGGACTGGGACATGTATTGAGGAAATATTCAGAGGTTGCAAGAAGATTGATAGCGCTGCAACTATAAAATTGCTCAGAAAGTTGATCGTTCTTTTTACAAAAAAAAAAACTATTTTACCATAAAGCGTGAAAATAAGAAACTGGAAAAATTTTCATTCCTATCGCAAAATTCTGTTATCATACTTGTCAACTTTAAAAAATGTGCATCAATAAAATTATGTAAGGGGTTACATTATCTCCAGTAAAAAAATAAAAAAGAATACCATTTATTCACTAATATTTATTTTGGAAAATAAATACTGAAACATTAAAAACTTTCAATTTCAATGTAATAATTTATTTTAAAAATTGTTTCAGTCTTACCACTGCCCCACAAACACAATTAAAACTTTGCTGTTAAACATGTAACAGGCACAACTTATCTCCACGTAACAATAGTATTGAGAAATAAATAAAAAAACTGTTTCTTGGTACATGAATCATTATAATGAAATAAAGCAAATGAAAAAACTATTCACAAAAAGGATGGAAATGGATTAAATATAGGATTACGTCTGCTGGAAAATTTGAAACACAGCCACATCGCCAGAGAAAGTTTTAAAAAAAATAACTGGATGATTGCAAATGATGAATATATGTATATTTTTTCCTAATTAAGAGAAATTCTTAAAAAAAAATACAAAAATTTCACACGGCACTAAAATATGTCGTATTGTACCTACGGCGAGATAAAACCCTAGAGCTAGTGCACATGAAAGAAACAGAACATATTACGTATGACCATGTTTTTTATTAGTGAGTTTATATTCTGACGTATGGATGTTGAGTTGATACATTACATCCAGAAATACAGCTTCAAATAATCCATACAAATAAGAACATGGAAGCAAATAGTGTTGACTTCGGAATTCTGATTTTGGGGCCTAGGACAGGGTGAGGGCAAAAGGAGCAAAGATCCAGCAGCCAGGCATTTTTTTAATAGTTATCATTAAAAAAAAAATTCTAAAAATTTCTGTATCAGAAGAAAACAAATGTTTTAAAAATTCAATAGGAAACCTTGGAGTTATATATGTAAAAGTGGAATATTTTAAAAAAAAACTAACAATCTTTTATCCTTTGAAAACTCTGAATAAGTAAGATGGGTGTAGAAAGGGAGAAGAATATGCCAAACATTCTAGTGACCGTAAATCCTGTAGCTGCTTTGTCTGGTGTCCCATGATGAGAAGACGACGTTGCGATGAAGTTACAGTTCAACGATCATGCAAAAGATATCGCAAAAATAATGACTGAAAACCCGCACATTTTCTTTAACTTTCAATACAGTTTCTGTAGTGACTAAAAACTGGTCATTTTCCGTAATAATTACGGACAAACCGTAATAGTTGGCAGCTAGGGATTTTTCCCCATGAAAAAATTAGCACCCTAATCATAGATTATGCTTTTTCATGAGTTTTACAACACAAAATCAACAAGGGTGGTGCTGCACCAGGAAATCACAATGCCATATGAGTGGTAAAACAGAAATGTAACAGTTGCAAATGTTTTTGGAAATTTACGACTCCCAATCGCCCTTTTAGTAAAGGATGGGACTTCAGACAATAGGGTTGGAGAGAGAAGACGAATGATGAGCAACTGCTCGGTTTCACCCTTCTTTTTTATGGAAATTAGGAACTATTAACAGACTAATTTTTGTTAATATATGTCAATATTGACACCAACATTTATTGCACATTAATAGCTGCAATCAAACCTGTGTACATATAAATCTCTCTACCTCTAAATTCTAGACAGGTTTTACTATATAATACATATTATAGTATATATGATCACTGTTTAAGAAAGTGCTCGTTATTGATACAGGAGAAAGATGTATCTTCTGTAAATATGTAAAAAATAAGCTGCTTATAATCAAATTCATTCGCATTTTTATGTCCAATGGATCAATAATCTTGGACAGAAGTGACAGCTTAACAAAATTATACCCAAGCGTGATGCATCTACATGAAGCTGAACTAATGAGGAATCAAACACTTTTGTATCTGATAACACATGGACAGTTAAGCTCATACTGGGGCAGGATGTAATTTTCCAAGAAAAACCTGACCCTATGTCACCTACGAAATCATGCAAAAATTAAACAAAGGATCGGCAAAAAAACAAAATGGCAAGCATTTGCTACCATATGAACTAAAATTTGAATCTTCTGTAAATAAGGTTCCCCCCTCACATTAGCGAAAAAAATTCCGACTTCAACAAAGTTCTATAACCAATTGCGGGGAAAAGTGGCTTCGTTCGTTTGTGGTTTTATGGCTCAAGGACTACAATGGCCATGATGCACACAGACCTACTGTTTTCCAAAGAACCCGAATCTCTTGACCTACAATTTTCTGAGGAATCCGAACCTCTTAAAGTCTAGGAAATCAAATCCCAGATTACAGTGAGCAGTGTGATCGTTATGAGATCTCTAAATAAACGTTTGTAACAGGTGGATCTGGCGACAGGATCGAGGTAATATTGTAATACTATGCTATTGTTTGTAAGTGGTTAAATTAGCATACTGTAACACGTCTATGATGACATGTAATACACGCATGACCATTGACGCCTATGCAAAGTTGAAGCGAGAGTATGTGAAACTCGTTCAGTTGCGTCTAGACGTTCAATGAAGTAACATTTTTTTAGTTGGGGTTTGCACTGTTATAACGTTATCTAGTAAGTTCCTAATCATGTGACATTCGTTAAAGAGTATAGTAATCTAGTCGAGTTTGCAATATTTATGGACTTGGAATATTGTTCGAATGAGATATAAACATTGTCGAAAATAAGTATCGAACGTTGGCATGCTTAGTGTATTTCATTTCACTGTCAACTGGGCACTACTGTATCTTGCATTAGACGTCTTACGACTATAAATATTAGAAATTACGTTACGTCAATACTGGATGCTCACACTGGCTGATGACTGGCCTTGCTCCAGGGTTTGACCCACAAGATACTCGAGGTATGAATTTTATGTATAACACATTATGCAGGTATTGTTAGACGGCAGAAAGGAAGACAGTTCTAGAATCTAAACAAATGGTGACAGAGTGTTAATACCGAAATCCTCCTGACTTTTAAGAACCATTTCAAATGCAGTGACAAAATTCCCCAGTGTTCGGGAACCTTATGTATGATAGAAGTGTTGCCACTATGCCACCATAAGTCTGAACACTGAAAATCAAACTCTGTTCCACGGTACATGCATTGTGTTTTTATCATGCAAGAACAGCAAAAGTCATGCTGCACTAGAACCTAGTTTTCCAAGAAATCCAAATCTCTACAGTCAAGGAAACCAAACTCTAGATTTTGGTAGGTGGGTTCATTTGAGAGTTTCAGAATGTAAGAACAGCAAGGGTCATGCTCTGGAACTGAGTAATTTGAACCTCTTAAAACCCAGGGAATCAACCCCCCCCCCAGACCGCATGGGCCAATGAGTCTGTAAACTTTTTTTCCCTTCGCATAATTGGGATTTAAACCTGGAATAATTGCACTTTAGATGAACACGTTAATATTGAAGAGCCTTGTCGGGGAATCAACTAAAGAGCGAAAGGGGGATCAGTAGCAAAAAAAATTATGTGGGTTTCATAATATTACTAAAATTAAATTGGGACTAACGGCACAACAAATGAACACATTATCTTATCACCACAATAGGACAATTATCATTTAGAATATAACTGTGTCCAATGACTACAAAAATTTATCAACGTTTTCGAACAACTAGCAGAAAAAGAGAATTTTCAGGAACCTGGTGGGGTACGATCCCATGTCTCTCTTTTGCCGGAGAGGTGCTCTAACCACTAAGCCAAGTGGTTAAAGCACTTCTCCGGTAAAGAAGAAACATGGGATCGTGACCCCCAGGTCTCCGAAATTTCTCTTTCTGCGAGTTGTCATACCATAATTTCCATAATCCATGGTTACGAATGAAATAAAAGAAAATCGTTTCTGATTGACATTTGTTAAAAAAGTTGACATCTATTAAAAAGAAGACAAAATCTTGTTATTAAAAATCATTTACTAAAGGTATCGGACTACACAAGTAAATCGCTTCAACATTATGCAGAACATCTAAAACGCTGATTACGTGAAAATATAAAATCACTTTGCAGCCGATTTAATATATGTACAAAGACCTCCCATCCCTTCTCAACATTTGAAGCAAGAAAAGAGCAAGAATACAAAAACAAATATTACAAAAAAAGCTGCTATTACAAGGCTGTTGATCTACATTAAAATCCGTCAAACAATCTAACCTATTTCTGTTGTGTGCAGTTTATTAGAAGAATAAATATATATATATTGTGGGAATATTCAAGAGTTCGTGTTATTTACTGTTTTGTTGTTCGTGGCTGAATGATCAGCGAAATTTTGCAACGGTAACGCCAAGGGAACTCGCTTTCATTTTCTTACCACAAACCGGTGACGGATGCAAAGTCTCTGAAGAACATGAATCCAATTCCTATAAAGACATAAAAAATTATTATCTTCATATTTAACTATTTTCTATCTACAACTTCATGTTCTCCAAGTTTTTTGATTGGTTCAATGTTTTTGGCATAAGAATAGCAAAGGTTGTTGCACCTATATACAAGATAATTTATAGCGTTTGACAGTATGTCTACTAAAAATAAGAAACCCAATTCCTCGACTTTTCCTTGACTATTTTTGTACATTCCTTGACTTCAAAAAAAAAAGTTAACTTTTTTTTTTTTACCAATGATAAAACAGCTATATGAAAATAGCTAATTATTGTCAAAAGATGACAAAAATGGTTGAAAATAACTAAAGCATTAAAAGTCGTTAAAATATCGTACAAAAATTACAATTCAATGCACACATTAAAAAGAAGAAAAAAAAGATGGGCATAACCGTGACCAACAATGGAAAAACGAACAGCAAGGATCGTGCTACACCAGAACCTAGAGTTTTCTGAGGAGTCCAAGCCTCTTAAGGCGTAGGAAACCAAACGACGGACTACGATGAGCAGTTAGTCAGTGGGTGTTCTTTTTTGGCACTGTTGCAAGGCAAATGCGTGAAATCCACATGATAGACAAATGTGTTACGCTGCTATATCGCAGTGCCAATTAAAATTTATATGCTATTCCAATCTTTTAACAGGATTTCCACTCACTGTAAGGGAAAAAAAATCCTGTCTGATTGCAAACAAAACTTTGAATTGAACTTCAGTTTCGAGGAAAATAGCTTCGTGTTCGCTTGAAATATAGTCATTCGGAATAGGTCAGGAAGGTTTTCCCTGATATTTCTAAGTTTGACTAAAATATTTCATTTTTCCCTGAATTTTAGGGACAATTTCAAATTCCCTGATAATTCCAGGTTCTCGTGTGGGAACCCTGTTTTAATTACAACATGTTAATGACCTACAACAAATACCAGACTATGCTGCCAATCAATAATAATTGGGAAAAAAATAAAAGGACCACGCGGCAGACTACCAAAATCAAGTAACCTTCAAAATTTCATCCCTACACTCTGTAGAATGAATGACAGGGTTCTAAATCGCATTGGAGAAAAAATTCTTTGATGTTCCATGATATTGTCAGCAAAATTCCCCCATCAGGAGGATCCAGTAGTGCAAATCCCAGTGCAGGGGAAAAATGACCTTACATTTATGGAGAATTTAGAAGGTTTTCCCTAACTCTTCCAGGTTTGGTCAAGTATCCTCATTTTCCCATGATATTTAGGGACAATTTCAAATTCCTGACTTTCCAGTTATGTAGAAATCCCGTAACGAGAGCACAATCTTAACGTTGCATATTTATAACCATCAAATTCACAAATGTATTTGCAGAAGTCTTCAACTTCCATTACGAGAAATGGTATTTGAGACAACGTTTATAATATGGGTGTTTCGCCTTTTTATAGTTTTCCATAATGAAATATCATTTGGAGAGTATGCAAATATGACTTACATTAAGGTTTGACACTGACGCAAGTTTCAGACTACGGAGTGAGCTGGACGGCGATGCGAAATTCTTCAGCGGACTGATGAATGTGGAAACAGCTCGACTCAAGTCTCGTTTGCTTGGTGTCCTTCTAAGGGAAAGGGCCCTACCAAGCTTGTCTCGCGTTTTGGTCGCAATCCTGCAAATCAGAGAGCATTCTTACAATTAAAACAAAAAAAACTTCAAAAAAATTTCTAAAAAACTTCAAAAAATTGAATTTAAAGAAAAATGACACTTTAAAAACCATTCACGACAGGATTCAAGATTAGAATTACTGTCAGAACTGAGATGTGAGATGGCACAATGAAGATAAACTAGAAGATATACTGAGATGTAGCAGCAGTACTCTATCACTGTATATTATATTAATGTATAGTCAATAGTGGTGCAGTAACAATATATCCGTAACACCGTGTAAGGCCCTCTAGTAGTTGAATTCCCCACTTAAAAAATGCATTACCCATTTTAAAATGACAAATATTCAAAATCGTCCTATAGGTGGACACTGAGATTACAAGATCATTTAATTAATAATTTAAAAAATTATTTATAATTTACACAATTGAGATTATTGATGCCATTAAAGATGACTGATTTAATAAGATTTTTCATCAACCACTATCCAAAAGAAAAAAAACAGCAGTTCACATTTTATGAACCACCAATTCACATACTCCATGTTTTTAAAGACTATTGGGTCGGCCTTGAAAATTATTTCATAGAACTAATATTTTCCACAGATTTACAAACCAAAATTTCCCCCCCCTTTTTTTTTTTTTTTCAAACTTAATTTTCTCATTGCCTTTTCAATGTTTTCATTTGGAAACTTGGCAAGGTGAGGTATGGAATTTCTCCAAACTGGTTGGATTTCGGATCTCTCAACTAGTAAAGGGAAGTAGAGAATTTGCATTCGATTTCATATTATTTTATATGTTTAGAAAAAGCAACACATTAATGATTGAGGGTAGGGGAGGACTGTCTACATTGGCTTGTGAACTTATTTCAAGCACTGCAATATAGGACAGGAAAATGATGTATATACAGTAAAACCTACACACACACATTATATATATATATATATATATAGAAATCGTGGCAGTTCATTTAAAAACTACAATATACAGAAAGAATATTTTATATATATATATATATCTTAAAAGAAGCTGGAGAACATGTAGAAGACATACTCGCAAAATTCTTTACCAAATGCCTCAACAGTGGTAACATACCAAACCAATGGGATTCGGCAACAGTAATTCTTTTGCATAAAAAAGGTGATAAAGAGGATTTAAAAAATTACCGACCAATTAGCTTGTTACCTGCTATTTATAAAATCTTCACAAAAGTGCTAACACATCGCCTGCAGAAAAAATTAGATGCAGCTCAACCAAGAGAACAAGCTGGATTTCGAAGTGGATTCAGTACAGTGGACCATATTCAAGTATTAAGAGAATTAATTGAAAGAACACATGAATATGAACTTCCATTGTGTGTGGCATTTATTGACTATGAGAAGGCCTTTGACTCTATTAAAACATCAGCAGTCATCAACTCTTTGAGATCAGCAGTCATCGAGGATGTGTACATTGACATGGTGAAATGTGTGTATAAAAATGCAAGTTCAAAATTTCGGTTACATAAAGATACCAAAACTATTAAAATTGATAAAGGTGTGAGGCAGGGGGATACCATTTGTCCAAAACTATTTACTTCAGCTTGATTCAGATAGTTTTTCAGCAGATAAATTGGGATAACAAAGGAATATATATATGTATATATATGGTGTAGTCTATTGTATTCAGAAACAAATTCGCTAATCAATGCATTTTTTTTTATAAATAAGCGAATATGAATTATATACAAATTATGTTCAGATAGATAATTAACAAGAAAAAATGTGCCGCTGAACATGTCTGGGAAAACATATTTATAGAGTATTCGGCTGCATTTAATAAATTTTCCAATGTCTTTCTACACAATAAATTTTGACGAAAATTAGTGAATCATGAAAGCGTTCACTTTCCGTAAAATGCATCGTTAATTAAAACGTCCGTTAAATCCGTAAAATACATCATCAGGAACATTTCTGGTTATTGAAAACTGCAAT
Source organism: Dysdera silvatica (assembly GCA_006491805.2). NCBI lineage: Eukaryota > Metazoa > Arthropoda > Arachnida > Araneae > Dysderidae > Dysdera > Dysdera silvatica. Next base: position 19,921,554 of record QLNU02014802.1, read on the forward strand.
CCTGTATGTTTAATAAACAAAAAAATGATGATTTGTCTTTAAAAATTCGACATATAAAAACAGTTTTTTCATGTGATGACAACAGGGATTCTCAAGAACCTTCATATATAGAGATTTTCAATATTTGGAAGTCCTACTGTATTCCGAATTTAGAAGGTAAGGCATGTGGGAATTTTGGTATCGGCAATTATTATATAGAGATTTTCAATATTTGGAAGTCCTACTGTATTCCGAATTTAGAAGGTAAGGCATGTGGGAATTTTGGTATCGGCAATTATTAATTATAAATTAAATTGGCAATTATTACTGAGTTGCTGTGTTAAATTTTAATTGTTGTGAGTAAGTTAAAACTATTTATTGTCGGGCGTAACTTCGGCTATCATGAGTAAAAGGAAAAAATGGGAAAAGAGGACTATATATATATATATATATTGCGAATATCATAGTTTTGACGGGGGGAAAACCACATTTGAAAATGAGTTTTAAAGTCTTTGTAAGCAGAATTGCATTTTTAGTTTGTTTTACATCATTCTCATTTGAAAATTCACTCCTGATTTAATGAACCTTTTCAAGGTCCCTAGTGATTTATTTATATCCAGTGCATTACAAACTAATAAAAGAAATCTTCTTTGGGGAAAAGAACATTTTCCATTACATTGGTTAAACAATCATGCAGATGGTTAACATTTCCTACTCACAAATAATCATTCATTAAAACCACTTACTTGAAAGCTTTGGTGAGAGCATTGGACGAGCCATCGCTGGTCTGCAAGGATAACTGATGTGGTTGTAATGATGTTAAAAGATTATCCTAAAATGCACATTAAGTAATGACATTTTAGATTATGAGAATCTATGTACAATGACATGCTTAGAATAATGACAATTTAAATAATGACATGGTTGCAATGAAGTTGAGAAGGAAGCAAACCTTACATGATCAACAATAATGCCATTATCTTCAATTTGTTATCGTTACTCCTTAATTGCTTTCCAACCTCACTGTTCATTTTAAATGGTCCTTTCTAATAATCTGAGTAAGGTGCACTTAAGAGCAAACCTTACACAATCAGTAATAATGTCATTGCCTTCAAAGGTCTGAATCCATTACTTTTCGAACTCTCACATCATTTAAAATTATCTGTAAGCTTAAAAATGTAACAAAGGAGTAATGAAGCAAGGAATGTAAAGGTAATGACATTAATTGTGTAAGGTTCGCAAAAGGAGTATCTTGAAATGCCCATTAAGTAATGACACTCAAGCAGGTACCTCAAAACACTTTAAAAAATTACTTCTTGCAACCATTATAAAAAAAAAAAACTACTTTTCAAGACGGTTCAATAAAATTACTTGCCAAGACTGTTCAAAAACAAATCTAATTTGCAAGACTGTTCATAATGAAAAATTAATTCCTAAGACTGTTTAAAACCATCGACAACTTTACTTAGTTAATACTGAAATTACACATAAATGCAGCTTAATATGAGTTGTAACGATTTTTGTACAATTGTTTAAGTGGGAAAGAAATTCCACCTTCCTCGGAAGATTGTCAAGAATAATTGCTAATAAATTAGAAGGGGAAAATCCATAAATAAATATTTTATATACATATTCATCAGTTTTAATAGCAATTATTCTTGGCAATTTTCCCAAGGATGCTTTTCTCACCGAAACAATTGTAAAAAAGTCATTACAGCTCACGTTAAAAACTGATTTTATATGTATTTTAACTTTTCATTAATTTACCATGCAGCGCATTGCTCGTCTTCTCAAAACTTTACTTAGCTTTCAAATTTCACATTCACAAATATTATACAGAATGTGCGAGAACTGTGGAAGTACTGAAGCTCATTCTCAGAGTGCCCATGTTGAGAAAGTGTGCAAAATATTAAGGTCAAACACATATTGCACATAAGAATATGTATGCAATGTAAATACAGTAAGCTCCAGACTTTTCAAACATCAAGCATGAATGAATGCATCATTACAAATTTTAAAGTTTTTCTTTTTTCTTAAAAAAAAGGGGGAAAATTTTTGAACATGATGGAAAAGCAAAGTGAAAAGAAAGCAGGCAGGCATAACATGAAAAAAAAACGGCTCTGGCCGGACAGGCATAGCAGAATTAGGTAACAATGATCAGATATTAAAATATGATATACATTCTGTGAAGTAACTGCTATGAATTATTCAATAAAAAGCAAAATATTAGTTTAATTATCCAAATTTATTTGGTTGCATTCCATACAAATCGAACACTACGCACGCGGATCAAACCAAACAACAATGTCAATCAATCAACGTTTATTGGCGTAGTGATACCATCGGCGTTGGTATCACTACGCCAATAAACGTTGATTGATTGACATTGTTGTTTGTTATTTGGTTGCTTTAAAAATAGGCATCGTTTGATATGATACACTTATGCCAATAAATAATCCAGCAGTCAAAACACTTCTTACATGCACTTTCCGGTATCGCTTTCAGCAAATTTTGTTTTATAGCACAAATGGCCTCAAAAACATCTTCCATAAGGTAGTAATTCAAGTTTGAAAAATAAAAGTCACATAGCCATATCTGGGCTTTTTTTTTCTTTTATTTTCCTCAGTCCCTAGAGGTTAGTTAATGGGAGAAATTACTGCATTTAATTCTAACAATAGAACCGTTCATGAGCAATGTTGTAAAGCATAGTAAAGTTTTAATTATCCAGAGCAACCAGCATATTGGTTATCCAGATAAATTTTATTATCTGGATCTAAGGTTTTCGTGTAAGTCATTTAACAGTGTGGTGACCGAGGAGACTACTTCATACTTGCCCAATCCAACATTTTATACCCTATTATCTAGGCTCGTATTGGTTCCAATTTGCTTGGACAATTAGAATCCTACTGAGCTCAATACTGCAAGTACTTACTGCATCTGTCTTGCATAAAGTGTTAGCGATATGCCTGCATAAGGTGCGTAAGAAGGTGCGCTTTGAAATGTCATCCCCGAGAAGCACAAAGGTGAATAATCGTTCCTTCAACTCTTGATTAGATCGAACTACAATTGCAAAAACGTTCTTGCAGTCTAATGGGAAAATAAAGGCACACCAATCAATAAGATATTAATATTTTAACTCATTATGTCAATTATGAATACGCATACATTAACATCAGTTCTTTATGCATCTTAAACATTATCGAGGAAGTCTTTCATCTAATACTCTAATACAGTGAAACTTCAATAAGTTTAACTCGATGCGAGTAAAAAAAAACCTTTATGTCATCGAAAATTTGAGTCACCAAGGCACACACATACACAATACAGTAGAAGCTCTTCAATCCGATATTCATTGGTTCGGCACATTCTATAATCCGGCATCGATCGAGCTGTTGCTTTTGGTGTTTGTTTTCTTTTTTTTGGCGATTTGGGCATTCATTGACCTTAATCGCCAAGTCGGATGAAGAAGGAGACATGGCAGATGAAGCTAAAGTCTCGTGGAAACAGGCTTCTGAATCATTAAATACATTTATAAAATTTGCCGTATCCAACAAAAGCTATGACTCGGCAGGACTCATAAATTTGCATATAATCCGTAATACTTTTTTGAAGAAAAGATCCGAATTACGGAGACAACGTGATATCACAGACTTTTTAAACAGTAAAGCTCATGCCATAGAGTAGCTTATTTTACAACTTGTTTTGATTATCACTGTACTGTATTAATTTTTCTTTGGTATTCCCGTTAAAACCATATTAACGTTCGATAATCCGGCATGGCCCTAATCCCAAACTTGCCGAATTATAGAGCTCTTACTGTACATAGTGCTGGTTATTTCACATTATGGTAACTTACAGAAATTCCACTGTATATGCAAAATTACATATACATGACCAGCCCCAATCTCATAACTCAAACGACGTAACCACCAAGTTATAAGGATGAGTATATTTTTCCCCCTTTCGCTCTTACCTTCTGTCTCAACGATATCCACAACCCTTTTGATGTGAGAAAGTGGCATTAACTCCAGATGTTTGAAACATTTTGTCTGTGCTTTGTGACTGCTTGAGGACAAACTTGTCACCCCTGGGCTCTTCATAAGAGATGTGGCATTTCGCCTTCGTTTACACAACTGCAACAATTAAAAAGATACTTTTTAGTTTCAAAATTATCAGAAATAAAATATGTTCAAGCTTTTGTTCTTTATTGGGGTTAGATGAGACACACTCCATACATAAAGTTCAAGCCGCAACTTATTTTTGACTCCTAATAGTTGGGGGGAAAATGGACCGTTCAGGCTGAATTTGAGATACAATCTTTGGATTATTATTCCAACGTTTTGACTACCAAGCTACTGAACATAGCCATGCATAGTCTTTTTCCCATATACAGGGCCAGACAAATCGAGATGAACCATATTCGTCCTCTTCGAAAGGAAAACCCAGTAGAAAAGGATGTCCTACACTTGTAAACCACAAAATTCTAGTTACCAATGGCTACTGGGTGATTTGATTTGTCAAGTCCTGAATATATGTACACATATGTAGCAATTGCAGCAATCTCTCATTCATATATCCTCTCGTTTATGAGTGTTACATTATCTCTCTTATTGTGATCCAATTACAGAGTTAAGTCATCCAAACATGCTCTTTTTAAAAGAATTTAAGTTATGGTTAGTTGCTTCGAAAACTTTCTGAATTGCCCAAGGAATAAAAAAAAAATGTAACTTGCCCGAAAAAGCTGGAGTATTGTCGAAGGAAACTCAATTTGCCATTATGCGTACGACAAATACAATTGAGATTGTATCACATATGTCTGATAAACAAAAAGGCAAATATGTGCTGCTTGGCAAATTTCAAACGGATGTTTTGGAAGGTCGTTTCGGCCAATCTAGACAAATGAGTGGGGGAAACTACCATATTTTGATGTGACACGTGTTAGAGTCGGAAAATAAACTGAAAGTTCTGAGTCTTATTATTCTGCATTCATGGAAAGCAGGAGAATTTAAATTAAGTAACCTGCATTGTTGTAATTCAGACCTTGAACTAGATATGTGTGTGATGAATTACCAGAATCGGTTTTAGAAGCATTGACTTTAAGTGATGATATAGACGTTTCGAAAACCTTTATGTCTGTTCTTATTGCAGGCTATGTTGCATATAAAGTACAGCTTAGCATATCTTGTGATAATTGTTCCTCAGTTTTGCCATATAATAAGGATTTAAAGTATGAATGACTAAAGAAGTTTGTAAATACTAAGAATTAACAGACAGGGGAGGGTTGAAGTGGCTACAAGAATTTATCATTCAACTTGTATGCACTTTTCAAGTTTTCCAAATTTTGATTAGCAAATAATTTGAAGATAAGTTTTTGTCTTACAATTGTCAAAAAGACCTTTTAAGTCAATTGAGTAAAGAAAAAATAGATTTAACGAATGTCAAACCTGTTAAAAAATGTAATTGATTTATCTTTTGAAAAAATCATTTCAAAATGTTTATCTGTCATATAAAATACCTTATTACATAATTATTGTAAGAATATAAATGATAGACTCAGTAGTAATAAAACCAAAACGAAACTGTTAACTCTTACAGCATCAAAAGCCACTCAGAGTAGCAATAACGCGTAGTAAAGTTCTGCACAGGCATTAAATTTATAACATATCTATTGATGCAGTTACATATTCAGAATCGTTTTATATATATATATATATATGTCAAATGATGTGAGAGATTTTTGGCTCAACGTGCTATGAACACTCACTCATATTGAAGAAACAGGTGGGTTTTTTTTTTCAAAAGTCGTTACGTGACAAATCTTTCGAATAATGAGCACCGAATATAAAAATTTTCTTTAAATATTTAGTTTTTAAGGTATTTTTTTTGTAAGTCTTAATGTACATTTATGAAATAATTATTTGTGATTTCTTACACCATGCTTTTCTTGTAAATTTTGTGCATCTAGGCCTACGCTGTTGTACTAAATAAAAATAAAGTAACTTTAAATTTATTTAAAAAAGTGCTTAGTTCTCACAATTCTGTGTTGGCTGTGGAATTGCAAAACTAATTATCATTTTTAGTTAGTATAATCGAATTTGGTTAATTCAAAGCCCAAGACAATTGCAAGAAAATTTGAATTATCTAATTGCATTGCAAAATAGTAAAAAGTTGATTATAATCTTCATTTGTTGCTGTTTGTTTGCCTTTACATAAAATAAAAAATGTACAACATAGGGCTGTTGAAGGAGAAATAAGACAAGAGTTTCAGTTGCACAGAACTTGAAATTTAAACATTCCTGAAAACAAAATATGAAGTTATCCCAGGCTTGAATTATCCATAATTTCAATTTTTAATTACTAAATGTTTGAATTAAACAGGTAATTTTAACATTATGCAAATAAGAACTCTAGGAAAGTTGGTTGAGTTAGAATTATCCAAAACATTGGATCAGCCAAGTTTGACTATTAATAATGGCATCATCACCACTTTCTGGTGTGATATAATTTCATATAAACCTAAGAGTTGATTAACTAATTGGCATAAAAGTTAACCCATTGATTGGCCTACCATTACCATGTCTGGTTTTTAAATTATAATGATAAAGGGTAAAACTGTAAACGATTTATAAAATTATGTATAATTTAATTTACCTATTTATTATGTGAAGAATTAATTTTCTTCCAAGTTACAAAACGAATTATAGGGAATTTATAGTAATTCACACACTTCTCAATACATTTTTGATAGAATTTTCAATGATATGAATGTCGTGCAATTTATAGCATACAGGATTTAATTTAGTTAATTGTTTTATTGCTTAACTTTTGTAAGACCGTGTGTTATACATAAATTGTTATAGCGAGATTTATTAAATTTTGTTATCTACTGTAAGCAATATGTTATCAGGGAATTTTAAGTAATGTTTATTTCATTAATAACTACTGAATGAATTAAAGTGATTAAACTTATTAAATAAGTTAAAAAGGTTTATTTTTATGTGTAAATAAAATTATGACTTATATTTGAATTCAGATTTCTTGTTTTATTTCAATAATAGTTCAGCTTACATTAGCAGTCGGCAAACGGTGAATTGCGGGGAAAAAAGTATAAAAACAATGAAGAATTTGTTTTTACTGCATTAAAGCACAAGATTATCTCTGGGTTTGGCAGTTATTTTATGCAGCTGATTAGCTCACATATATCCTCTGATTGCTGATGACTGTTATATCTTATACAAATGAAATAAATTATTAATTTCAGTTTTAGGTTAAAGCATTGGTTAAGAAAATATATCTGTGTAAATACTCCAGATTATGTAAATACAAGTTTTTCTTTCAAATAAAGAAAAAACAAGAACTCATTAAGTATATTTCAGGGTATTACTACGGTAGTAAACAGGGTTCCCGCAAGACTCATCTTGTGACGTCACAAATCCTGGTGTCAGGCCTGGTATAGTATATCTATAGCCCCAGTCGAACCCAAGTTAACGGCATGCTAGGCGAACGTGTTATCACACAGGACCCATTGTTTTTGTTTAGTCCCTTGCACTGACATATAAGTGAGAGATTACTGTATATATAGGTTTCAGTAAACAGACATTATGTGCTTCTTAGAAGAAAACTCACCAACACAGACCACTACCACCTTCTTCCTCACAAAGCCTCTCTCATTAGAATGTTGCATTAAATAGCCTCTAATATCTGTCAGGATCAACAAAACAAACAATGGCAACACCAAATGTATAACACCCTCTGATTTAATGGATAACTTACAACTTTATATTACACGACACCAGAACCAGTCCTCTTAATTTCAGTCAACATAGAACAAGACTCCTTCAGCATACATACATACAGGGTGAGCCCATTACCAGAATCTTCACCAGTATAGGCATAAAATTAGTACAGCATACGGAACTGTCTTCACCTGCCATCAACAATTGGCTGATGTATGGCACTTTAATGGCTTGTTATCATAGCAGAGCACAATAATGTTCCAGTAATGGCATTAGTGTTTTATTCGAAATGGGCCATAATATTGGCATACCATACCCCCATTATATGATACTATTGATAAAGCAATATAATGCCATTCATAGAACGGCCCAACAATGTCCCACTAGTGACGCTATTGGCAGAGCACAAATGTTTTGATTGTGTCAGTGTTAAAGTAGCATAAATGTCTCATAATATATTGATATAGCATATGTCACAGTAATAATACTACTACTGGAATAAGTTTCAATATAAACGTTGAATACTACGAAATTCCATCCAGCTTACTTCTAACACATCTGTAAACAGAAACATGGTTATAGTGTCATTTTTGCGGCTAAGAACGTCTCCAATTTCTTGCATATCCATCCTCGCCACGAAATTTCTGTGTGAAGACAACAAGTGAGGCTGGAGGGGAAATAAAGGACACATAAGTATACTAAAAAAAATTCCAATGTATTTTAAAAGAAATTACTTAAATTCTCTATTTATAGAGAATTTGTTTAGAAAAAATTCTCAAGGGTTACCGGACAGTTCTCTATATCATTGACAATGTCAAACATTGCAAGTTGACCCTCTGTCTTGCGCTTGTCTTCATTGATGTGCCTGAAACAGTGTACAATTTAGAGTATAAACAGTGCAGTCTGGAATATGTACATATGTAGAAAATAGTGCAAGTATCCAAAACATAAAGGCTGGCAGCAATAAATTTAATTGGTGATTCACACATAATAGCGATTAGAGATGAGTCAGGCTTAGCCCAAGCCCATAAGATGGATGCAACTGAAGCTCTTGCTCAGACTCAAATTTCCACAAAGTATTTCTGGGTTGTCAGGCTCAGGCTCAAATATCCACAAAGTATTTCAGATTCTGTCAGGCTCAAACTGCAAGTCTTTGGGCTTAGACTTTGAAAATTGAGCCAAGGCTCATCTCTAGTAGCTAGATTATACTAATCACCACTATTTGCATGAGTTTTAGTCCGAAAGGATGATAAGGATCATGTTTCACTGGGAACTCCAGTTTTCGGAAGGCTCCAAGCCACTTAAGAGCTAGGGAACCAACCCCCAAGACTACGGTGAGAAGGTAGTCAGTAAGCATTCTTTTTTTGGCACTATCAGGAGACAAACCCAGGATAGCTGCATGACAAACAAAGGGGTTACCACTGCAACACTGAAGAGCTCATTGGTCAGGGTTGGCAAGTTTCTGCCAAGACGGTTAAAACCACTGGTTATAACCAGTTAAAACCGGCATTGGGCAGAAATTAGTTTTTGTCACAAAAGTGGCAATAACCAGCAGAAACCCATAAAACAATTATTTTGTGCGTTAAAAACTTATCAAAATACAATAAAGTGCAAAAAGAAATGTATTTTAAAGTAAAATAGGTTTAGTTACAATGTGTATAGTATTTATTCAAAGGTTACATCATAGCAAATTCACTAGCATTTAAGTTCAGGCTGATCTTTTCGATAAAGCAGTCTATAGCAAAAGATCAGTTTTCCTGCTATTTCCTAATTCAAACAATTTCTTAATTTATTATGAATAGACCAATAGCTTAAGAAAAATATTCTTCCAAGCCCATCAGTACTGCAAGCAACACCACTGTGTACCAAAGTTCCAAGTTGTCATTTATAGTTGTTTTCTTTAAATTAGACCACAACGTAGAAGCTGAGACCGTTTCGAAAATTTTATTGGAGTAATGTTTCAGGAAAAGGAGCTGATTTTGCTCAAAAAGCTATAATGTGAAGTACAAAATTTGGGTTAATGACATTAAAGAATTTCATAGTGTTTTCTTCCTGCTCATGTGACAATTTAGATCACATGTACATTTGATGAAGCATATAAACTGGCATATGATGTTGAATTATTGCCTGATTGAGTTTACTTTTTTCCCTTATTTGATTCATTTCCATGAGACCATTTCATTCCATTAGGATCAACTAAATTTCGCAAGCATCTGCAACAGAAAAGTCA
>QLNU02014802.1:19931598-19942556 GCA_006491805.2 Dysdera silvatica
ACTTTTGGTCTAATATATAGAAACCAGAATTTTCAGCATTCATTTTATATATAAAAATCCATACATCTGTTCATTATATATATATAAAAAAAGCTGTTTCAATGTACAAAATTTCTTATTGAATCTTTGACATATAGAAGCCAGACCGCACATGATATGCTTGAATATATCATGTTTATAATATGTTTTATAAAAGTACCACCACTTTTATTATATTTCGTTGACAGCTAAGAGTGTTATTAATATCAAAGATTGTCTTGACTCACTGTTTCCATTCCACGTTGATATAGTGGTGTTACATTCTTATTACATATATGACCTTACAAACTTTGTTCATAATATGTTCCCTGTAGGTTAAGATCTGATTTCTGCTGTATCACAATGCAAATGGATTTCATAAAGCATGAATTTTTACACATTGGTTAGTTGATTCATTTTTATGGCAGAAAGGTGGCAAAGATTATGTTGCACCAAACAAGGTGAAGTCACAATAAGTATCAAGATATAGAATAAGGTTCATTTATTTGCACATTATATGAGGTGTCTCAAAACTCCACATACGAATTTTGAAAGTAAAGAACATCGATATGAACCATATTCACATAGAAAATCATGACGGGAAACGGATAGGTGACACTATACATCAATGCTCCAAAGGGTTTGTTTGCCAGCAGGGGCTTGCTCATTAAAAGCTTGCGGTATCGTGTGATGAACATGCAGTATTTTACGAATGCTCAGTTTGAGGACAAGCAATTTGTGTATGGGTTAGCTAACTATAATGGATGTCCTGCTGCACGAATCTATCGGGGAAAGGTACCCAAATAAACATACTATCCATTCACAAGAAAGAAGTAAGACGGAATAGTTAGAAATAATAGGTGACATCACTAACCGGCTAGCTGCTTACAGAAGAGTATGACTCCAATTTTAGAACTTGTTTTTGACAAACGTTGTCAATTCCAACAATCATACATTTTACTTTTGAATATTGTAAGCAGTTGGCTAGTTTGTGACACCATCCCCCATTTTTTCTAACTGTTCCACCAGACTTCTTTTCGTGAACAAACTATTTGCCATATCATCAAATGTTTGCACATTTGCATTCGAACCTATGTGAACGTAGATCTCTTTAGGGTAGCACGCATGAAACCGGGTAGCCATGATCAATCCGAACTACTGTTATGGAAGAAAATGTTCTGTATGCTGTGGACAGTAATCCAAGAACAAACATAGGTGTGGTTGTTGTTGCAATGAAAGCGGCTCAAGTCAGTGTATGGCATGTTGTGCACACATGACTGTGAACGGTCAGAATTTTGACCACCTCATGAAACCTCATTCTGCGTCTATCAATCGTTGTGCTGTTAAATTTAACCTAATAAAATGCTTTACGTTGTTTCCTGCATTGTACTCTTGCAATATCTCTGTTTCTCTTCAATTTCCTGTGGGTGGAGTTTAAAGTCATGCTTACCTACGTGAATATGGTTAATATCGCTATTCTCTACTTCACCTCAAAGTTTGCACATGGAGTTTTGAGACACCGAATGCACACTGAATGCAACAATTATCAATTACCCCTTGATGTTTACCCCCCTGCTCCCCAATATATAAAAAAAATTACTTAAAAAAACATTTCACTCCCTAACCTGAAAATGAAAGTTGGCTGATCCACATTTTTATCTTATACACCTGCTCAGTTCCCTCTCATGAATCCTCCTTCCCCCACTTTATCCATTTCTGCACAATCAGTCACACGACTGCCCCCTCGCCGCCTTTTTATCTTATCTGGAAAATGGTATATTCTCATGACACTTTGCTAAAGTAATTCATCACATACATCATTTAAGCACAGAATAGCAATGAGGATAGTGCTCCTTTGGAGAGAATGAAGGCTTCAAAAGTTCCATTCCATGCAATTTTTTTGGCACAGTTGGGAATCGAATCGTGGATAACGACATGCTAAGTCCATGCATCACCACTGCAGGGTAAATCAACCACGAATATATTGTACAGAAATGAAGCGATATGGCAATCTTTGATATTTGCACTACTATTGTAAATATGAACAGTAAAAAAAAATATGAACAAGGAGGATATGCATGCCACCATTTGTTTTGCAATTATTGAAATGCTATGCTTATAAAACAGGTGTAGGTTGGACATTTCCTAATTAAAAATGTTCCAAAATCTGAAATGTTTTGAAAGTCAACGTGACACTATAATTGGAACATTCAACACCTAACTTTGTGCGGCAGATCACAATCAAAATTATACATATGCGCAGCACGCCCAAGGGGAAAATAGATCCTCCTGACCCTGAACCCATTATTTTTTCGCTATATTAACGGTATTTCATTTTCCCCATTAAATACATATGTATGAATAAGTGACCATTTCCTTCTGATGGTTCAATGTACACAAACTTCGCTTCATGCACAAAATTATTAAAAATATTGTGTAAAATTACCTTCTGGCAGGCATTGGAGTAATGCATTACTTGTAACACCGTTACTTATTAACAGTTATCTTTTCTGGGTAATGCTGAGTAACGCCGTTAGATTTTTAAGAAAATGACTGTAACTTAGTTACTTTTTAGTAGTAACGGATTAATGAAAAATTTCGTTAAATCTCCGTTACTACACACATGCATCCCCACTCCAAGTGCAACAACATGCTCATGTCAGAGCTTACACAAACCCTATCATTTTTGCCTCGCATATTGCTCAAGTAACAATAGATGATGACTTTTTCTCATTCACAATAAATGAAAAAGATTCATCGTACATTGACAAAAGATTAAGTATATTGATTTTTTGTTAACTGACAACACTAAACTTTCAGTATTACATGAGTTTAGAAGCCTGAAAAGGTTACTTATAAAGTATAACACTGAATTACCAACATGCCTTCGTTGAAAGGGTATTAAATGTAGGTGGATTAGTTCTTTCTTCACATAGAGGAAGACTTTTCAAACAAAACTTTCAGACAGTAATTTTCGACGCCTACATAGAAGCTCAAGCTGCTTTTTTCTGCTTAGGAGCAAAAGAAATGCCGTCCCCATCCTGCAGCCAAACCAGAGTCCCTCCATTGAGCGCAAAGTGTCTTGACCGTTACACAAACGAGGACAAGAACCAACACTCTCTTTCCCCATATGTAAGATATACCTCTCTCCTCAGGGATAACACAATTGCCAAATAATGGTCAACACACAAAGCCCTCCAAGACAAGCTTTTTGTGATTTTTCTTGCGGGAATGTATTATACTTAATTTTGGACACCTACATAGAAGCTCAAGAGAGCTGTTTTTTGTTTAGGAGAAAAAGAGACGCCGTCCCCTCCGTTGAGCCTGGAGTGTCCTGATCGCGAGACGAACGAGGACAGGAAACAACGCTCTCTTTCTCCGTATATATAAGGATGTAATGTGTTATCCCTGTGAAGGGTAATAATATCTTACATCCTTATATATAGGGAAAAAGAGAGCGTTCCTGTCCTCGTTCATCTAGCGACCGAGACACTCTGGGCTCAACCTGAGTTCGAATCCAGGCCTCTCTTTTTCTCCTAAACAATAAAAGCTCTAGCTTGAACTTCGTGGGTGTCGAAAATTATTAAATATAAATGACTTCTGGTTCACAAGAGATTTAGCTATTTAAAATAAAAGTAAGAAAGGTCTTCCCTCACTGTCAAGTGTCATTTAAAAAAAAAATCTAAGACAATTCCAGGTTTTCCGTGCACGTGGAAACCCACTTCAACCTTCATCATAAAATTCAATACTTCGAAACTTTTTTGTTTGTGAGTTTTGCGGCATAAGGACATCAAGGATCATAGTGCTCTAGGACCTACAGTTTTCCGAGAAAGGAATCCAAATCTTTTATGACCCAGAGAGCCAATCCCTAGAGTACAATGAACAGTTAATAGGTACTACCACAGGGTTCACATTTTGGAAAAAAAACCTGATCGAGTAGTTAATATTTTCCACATTTAACAAAAAATCTGAGAATATTACTCACGTAAGAACTTCTTTGATGGCTTGGATGGCTTTTTCCAAGTCCTGATAATCAGATTCATTTTTGTTCGAATGTTTTAAAATATCTAAAATGAAAATGAAAAAATAAATTTCTTAAATTCGAAACAAAAAGGTACGATTTTCCATGTCTTTCACAGAAAATACATATTTTTACGTCCCAAGGAGACAGGAGAAGTCATCTAGGAGAGGATGGATGGGTTAAAGTGACCCCCAAATCCAAAGCAAGGTACGTTCATTCCAATTAAATCCAAAACTCCATTTTTATGGTTTATCATCATCATCAACAACAATCATTTTCAATCCCCTGCAGGATGGAGGCCTCTCTTATCACACACATACATGTAGTGCGGTGAAAGAAATACAGAGGAAGCAGCCTTACTCTCACCACGTTGGCCAGACGGGTTGGCAAGCTGGACCTACAGTTTAACGAAGAATCCGAACTTCGGTCACCACAGCCAAAGTCAAGAGCTAAGGTGGGACTCATTGTGTCATCCTCCTACGAAATGACGGATACCGGGGCTGCCTCGAAGTGGCGTTCTGACGAGTGCCAGTATTGTTGGCAAAGGATGGCTGTGGGACAAGAAAATGTATTTAAAGAAAACAAATAGTGAGAAAAAAAAGTCACAGACTCAAGTGGGGCTCACCATTTTGTTTGTTTGCATTTTATGGTGCAAAGACAATGAAGGTCATATTGTGTTGGGATCCGCAGCTTTCAGAGGAATCCGAACCAAACTCAGTGGCAATTCTAGGCTGGGGCTGGGAGAGCCATGGCCCCCAAATATAATAAATATAACGTAAGCCTCACACTTGAGCCTGAATTCCTCAATTGCATAAATTTCGCCATGGAAAATGGTTTTGGACCATAGTAAGTGATGGAATCTTTTTCATTATGGTTCTAGGCCGGAACGGCAAATTTTCTAAATTTTGTTACATGATTAATGTGGATGTAAATAATAACCAGAGCTCACACTCTCTAGGTAAAAAAATTCCATGACTACACACTAAAAACATTTTGTGGCCGTCGAAACGATTCATGTACACTTGAAAAATATAATTTTGAGTCCCAGGATTATATTAAATTTACAAATAAAAACGAAATATTAATTTTGAAATATATTCTGCTGAAAAATATACAAAATAATGATCAAAATCAAATTCTTATCAATTATCCTATACTAGAATAAACAATTTAGCTCTTGAAAAAAGATTGGAGATCCCAATCTACTACGGGGACCGTAAATCTCGTCCCTTGCCATGGGATTTATAACCTTTTGTGATAGAACTCTGCTCTAATTGCCATGGAGCAGTGAGTGTGTGAAAAAGCAAAGTAGAGTAGAGATTAAGGCAGTAATTATTTAGTAGAGTGTTTTATAGTCAGTAAAGTTTCAATAGAGAGGTTTCTCTTTTTTTTTTTTTTAGTTTTTCGATAACTCAGTGTTTTATTAGTTGAAATAATTTCTATAAAAGAAAAATTGAAATGTTTGGTTGTTAAGAATATTCATTTGTTTATGCAATGCAGAGTTAAAGATAATAAAATCTGACTGCATAGTTTGATTAAGTTATGTCTTTGCAGTTAAAAGATTTTTAACAGTTCAGATACTTCAATTTGTTTCCTATTTTGTAGCCTATTGTAATAAGAATGAATTTTTTTTTTTTTTTAAACAAATGACAAAACTCTAAACAATATCTAGTTTTATAAGTACTGTTGTTTGTTTCCAAGAATAAAAAATGCAACAGTCAATAACAAATAATTTTCAATTTTTATTTTAAAATGTTCTACCAAATAAATTTTCGTATTCAAATCTACTAGAGCTTGTGTTAATAGCCTCTTTAGTTTTTTTTTTTAAATATGCATTGTGTACGACACCAAAGCATAACTAACGTTAAAGCATTTGGTTGTCAAAATTAAGACTATAGACAGGATGAATGTAGCCAATTAAAAAAAACTTGTGTTTGCATACATTTCTTTACATTAATGTAAGGATTTTTAAGGACCAGAAATAAAAATAATTAAGGACCCATCACAAACAGAAATCGTCTATACAAGCAACTTCACACATAATACTGCATACTATTTCAAGAATTAAATAAAAGTTAGGATGTATCATGTAATCAAACGTAGTAAAAGGATTAGGATAATTATGAAATAAGAGCTGAGAATAGAATACAATTCCCTAAAAGTGACAAAGTAGTTAGTTTTAAACAATGTAACGAATAAGGCAGATAATTACAATTGGCAGGTTTTAGGTTTACGATAAATTCTCATTGTATTTCAGTATAAAGGTTCCCATTCACATTAGAGAAAAAAATCCTGATCAGATTACCATGTTTTTCCCTAGCTTTTTCAGCACAATTCTCTGACTAATAACGAGTGACTTACAGCTAAAATTCGGTTGCGGGAAAAATGTCTTTTCATTCCTGGGAGACTTAGCTATTTAAAATAGAAATTAAGAAGTTTTCCCCTAACTTCCCAGGTTTGACCAAAAAATTTTGTTTTATCCCCCTGACTTTTCGGACCTTTAGAGACGATTTTAAATTCCCTGACCATTACAGGTACATGGGAAACAAGGATTAACATGACACTAAACTTTTCGCCAAAAGGTGACCATAAGTCGGCTATAAAAATCACCAAACGATAGTAATAGACTCCATGCTACAAATATAAGGCATTTGATGAATATATCAATCAACGGGCCAGAGAGGGAAGAATTTGATTTTAAAGCTGCATATCATGCATAATGCGAGCACCGACAACGAAGAATCTAGTCAAAGTATGAAAATAATTAAATGACATTGTGTGGAGTTGATCGTTTTCGACTAAAATTTCTTGTAAACAACTTTTCTAATTTGACTAGAACTTTTAAATGCAAGTTAGCTGAAAAGCTACAAAAAATATCTATGGCAGGTTACCCCATGGTGGGGACTTTGCAAATGTAGTTAAATTTTTCGCAAACCGATTATCTTAACACATTTTAACTAGTTCTCGGTCCTTCATTAAGAAAGTACCTTAACTTTGTGGTTACCAAGGCAACAGTGTGCCTGTTTTTACGATGTTGGTACAGTCAATTACACGAACGTGCCTTTGATCCCACTTAGTTTAGGTAATTGAAATGCTACTGCATAAATGATTTCCAATGAATCGACCTACCATTCAGTAGCAGAATCATACTTGGCAATCTCTGCACTGGTCGGATCAGCAGCTCCTGTAGACTCTGTCTACCGCATTCTGGTTTGCTCTGACAGCGCTAAAAATACATCGGGTAAAATTAAAAACTAAATCCACGTGTAATACTAATAAACAAATCCTCAGATAACGGTAAAGACTAAATGTGAAGATATTAAATATGAGACACACAAAAGATTAAACGTTAAAATAACATTAAAAATTAAATGCTATAGAAATATTAAAGAAATAAATGATGAGGAAACACTAAAACAAATAAATACTAAAGATAAAACAAAATATCGAACAAATTTACCTTCAGGAAAGCATGAAATCTGGGTTTGTTAGCATCCGCTTCGACTAATACCTGTTTTGCTTTTTCAAAGAAATTCACAAAAGGTGGATAAGCTTTAAGCATCTCATGGGCCTAGGCAGTAGAAAACAGATAAATAATCTATGACACTCAAGAAACAGAGTTTGAAACACTTCATCATATAAATGGTATATTTAAATTGGAATCTACACAGTTTTGTTACGAGCTGCTACATTGTTTTATAATGGTTTTGACAAGGATACCTTCTAGTCAGAAAATCCTTCTCTTCGTGGAAGGATTTTCTGATGAAACAATTGTAAAACAAAGTACCAATCTTAGAAAAAAAACTGCACCTATGCTAATTTTGATTTAAATATATCGTTATGTAATGCATCAGTCATTCATTTATTTAAACGTTACACCACTTGAATTGTACATTTTGGTTAAGAGTAGTTTGCTGCAGAATGGGCCATTTGGGATGGCGGCAATGAGTTAATGTAACTCATAAACCATGATACATCTACACAAGTGTTGGTGTTTTACGGAGTAAGGACAACAAAGGTCATGCTGCACTAGGACCCACAATTCCCCGAGGAATATGAATTTTTTATGATCTAGGGAACCACCTGCCAGACTGCGGTAAATATTTAGTTGATGAGTGCTTTTTTTTGTTTTTTGGCAAGGGGACACCAGAGAGAGTTAAACGCGGGGTAACTGCACATAAGGTTAGCTTATTACCACTGTCAAACATCTCAACAAAGCCGAACCTATCAAGAATTACTGGTCTAAGGTTCATAATGCAAGAACAGCAACAGTCATGCTGAACAAGAAGTCAAACCCAGCATAGCGATCAAAAGCACGAATAGTAGACACTGAAACATGGATTTTTTGGTATAAGAACAGCTAAGATGCTATGTAAGTACCTACAGTATCTCAACGAATCTGGAACTTTTGAATCAAGAATCAAACCCCAGAGAGGGAATCAGTAGAAAAATTCCGATAAGTGTTGGGACCATACAAGCCGGGATAATCCATGTACTAGCCAAATGTGGTTACCAATATACCCATCACAGGGTTATTGAATCATGGAGGATTCTGTTCACTATACTGATAGTGGTCCCACTTTCTCAGATTATTCACAAGGTTAATACAAAAGTGGAATCAATGACCTAACGTGACCCTGATTCATAATGAACTTATGGGTGAATGTGTTTCAGACAATAGTCCTAGACCCATAGATGTGAAACTATAGATCCAGTGATTACACAGCAAAGACAGGGGTTTATAAAAAAAACTGTTTTGTGATGTCTCAAAATGATTTGGAAGATTATGCTGTTCATGGGTATACTAAAAGCTGGGATAAACAGTCTAACGTGATCTTTCAAGACTCAAAAGATGGTGAGAAAATAACGCTACTATAGAGGTTGTCTTCTTCTGTTTGTGGTTTTACGGTTCAAAGACTACAATAGCCATGTCATGCCAGGACCTACAGTTTTCCAAGGAATCCGAACCTTTTCAGGTCTCCCAGACTACAGTGAGCAGTGCAATCTTTATGAGATCTCTGAGTAAGTGTTCTTTGCATTATTAGGAGTCGAACCCGAATTAACAGCACACTAGGCGAACGCATTACCACACTGCCTGTGCCACTGCACAACGCTATAGAGGTCTTTCTGAAATCCATTCACCATTGCAAGTTCTCAAGTCACGTGGAAGATGGTGTGAGACAAGATAAGCAACTTGACCTAGCATCTTAGCTATGATAAATTTGCACATTACCAAACTCACTAGGTATCCAGCATATACATATAGTGATAATTTTCGGCACTTCTTTACAAGGTGTGCTCCTTGGCGACTTCGGAGCTTGCATTCCAAATATGCTTTCCTCACTTTCTCCTGGTGTTTAGATACTTCTGGTAAACACAAGACTCTTTTTCCCTTTGAAAGAGTTTGTCCCAGTTTTTCCCCTATACAGAAAGTACTGCCTATTTTTTTATTTTAAGTGTTCCTTCAAAGCTAAGTGCCTAGTACATGAAAATTCCTGTGTAGATTTGTATTTGAATTGCATTATGGTAAATAAGTTTGGCACCCACGTTTTAGCTCCCACTAGTACTTTTTTGGTTATAGGAGAAAAAAAACATCGTCCCTGTCCTAGAGTCGAACTAAGGTCATCTATAAGGATACCATGATTTGGCAATTGTATTAGCCCTAAGAAGAGTAATAATATCTTATTTGGATTGAAACAGTTGTTCATATGAAAAAATGAGCATGATTTTTTTTTTTTCCTATTTTTATGATTTGAAGCTCAAACTACATCATTTTTGACACCCACGTTTATAAAATTCTCCCAAAAAATATGTCCCAGTGGCTTTGTGTGTTGACTATTTGGCAAGTGAGTTTTCCCTGTGGAGAGTAATAATACCTTACCCTTCTTAGATGTTCGGATAAATAGAGATGTGGATGGGCGACTGTTGACTACGGTGTTTAGGAAACCAACACATACTGATAGGTATCTTGACTTTCGTTCTCATCACCCGGCATCACACAAAGCATCTGTCATTAGAGCCTTGCACCGACGAGCCTTTACACATTGTTGTAATGATGACCTTCGCAATGTTGAATTACGACGCAATAAAAGCGTGTTGAAAAAGAACGGTTACCCGACTAAATTTATCGCTCGTAACCAATGTGGTGTTAGTGGTGGAAACAGGAATGTAGAGGATGAGACTAGGAAGACATCAGTGGTTTTGCCATATGTGGCGGGTGTCTCAGAAAAGCTGTCTCGAATTCTCAGTTGTGTGAATGTTAAGACCTACTACAAACCTGTCTACACCCTGCGTGATCTATTACTTAAAGTTAAGGATCGCGTCCCTGAGGAGGAAAAATCTGGTGCTATTTACCAAATACCGTGTGGAGACTGTGACAAGGTGTATGTTGGACAGACGGGAAGATCGATACGTCTACGAGGGAAGGAGCATATGCGTGCGGTAGCTAGGGGAGACGATTCAAACCAGTTGGCTGAACATGTCTTCAGGGAGGGTCACGAACCAGATTGGCATTCGATGAAAGTATTACATCAGAATGTGACGAATCTGGGGAGTAGACTTTTTCTGGAATCATGGGAAACCTACGGTTTGAGGAGTCGTGCAATAAACATCGCAAAACCTCTACCAGAACCTTACAGGATTTTTGCAAAACCTCGAGTTGGGGGTGTTCATCTGACATCGTCGGGTGCGGGGGCTTTCCCGGCGAGGGTTTCCCCAGCTGGAAATGCTCCGCACCAAATGGCGTCAGATGGTTTCGCTTTCTTTTTGGTTTTACGGCTCAAAGACTACAGTGGTCATGCTGCGCCGGGACCTACTGTTTTCCGAGGAATCCGAACCTCTTAAGGCCTAGGGAACCAAACCCCGGACTACAGTGAGCAGTGCGATCTTTATGAGATCTCTGAGTAAGCGTTCTTTGCAC
>QLNU02014802.1:19942656-19953925 GCA_006491805.2 Dysdera silvatica
TGGTTTTACGGCTCAAAGACTACAGTGGTCATGCTGCGCCGGGACCTACAGTTTTCCGAGGAATCCGAACCTCTTAAGGCCTGGGGAACCAAACCCCGGACTACAGTGAGCAGTGCGATCTTTTATGAGATCTCTGAGTAAGCGTTCTTTTTGCACTGCTGGGAGTCGAACCCGGATTAGCCGCGCAATAGGAGAACGCGTTACCACACTGCGCCACCGCAGGGCAGGCATCAGATGGGGATTCCCAACATGCGGGTATATAAGCTTAGGACTTTCACGAACTCTTCATTCTGCCTTCACTTGACAAAGGGAGCAGTTGGCTCCCGAAACGTCGTGTTTTTAAACCTTACGCCAGTGTCGAAATAACTGTTTGTTATGGAATCTCCTGGTGAAACTTCAAATTGTTTCATTACCAAAGATTTAGTTTTATTGTGCTAAACTGGCAGTTAACTGAAAGTCAGATTAAAACAAACATTTACGTAAGTTACAATTCTACATCATGATCTATCAATGATAGACGTAGGTTCTGTTTAGAGTATCCAGAGTCAACACACCGATGTGCCGTCATAGAAATTGTGCTGTATAAAGCATATCATTTTACATATATACAACACTGACGTTAATGCAACACTTGCACAAACGCATTCTGTTTTCAAGTAAGTTGAAAGAAAATTAAGTGCATATTTATTCATTATTTTCCCTGCATACATATTGGGTGCAATACATATTTTTATTTGGTTTCCAGTGCATATAATCAGGGCTTTCCTACTTATACTCTCATTTATTAACTATGAATAATAAATTAACTACTTTAGCTGCTGCAAGCCCCTACGAAATACTTAAGGTTGCTCCTTGCTAGAGAATTTCAATAAAGTGCATCCCACAGCCATTTAATCGGGCAAAACAGGTAGCAAAACATTTTGCCCCTTCTACAGATATTTATGGACACGTTCCCAAAATAGCTCTTTCTTTTAGCAGTTGAAAACTGTTTTCAAATTATTGCAATTTTTTCCTCAGCATGGCAGACGTGAAAAACGCATGTGCGTCATATTGGAAAAATGAAGAAATCATTGTAGTATGCATATTTCAAGTGACACCTATTCTTTTTAAAGATGATTCTCGCAGTCCGAAACTGTGAAATGATTCAACTAGTATGAAACAGGGAGCTCAATGCCACCTCTGAAGCACCACACATTTGTTTATATAATATGTCGACACTTAAATCCTAATTGTGACAGTTCGTGTGCTGTGATCAGCTCTATAGAAGAATAAATAATATTGAGATACAAAAGGATTTGGACAAAATAGTTCAACCGAGGCCAGGGCAAGTTTAGGTAAACAGGAATGCAGATAATCAGACGTAAAATGTTGCAAATGGTCAGAGAATAATCACTTCACATCACTCATAGTGTGCTGCAAGGTAAAGATCTAGTTAACCAGAATTCAGAAATAATTGGAATCGTACAGTAACAGCATAGCTAAATCACTCGCCTTATATTTCCTAAAGTTTCCACCCACGCTAGAGGGAAAAAATTTCCTGACTTTTTCCACAATATTCTCTGACAAATCACGAACAAATTTTTCAACTAAACTAGGATTGTGGGAAAATTAGCTTCGTGTTTAAAGGTGCTTTAGCTATTCAAAGGAGAAGTTACGATTTTCCCTGTCTTTTCCGGGTTTAACCGAAAAATCTCATTCTTTCCTGATCTTTACAGATGATGCCAAATCCTCCCAACAATTCCAGATCCTCCACATATGGGGGAACCTAGTTTACCAACACAAACATTAAAAATTACAAATGAAAGTCATGTTAGATCTCTGCCTACATGGTCCAAAATAAGCTTCCCGATGCTATAATTCTCTTTCCAGCAATGAACAACCTCTGCAAGTTCTGTGCGAAGCTTTTGGTGAACTTCATAGATTGGGGGGAGGTTGCCGAAGATTGCTTTTATTTCAGCCGCGACCAACAGTGAACCACCAGCTTGCTCAGGTTCTTCTAATGGCTCCTTAAAGACCTATTAAATTGGAAATACAGTAATAAGTGGTTAGCAATCATGTGAAATATACAAAACATGAAGTGCATAAATAGATAAGATGATAATCACATAATGTTGATAATTATTATATTAAAGGTTCATTGCCGCTTAACTCACCACAACATAATTTTTATAATTATTAAATTTCTTATTTTAATTTTATTTAATTGTATTTGTCAGCAACACTGCATTTAATTGTTTGAGAAGCTCATCAGTAGTAGTGTAGTCTCCCACTGTTCTGCGGAAAGTTGGTCACAACACAAATACGTAAAATAATCGTGAGAATATTTGCAAATTGTTTGTCAGTTTTAAACAGAACTAGAACATACAGTTTTTCAAGGGAACCGAACCACTTAAGTCCTAGGAAACCAACCCCTAAACTAGAATACTCACAAGCAACCTTGCATTTTTTATTATCAAAATTAATGGTAAAAATCCCAAATGCTTATAAGAAATGATATGAACAGTCAGTGGCAGAAATATCTGAATACCACTCATTCGTTATTCATGTCTGTGATCAGAATTGTTAAACCAAAAGTACAATTTGATTCTGAAAACTGTCTACTACAGATTAATGTGTACTGATATTAATAATTAATGAATATCAAAGTTTTGCTGAACCCCACAAGATCAAAATTTTTTTATGGAAGTTTTAATTTCGATATATGCAGGTTCTTTTGCATACTCGTATATCTGCTAATTAAAAATGATTAACTTATGAAACGTTTTATGATGTAAAAAATATTAAACTGCTCAACTTCCTTATTCTGTGTTGTATACAACTGATGACACAGACGGGGCAAAACACAGTCTCAAATACAAGTCGTCCTGCAGCAGTGTAACAGTAACGTGGTTCTCTACCGTGCCATTATCCTGGGTTTAACTGCTAATGACATCACATGCCATATATGTGTTTCCGTCTCTCAATCTGGGGTTCAATTCTTTGGGTGTGAGAAGTTTTAACCCCTCGGAAAACTGCAGATTGTAGTGCAGCAGAGTCCAGGCTGCCGTTGGACCATAAAACACAGAGAATCAAATTGGAACATGCGTCAGCCTATACTTACCGTTATGATTGTGTGCAAAATTCCAACGTAGTTTGTTTCCGTTTGAAATAATTCCATGCAGACATGCTGTTTAGGAGATAGTGTCCGATAATCCAGCGGGCTTTTGATCATAGAGTCGGTCAATCTCTTCTCACTGAGGCAGTCTGAAAAGTGGAAAAAAAAATTAACTTACAGAACTTTAAAAATTAGAAATAATATTCCTTCCCTGAAAAAAATAAAAATAAATAAAAATGAATGCCTGAATCATCACTGAAGTATTTTAAGATTCAAACATTTTGAACGCATTGAAACTTTAAGTACATCTAAATATGAGAGAATCTAATGGTAAAAAAATTAATCACCATGGAATGATTTCTCCGGTGACATGGTAGCATCTAAGAAGGAGCCACTGATAGATAACTTTGCAACATCGGTGGATTTTTGGCGAGAATCTGGCGTATAATTGTAATAATCGATGTCAGAAGTGCTCTCTAACGCTAACTGGTAAGCGACGTTTTCCAGACGTTTCCTTTTACTGCCTTTGACCGACTTTGGAATGACAAGAGCTGGTTGGGCAACGGGTGTTGCAGCCTATAAAGAAAAAAAAAATTGCATAAGTTGTACAACAAAATGATAGAAAAAGTCCTGCTGCACAGATGCCTAGTTTTTGGGGGAATCTGTCTCCTACGGGCTATAGAACCCATCCCCCCCCCCACCCCTAGACTACAGTTTTGAACAATCTGTCATTAAATGTGTTTTCCGTAGCTGGAAAATTTTTGTGTTTTCCACAGCTGGAAATTGAACATACGATAACTAGGCAAATGTCATACCGCTGCAAGGCTAGAAAAATGTTAGTTTTTTGCTCTGTTGTTAAAATGACATACCGACTATATCAGTCAATCGTTATATGTCGCTATATTCAATTGAAAGAATTCAATCATTATCTGTCACTATATTTAATTGAAAGAATTCAATCGTTATATTTCAAATGCTGTGTTCAGTTGTTTCCTTCTTATAAAGAACGTTGTAATTCTATTTTAAATCACTTGTATCACTTATATACTTGTATGTATATCACTTGCAAGCAAATACATGTGGATGCAGTAAAAAATTTCTTAGTGCCATTTCAAATAGGAGCAACATGTCAATAAACTACAGTAATTTTTTATACATAATTGAGTTTGCGTGAAATTAAAGCTTCATTCTGTGGAAGAAAGAAAAACATTCTTACAACAGTTGATGTATTACAGCGTCCCTGACGGACATTGGAACTACGATGCCAGTGTCATATTATTTCAATTAAATAAGTGGCTGTGTCATCCACACATCTGACCCTTTATATTTATAAAAATTCTATATAAAAAATTTTTATGAATAGAATAATTTCCACACAATCCCGATAATAATGTCACAAACTAGAGAACAGTTTTCCGAAGTACATGTCAAATCACACTTACTGCCTCGTACATATATATTCGTTCTTCTGCCCGAGCTTCAATCTGTATTGTTGCCCAGAACCACTATTGAGAAAAGAAAGAAAACATTTTATAATCAATTTATGGAAAATTTAAGTTATGCAATAAACATAAAGATCATATTATATTACAGGTTACTGTACTATGGTCTCTCAATAACATAATTCTATTTAACAAAGGTACTTTGCAGTCACAGCAAGTACTTCATAGAACCATACACATTCATTGAACAGAAAAAAAGACCTCTTTTTCCATTTAATGGTGCTTTTTAGCTATCCTCTGGAAGTCTTTAATGGGAATAATTACAGTGTGTGTACATATATATATATATAAGAAGTGAAGAGAATAAAACTGCTTGGTGAAGTAATACGATAAAATGTGCAAGACAACGTAAAGCGGGTAAAATACTTTTATTAAAAACGTAAGCCAGGCTTTAGGCTGTTAGGTAGAAAATGAATAATCGATTATGCATATCCCGCATCTGATGATGACTGTCCCATTGAACAGCCGAAAGCCTGATTCATTTTTTTAATAAAAGTATTTTATCCGCTTTACATTGTCTTGCACATTTTATCATAGTATATATATATGAACTGCATAAAGCAGGGACTTTCAAACTGCTTTGAGCAAAGTCTTCCTCCATCTCACAAATTCTCGACAGTCCCCAAATGTACAAAATATGTTAAATTTTCATACAACATGCCAAAATATTAGTAAATCTCGCAACACCCTTGACGGAGTGTTTATGTTGTATGGCACAAGGGCAGCAAAGGTCCTGTTGCACCAAAACCTGCAATTTTCCCAGGAATCCGAACCCTTTAAAACTTAAGGAGCCAACCTCCAGATCACAGTGAGCTGATAGTAAGTGTTCGTTTCAGTGCCGTTAGCTGTCTAACCTCAGTTAATGGCACTAGGGGAACACGTTACCACTGCAACACCACTCTTGACGGAGACATGCAGTTTGAAAATCCCTGGCATAAGGAATACTGTAAGCAGCATGGCAAATGCAATAAAAAAAGCATGGAAGAAATAGTACATGGTGATACCAAAAACATCAAGAATGCTGTAAGCATTCTTCATATAAATCAGAGCCTGAGTATGTAAACGTATGAAACTAACCTCAGATTTAACTATATAGACTTGGCTATATGCAGCTGGTGGAATATCCACAACAGACGTACTGCCATCTTCAACAACAATATGAGTGCAGTTAGCATCGCCATATGGCACCACTACACCACCTAAAATGACATGCATACAAGAAGTCAAATTAAAATACCAACGTATAATTAATGGAAATTATATACAATGTGACTTGGATAATTCAAGCGTATTTATTTAGAATTAACAAACAATTCAAAGTTTTCCGATGGTCTGGTGAATTTAAAATTAATTATATAAATCGTTTCTAATTCAGATGAAGTTTACGGGGCCCTTTCAGCTGAGAATTAACAAAGTTTGACCGTAGTTAGTATGATATAATTAAGAAAGTGAGGTAATGCAAAAGATGAGCATCTTCTAGAATAATTTACATCGATTTCATTTTTAAGCTATTGTAAACAAACCATTTTGCATAGCAACTTCTTCCATGTGTTTCTGTTCAGTTTCCATAAAATCGAGGAATGCCATCTGGCAACCCACAAAAGGTTGTAGTTTGAAAAGCATCTAGAAAAGAAAAAAAAAATAGAATTAATCACAAAAATTGCCAAAATAAAAAGAAACCACTACATCAAAATCTGCAAATTTCCCCACCCCAACTATACAATGATTTTTGAAATGAAAGAAAAGATTTGAAGGTATCCCCAAACCATAATGCCCAGGTCTAGATGCAGTGATGGCTTGCGAACTGGAAACGTGAAAGTACTGCAAATGAATCATACCTTAAACGGAACTGTATTTTTAACATACAAAAATATAAAAAATTAAAATACAATAGAATCCTAGTTATTTACACTTTGATTAACCAAAATATTCTGCTGCTTTTTTTTTTTTTCCACTCGCTTATTTTCTAGTCCACTCTGGCCTTAAAAAAGAAATCAATACTGAACAAACTCACTCTCTCTCTCTCTATATATATATCCAAAGCAATTAATACCTTAACAGATACATACACTTCATGACATTTATTATGATCTATATAATAGTTTAGTAATATGTAATTAAAAGTGTTTCTTGAATAAAAGTCGAGTTTTATACCTTTATAGTGGAAATTGAATGCCCAGATTATCCGAAATCAGGTTTGTTTCCCTTTATTTTGGACAACCGGCATTCTACTACACTGATTAACTATTCCCCTTTAACGATATGCAGTTCAACTGTAGTCGTTTCCAGAAGAAGAAAAAAGGCAAACAAGCAACTCAACTGAACCATTTCAAACACAAAAGCAGACGGAAAATCAATGGAAACAACATCTGTGTTGTCAGTAAAGCGTCCTAGTCGTAATGTAGGCTAGTTCTGAATTATTTGCAGCACCATGAAGGCACAGATCACCATAGACGCCACACTGACGACTGTCATCACTCTAAGCTTGCATAATTGGATATCGAGTCTAAATAAAGAGCTGCATTCTCCACAGAACTCAAGGACAGCACTCAATTTTCCTACTAGGGAAACAGCCCCAAGAATTTACCAATAGTGAAATACGAAAAATAGCAAAATGTTATGAATAAATAAAATTTAAATAAATTATAAGGGGCAGTTCTGCATCTGCAGCTTTTATGGATAAGCTGCCACTGCCCATATACACTCACAGGCATCCATACAAGCACTTCTAGGTGGGGAAGGGAGGGGGGGCTGAGAAAAATTACCTCCTTCTCAAAGCTGTCGAGAAGTTTAGTGAATGTACAAGATTCCAAAATGCTACAAAAATAATTGATACTGCTTGACAATTAGTAATGAGCTAAAAAGTTTCATATTTTAAAATGTGACTAAATTTTTTTAAAGTAAATGCATATCGGAATCAGGGAAATCAAATTTTTGAATGACTAGGGGGTTGCACAAGCCCTACATAGGAGTGTTCATGTATATAATCCAAGTTTACTGGAAGGGTATTCAAGTTAAGGTGATCAAAACTCTTGGATGTAACTTTTAGGGCAACCTTCAACGTAAGCTTTAAGCTATGCAGCATAGCTGGTTAATACAGGGGCTCTCTCATTTTTCCAGACAGCAGCCCTTCTCCTTGGTGTTTCTAATTACTCCAAACGCATCCCCCATTCCACAACTCATCCCTATTTTATCCATAAAAATGTCGTCAAAACAGTAATTCAAAAGTAGTTACTCATCACAGGGTGTCTACTGAAATTACGTTTCAAACTTCCCCGACTTTACCAGACCAAATCTTAATCGATTTCCAGTCGCTAATTACAGTAAACAACACACAATGCATTAAAATTTGTGTAATCAGAACAAGTTTAAAGACAATAAAATTTACTAATGCAAACCCCAAAACCATTTATAACTCAATTATAGTGAATTTACAAATTCAAAAGCTGTATTAAAAAGTGTATTTCTTTACACTAAAAACTGGCACTAATTAAATATTTACAGCAACATTTCCATTCGGCCCTTTTTGAGTTCATTATAAAAGAGTTTAACTATATAATCGCAAAGCTGATGCTTCATCTTCTATTTCATTTAAAATGTGTATGACTGTATATAAGGCAAAGGAGATTGGTATGATCAAAATTCCTTACAGATTAGATAATTTAGCTAAAAACTTTTTTTTTCCAAGTTTTAGTTACATATTTGGCAAACATTTTCTCCTGAGAAATATATAGGCTTAATAATTTTATATAAATTATATTAGTTTTGGTGAAAAATGGTAACTTTTGGAAGAAGTTTAGTCAAAAGTATAAGTTTTTCAAAATTTTCAGTAGGTAATGTGGTATGAAAAGCACAGTTCAGGAAAATTATTTTAATAAGTTATTTATTATAACAATGAATTTCAAATTTCCCTGACTTGGGCCTTTGTATTTCAAATTTCCCTGATTTTTCCAGTTAGAAAAAACTTCCCTAAGTTTTCCATGATTTCCGGATGGGTAGACACTCTGTCATCAGAAGTCAACTGTATAACTATGAGATGACAGAATCCATACACCAATAATTTCTTGAGTTGAACATGCCTTTTATGGAAGAAATTGTCTGATAACCATGAATTAGAGATATACAAGGATATATACCAAATTGACTGATTAATGTCATTCATCAAAACGGCTATAGAGGCGTTTTCTCATAGAAAACATAACTAGGACCCCCTTTGTGTCTCTGCTCCATACTATGCTTAGATCCATTGATCACTCTATGTACTATTTTTTGTCATATTGATATCATTGTAGTAGTAGCTTTGGCAACAGTCAATCGTGAAACATGTGAACGAAAAAGCTGAAAAATTAACAGTCAAAAAAGATATGACATCTTTTTATTACTTGAACTAAAACGTAAAAAGTATGAATCAGAAGTCCTTTTTCAGCAGAAAATCAAAAACTTTTAAAAATTGATTCAAAATTGATTGATAATCGACCAAATTAAAAACTATTAGTCAAATGCATTAAATCTAGTTCTGAGATCTATTACTGAGATGCTCTTAGCTATAAAACACTATTGCCATTGACTATTTTTAGCCAGAAAACAGCTATAAGCAGCTAAAAGCCACAAAAGTTTAGTAAATAGAA
This sequence comes from Dysdera silvatica, assembly GCA_006491805.2. Taxonomy (NCBI): domain Eukaryota; kingdom Metazoa; phylum Arthropoda; class Arachnida; order Araneae; family Dysderidae; genus Dysdera; species Dysdera silvatica. The sequence goes on from QLNU02014802.1 coordinate 19,951,881, forward strand.
GATTTGTTGAAACAAATCCTGCACGAATTAAAGGAAATTAAAATCCAAACTTAAAAGAATAAAAAAGAAACTGAAAAAATGGAAAGATTTAAAAAGAAAGAAATTATGATTATAAAACCTAATGAAATAATGAACGAACAAAACAAATGAACTTTGTATGGAAATCAAAGGAAACGAAATAACAAATAAAAAGATTCAAACTATAACTACTGAAATCGAATTAATGAAGGAAGAAAGTACACGATTACAAGATAAAGTAGATAACGAAATTAATACATTACACGACAACTATTATTATGCTGATCAACAAATAAACAACATAGATACTTATAGCAGAAGCAAAGATTTAATCATCATTGGCGACCCACGAAAAAAAAAAGAAAATTGTAGAGAGGAAGTTAAATATGTAAAACTTTGAATATTGATATATCGGATAAAAATTTTGAAGCAGCACACAGACTGCAAATCAATAAAACAGGAAAAAGCAACATTTTGATAAGATTCAACGATATTGATAAAAGAAATGAAATATGGATGGGAAGAAAAGACCAAAGATTATCAAACGGAATGGAAGAAATGAACTTAAAGGACAGTATCTATATAAATGAACATTTGACAAAAAAAGACGTTAGTATATTTATAGGAACTCGACGTTTCGCAAAAAATTATAATTGGAAATTTGTGTGGACTAAAAAAGGAAAGATTTTTATGAGAAAAAATAAGGAAACGGAAAAGATTGAAATTCGAAATATAAATGACCTAAATGATTTCTGAAAAGAAACAGATGAATATCATAAAGCCAATTAAAATTAATATTAAGAAAAGGAAGACCACTAAAACCAACAAAATTCAAAAAAATTCATCGCAATCGACGAAAATACTATATTTGAACGCCATTATATTATTCAAGAATTAAAATAACCAGATATAATTGTTATAGTGGAAACGTGGAAAAACGGTGACTCTGATAACTCCATAGATAATTACAATAAATTCGCATTATTCAGAAAAACTCTAAAGAGGTGTAATATCCATATATTGAAAAAAAGAACTTGAAACTGAAGAAATAAAATTGGATTCATGTACAGAAAAAGACCTTGGACCATTACCGATAAATACAAAAATATTTACGCTATTAGCATTATATAGACCGCCATCAATGAATATAGATAATTTTTTGGGATTACTAGAAAATAAATTAAAGCAATACATTCATAATAATTTATCGGTATTGGGAGATTTTAATATTGATATTGATAAGAAAAATTTTTGTTCAATAAAACCGCTAAATTTAATGGAATCAAATGGTCTTAAACATAGTAAATAAACAAACTAGAATTACTAAAAATAGTGCAAGTAAAATTGATTTCGACTTTACTAATATTTTAAACATTGAAACAATACACCCGGACTTACATATCAGTGATCACAGATTGATACTTATTGATATAAGTAAAAAAACTCAATATAAAGAAAAAGAAATAAAAATGCAGAACTTTAAAAATGAAAATATAAATATTTTTCATAATGAATTACAAAAAATTTATTGGCAAAAATTATTAAAAAAGAAAATTTACCAAAATCGGAAACATGATACGATTTATTTATGAATAAATTGAAAGAAATATATAATGAAACTTTTTCCAATGAAAATAATAAAAAACATAAAAAGATTGATCTAGGATGGTTTACAAATGAAATAAAAAGCTAATAAAAAAAAGTAATGTAAAAAATTTATACAAACAAGAAAAAAAAGAACTTCGGAATGAATTTAGCAAAATAAGAAATTCAACAAATAAACTTATAAATAAAACAAAAAACACTTACTATCATAATATATTATCAAAATATTAAATATAACAGAAATGGAAAACAATTAATAAATTATTAGGAAGAAAAAAAATTAAACGAAACAAACATAAAAATATACAAAAACAATGAAATAATTGATCACCCAATAAAAATAGCTAATGAATTTAATAAATTCTATATTAACATATCAGGAAATTTTAATTTATCTGGTTCACTAAACAGTAATTTTAAAA
>QLNU02014802.1:19954025-20002230 GCA_006491805.2 Dysdera silvatica
AATGAAAATAGATTAATACAAGATGGTTTACAAATGAAATTAAAAGCTAATAAAAACAAAAAACAAATTATATAAAAAATTTATACAAACAAGATAAAAAGAACATTGTAATGAATTTCATAATATAAGTAATTAATAAAATAAATTATTAAAGCAAAAAATACTATCATAATATATTATCAAAAAATGAAATAAAACAAAAATGGAAAACAATTGATAAATTACTAGGACGAAAAAAATATTAAACAAGAAACAAGCATAAAAATACTTAAAAAATGAAATATTTGGTGACCCAAGAAAAATAGCTAATGAATTTAATAAATTCAACATAAACGTATCAGAAAATTTAAATTTATCAAGTTCACTAAACAGCAAGTTCAAAAAATATCTTCAGCCAAGCTTAACAAATAGTATTTTCTAACATGAGGTTTCTGAAATCGAAATTGTAAAAGAATTAAATAAATCCAAATAAAGGACCAGGAATTGACGACCTAGCGCCAAAAATTATTAAACAAAGTACTCAATATATAAAAGAACCATTAACGATAGTTATAAATGATATCTTTGAAACAAGTATAATTCCTAATGAACTAAAGATTGCTGTAATTAAACCGATTTTTAAAAAAGGAAAGAAAGACAATTATTGAAAATTACAGACCAATAGCAATTATGCATATGTTTTCAAAAGTATTAGAAAAAGTAATTGATAAAAGATTGACTTTTTAAATAACTATAAACTAATTCACATTAACTAATACAGATTCCAAAAAAAAAATAAGTCAACAGAGGATTTATTAAAAATAGTAAGCAACATACAACAAAAAATTGAAGATAAGGAATTAATATTTAGCTTTTTTCCGGATCTCAGCAAAGCTTTTTATTTAATAAACAGAGATATTCTAAAAGATAAACTACTTGTTTGTTTGGCTTTTTTATGGCGCAAGAGCATCTGGGCTATACTGCGCCATAAACTACTTAATTTAGGAATAAGAGGTAAAATGTTTAAATAGAAAATTATTTTAAAGATCGATACAAAATCGTTAAAATAGAGAATAAATTATCAGACAAAATAATTAAGAGGTGTTCTACAAGAAACTATACTAGGACTATTATTCTTTTTACTGGCAATAAATGATTTGATGTATTTAGATGATAATATACTATTAGTTGCTGATGACATAAATTAGTCCATAAGCGGATCAAATACTGAATTACTGGCAAACATAATAAGAGTTAAATTAAATTTGATTCAACAATGGTTCTATGATAACGATCTGATACTAAATGCTGAAAAAAAATGATTATATAATATTCCATGCTAATAAAAAAACATATAAAATTTAATGGAAAAACACTAGAAAGAATTAAGTCAATGAAATTTCTATGTATTAAATTACACGAAAAACTTTTATGGAATGAACAAATAGATGATATACATAAAAAAAAATTAGAAGAATAAATGAACTATTAGCCAGATTAAAGAGTAAACTAATTTGAAATGCAAAAATTGATATTTATTATTCAATAATTTACAGTATACTACCATATGGAAATTCAACACGGGGAAAACTAAATAAGACGAACTTAATAAAAACAAATAATTCATTAAATGACACAATAAACAAAATAAAAATCACCATATCAATCAATTGTTCAATTTAGAGAAGAATATCAACTACTTAATATAGAAAATATACACAAATTAAAAATATCTCAATATATAGACAAATGAAGGAAAACACATAGACATAATAGAAATAATAAAAGAAGACCACAAATAAAATACTTGTCATAAAAAAGAAATTAAAACAAAATATATTCGAACTAATTATGGAAAAGATAATATGAATTATTACGGATTAAATATTTGGAATAGCATACCAAACGAAATAAAAAATTTAACACCAATAAAACAATTTAAAAATACACTCAAAAATATTTCTTATTTAACGAAACATAAATGGCTAAAGTTTTTAGGTTGTATGTATATTAACCTATAGTTTTAGCATGTAATCCATCATGCATGTATGTAATCTATACACATGTGTATGAAAATAAAATTCATTTGTAGTTATAGCGAAACTGGAAACTAATCATAGAAAAAAGTTTTTTTGTTTGAGTTTCTACGACACAAGGAAAATGCTGTGCCGGGACTTAGTTTTCCGAGGAATCCGAACATCTTAAGGTCAAGGAAACCAACCCCCGAACTATGACGAGCAATTAGGCAGTAAGCATTCTTTTTCTGGCACAAAACGAGTTGAACCTGGGATAACCGCATGCCAGGTGAACACTTACCACAGACCACCACCTGGCCATAGAAAAAAGTATTTTCTTTGTTACAGTAGCACAGTGGTTCCCAACCTGGGGATCGCAAACTGGTTTCTGGGTGGGGGGATCACAGCAACTATTTTTAGTTGCAATTATTTTTGTAAGGAATTTCATACCAAATGTTTCCAACGCTTTTACAACAACATGGCTACACACATTGCAATATTTTACTAATGGTTGTTAACTTTATATCTGTAATATATATTATATATAATTTTATATTGAATGTGCTTTCTTTTCTCTCTGTTAACAATACTTCTATCATGCAAATGTGGCAGCAGCGGACGGAGGGGTGTCACATATCTTTTGGTTACTACAGTAAAACCTTCCTACAACGATATCCGATAAACCCCTCTACAACGATAATTTTTCTCGGTCCGTATAATAGTGTTGTAGAGAGGTTTTACTGTATAATGAACCCTCCCTATAAGGATAATTTTTCTCGGTCCGTATAATATTGTTATAGAGAGGTTTTACTGTATATTGATTGATTGTATAATATTATATTGTACTGTATTGTATGGCATAGGGATAGCAAGCGTCATTCTGTGCCAGCCAATCAAGGTGAGATTTTGTTACTATAAAAGGGGGGGTCACAGATTACTTGGCTTTTACAAAAGTGGGTTGCGGCTTGAAGAAAGTTGGGAAGCACTGCAGTAGAAGGCAATTGACATATGCAAATTACTCACCAAGTCATCGTTAGTAGCAAAGCACTGTGGATCTGTTCTTCTGGCCCAGAGTATATTAATCCAATCGACTCGCATAATTGGGATACAGCAATTTGCAGCATACTGCAAAAGCAAAAACCATAAAGAATTTCTAATTAAACCAATATACGAGTCCATAGTTTATAATAAAGCAGGGGTCGAAATTAACTTTTTAAATCAGGTGCACTAAATACTAGTTAGGTGTACAAGTAACTAACAGAATAAAAATTAAACCTCAACATTAAAAATGGGAAAAATGTAAGTATAGAAATTATATTAAAGCATGTCAGCTAAAAAAATGCAACTTTTCAAAATAATTGAACATTCATTTGTAATAAAAAAAAATTCAAAGCAAATGCAGACACATTGAGAAAATTATATAAAATTATTCCGTAGTTCACTGTTCTTGAAAAAAAAAAGTAAGTAGCCATAGTTTGGAATAGTTAGGTGCACTGCATGCACCCAAATTAAAAATTTATGTGCACGGATAAAAAATTTTATGTGCACAATGCACCCACTAATTTCAAACCCGGTAATAAAGTGAAAAAGTAGCTAAATAAAGCAGTTAAAAATGGGTAGACAAAAATGAGAAAAAAGTCATCGAAGCTTGGATGTAATTTTAAGAGCTCCAGTGGATATTGTCTTCCGTTCTTAGGTATTCTGAGCATACTTTTTTTTGTGTGAGTTTTACAGCATAAGGACAGTAAAGGTCATGCCATGTCGGGACATAGTTTTCCGAGGGATCTGAACCTTGTAAGGCCCAGGGAACCAAGCCCCCAGACTAGGGTGAGCAGTTAGTCCGTAAGTGTTCTTTTTCTGGCACAGTTAGAGGTCAAACGTGGGATTAACCACATGCAAGGCAAGCGTGTTATACACCACAAGACTTACTAAATGTGCTTAAAGGGAAACAGATGTTTAATTTTCATTTATTAAGGTATATCAAAAATAATTCATTCACAAATGTAGTTATTATTATGGATGTTACTTAATTTAAATATTTTTAAAAAAAATAATCGTTGCTTTGGGACAAATAGCTGCGAAACATCATTCATAAAGGGGAAAAATTGCAAAGCGAAAAATTGGGAAAGGTTACAGGAAATCATCGTTCGCAAGGAAAAAATTACAAAGTAAATTAATTTCAGCATTTTGCTTGATTGACTGAAGGGTACCGGCTAATGCCATTTGCATCCATCGAGGAGGAGAGTTCTTGCGAGAGACTTTCAGGAGCTCTATAGCTAATTTTTTTAACCACAGTTAAATAAAATGAGAACATAATAAACTGCTAAAATGTAACACTCCAAAAACATTAACATACTACACCAAAATAAAAAAAAATTAGCACTTGCATTAAAATTCTTACGTAATAATGTTACAGCCCACAAGACAACTACTTTAAGCAAACAAACTAAAAAATTAGTGAACCCTCTCCCCACCTTCAAGCATTGCAAGACCAACCCAACACCTATAAAGTTAATAAGTTCAAGAAGGTATTGACAAGCCACACGGTTGCCAGTAACGTCCCCAGATTACTACAAACGCCTAAATGCCAGGTAACCACTTACAATACATTAGAGTCAAAGTTACTAGTGACAGCGTCTTGTAAAGTAGCACCATTATTATGCATCAATAAAATGCTTTCAATCGAACATGTATACATTGCATACGGAACCTCTAAATGCCGATTTTTTTTCTCATTCCCGCAATATTTTAGGCAGGTTCTATAGTATTATGATATTCCCTTTATGAAAAAGTACTTAGTAAATCAAGGACCTGCACATAAACATGCACAGAATTTACAGAAATACCTAGTTTTGGTATGCAATATACAAACTTACTCTGTACTTTTCTCCAGTTGTGGTGAAAGCTATCAGGTGTGTAGTTTTTGAAACATTGAAGTCTTTTCGAATGCTTCCGCCCATGTGATGAATAAGAGCAGCCATTCTAGACTAAAAATGATTTTCAAAATTACAGTTTCAACTATTATAAATATTGGCACACTTCAATGGTGTGTAAGAGATAGATCTGATTAAAATTTTTTTAAAAAATTACCAGCTCTTCCCGAACACGAAAGCCAGTGAAGCAAACAACCAAGTTCCTCATCGAGATATTATAAAGTGGGCGAACATTACCTGGCAAAGGCTGCAACCAAAGTTGTTATTAGTAAAAATACGAGAATTCAATAAAACATTTGACCCATTGCATAAAACAAAATAAAAGGTAAAAAAAGGACACAAACCTCATTTTTCTCTGCAAGTTGGATTATTGCAGTAGGCCCGAGAATTCTCTGCCCAGATTTATGCAATTGTTCGTAAACTTCGCCTTCGAATTCTGGCAAGACAAATATCGTTGTATACTCTGCACCTTGGCCGACGAACTCTTGCCCAGTCTCACTGTGCACAATTTTCAAGTGGTAGAACTGTTAAAAAAAATTTTAAACTTGAAAAAAAAATGAAATAAGCATATTATTAAAAATGAAAGAAATTTCTGGTGCAAACTTACATCTAGGGCCTGAGCCAATGCCTCATTCTCCTTCAGTTCTTCGCCGACGAGGCAAATTTGAAATTCTGGAAAAATAAGCAATTACAAATAATTTATTTTCAAATAGAAAGTCAAATGGCTTTGAAAAATCTGGAAATATAAAAAAATATTTGTATTTTGAGTCACAAAAACAACTAAGGCTACAGTAGCTGACACATTTCACTGGCTTGATTGCAAAAGACAAGAAAAGTAAAATGTAGATAAAGTTAAAGATAAAATAATTAACAAGAAAGTGAAATAAAAGCAAATAAAAGTAAAATTAGGAAGATAAAAGAAAAATCACCAAAAAAGTAAAGGTGGAGAAAATAAAAAATGAGAAGAAACTTAAAATTTACGAACTGCATTATCTGCAATGTTCAGAGCTCATTTCCTTTATAAAGCAAAATTAGGGGAAAATGCAGGTGTCCTACACGTTCTTTGTTATTTTTTTGGCAATTAGTACATAAACACAGGAAACCTGCATTTATCTTTAAGTCTTAACTAGATAAAGGGATGAATTGTTCTTGAAGTGTTGAGGATCTTTATGTAATTGGTAAGGTATTTCCTATTCACTTTGTTTTCATGTTTTACCGATTTTCTCCTTTACTTTACACTTTACCTACATTTTTTTATATTGTTTTACCTTTGAGAAAGTATATGAATGATAAAATACATATATGCACAGGGCATGACAAACCCGATTGCCACGTTTACCTTACTTCACCCATGCACCCCTTTTTCAGGATATCATTCCCCCTTCGAGTATCTTTTTTAGCTAGAAGCATCAGTGTTGCTACACCCATAAGTAATGTAATTATCAATCACTGGATTAAGAAATCCTGAGGCAGATTGTAGTTTCCTCAGGCCAACATCGTTAATTTGGCACTGATTTTCATTAACAAGTTGCAAGATTTCGATATCCAAATATTAAAAAAAAAAGTCAATGTCTGAAAAGCTCCGATCATTCATAAATATTTCTATGTTTAGTTGATTTTATTCATATGGCACAAGGACAGCCAGGGGGCAGGGGGGTCATTCTGAGCCAAATGAGACAAGGCCATACACATGGTACTTCCATGTTTGAAAATAGTCAACTCGATCACTGACATGAAATGGCGTGTGTGTGTGTGTGTGTGTAAGTGGGTAGGTAGGAAGAAAGGGGCTCACCTCCCCCCTGGAATAAGGATAACAAGTATGTTGTTCTCCATAATGCCAAATCACTTAATCTTTTTCAAAGCTTCTCGAGTCCTCTCGGAATTCTGAGTTGAAACTTACCGACACAGTCAAGTTTGTGAGTTCTGCGGTACAAGAACAGCAAGGGTCATGCTGCACCGAGACCTACAGTTTTACGAGGAATCCAGATCTCTTATGGTCTAGGGAAACGTGAAACAGGTCAGTCGGACTACAGCGAGCAGTCAGTCGGTAAGTGTTCGTTTCTTGTCACTATTGGAGTGGGAGAGGGGAGTCAAACCTGGGATAGTGGCATGCTAAGCGATCGTGTTACCACTGTAGGGCTTCGACACAGTCAGAAATATTCTCTTCAGAATATTTCCACTACAAAATATTTATGAAAACTACATAGAAAATTGAAGTGGCAAATTCGCAGGGAATATCTCATGGATCGTTACAGGACCCAGCAGTTAAGAGAATGAAACTTTGGAATAAGGATTGGTGGGGAGGGGGAACACTAATTACCAAAGAGATTCCAAAGCCTAGATTTCCAACATGTTAGATAAATACATTACCTCTATGCTGCAGTACAGTACTAAGACTATTTCAAAATCACACTCAGAGATTACATATTAGAATGGTAACATTCTTCTCAAATAGGAAAATAAATTGTCATAGGTAAATCATATTCCATATATAGATCACACATCAAAGATGTCGTAAATAGACCATATGTAATAGCATCATCGTAAATTTAAATAGATGTTGGTTTTCGTTCTTTAATAGTTTTCGGCCCTCTATAGTTTAGCATTGTTAAAAGCAGTCTATTGATTTATCTGGTTTGTATGCAGGGTGTTTTAGTACCAGGGTTACAAACTTCTAGGAGGGGTAGGGTACACCTAGATGACTCGGAATCACATAGCAATGCTGGGTCGCAAATGCTTTCAGACGCGGTAGATGGCATTGCACATGAGCGAGTTTCACAAGCATTCTTGCACAGCCTTTTCATTTCACAGACTGACGCAGCAGTAGTCGGATGGCTAATTATACAAATGCGGATATGTATCTAGCGTACGGGCTGCAGAATGCAATGGGCGAGCCGTACAGTACTTGTACGCGAAATGATATCCGATGAGGCTTCCTCCCAGCCATAAAATCTTTGGACACCTACATCAGCGGTTAACTGTCAGGGGTTCCTTTCCAGAGAGCCGTAATGAATCGTGAGCGATCGGTACGGACTCCGGACATTAGGAAACTGTGCTAGATCTGGTACAGGAGAATCCAAGTTCAAATATGCGAGCTATAGAACAGCTTGTCAGGATTTCCCTCTGCAGCGTCTGGAGGACTCTGCGTGAAAAAAACATGCATCCGTATCACCTACAGTGCATTCAGGCACTTGAAGGTGATTATGCACCCTGGATAGCTTTTGCGCAATGGTACCTGCAAAAGCATGCTACAGATTTCCGTTTTTCAGCCTTTGTGTTGTTCACAGATAAGGCGTGGTTCACAAGGGAGGGAATCTTCAATCCTCATAATGCCCATGTATGATCGGTAGTGAACCCTGATGCAACATGGAGTCATGCAGCAGAGAAGCGTTTCAAGGTAAATGTTTGGGCCGGCGTTGTGGAGAATCACCTCATCAGATGTAGATAAGACCTGTTGCCTGATAATCTGACAGGTACAAACTACTTGCTCTTCCTGGAGCAAGTGTTACCACAACTGTTGGTCGACAAACACGTTTCTACATCGACGCGACATTCAATGTGGTACCAGCACGATGGGGCTCCCACCCATTTCAGCCATGACATTCGTAAACACTTAAATGCCACATTTGGCCAATAGTGGATCAGACATGCAACACAGTCTGGTGCATTGGCCTGCTCGATTGCCAGACCTATCATGCTTTGACTATTTCTTCTGGGGACATATGGAGTCACTGGTGCATGACACCCCCATTGACAGTACTGAGGACCTGGTTGCACACATCGGAGCAGCTGCTGGGAAGTCCAAGACATGCCCTGGATCTTCCAGAATGTCCAGGCTTCCATGCACGGAAGATGTGAGGCCTGCATCACAGCTCGTGGATGACAATTTGAACACCTCCTTTGATCTGTATGTAGTTGACCATGTTACTTTTGTTGATGTACATTGAATAATAAACCACATTCACTTACGTGGTGTCTTTTTCTTTCATGTGTTTTCTGCGTTCACTACTACATGCACATGTCATTTCTGACCCAGGATTGCTATGAGATTCCGAGTCATCTAGGTGTACCCTACCCTTCCTAGATGTTTGTAGCCCTGATGCTGAGACACACCCTGTATATGGCTACAGTATGAATTGTTTAGGGAGGTACTAATGGCTTTATGTGAGCTCCGAACCATTGTACATTTATAGGTTACCAGAAATGAAACTTAGCCCACAGTGATGTCAAAAGCAGTTGTAGCCACTAAAACATTTATTCTGGAAGTGGCATTCAAGATGCCACTAATTTACATTAGTGGCCTTATTCACTGGTACACGTTACTAAATAACAATACCTTGGAAATATATAAATTAATACTTTCCCGAACTTTTCTTTACAGAGGATATATTTTTAGGTATTTAGAATTAAATGTATAGTGAAACCAGGTAAAGCAACCACATGAATAAAGCGATCACTTTTTTTATAAGAGAGAACTGGTAGCAGGGTTGGCTTTCTGCTGGCAGAAACTAGTTTTTGCCGTGCCAGTGGCAGAAACTGGTTATAACTGGTTTTAACCGGCAGAAAGTGGGAGAAACTGGCAGAAACTAATAAAAGTACTGAAAACAGTGTTGTATTATTTAGTAAATGAAAGATTACAAATATATATGTTTATTACAATAATTTAATATATTATAAAGCTTTATATTAATAATTTTAATAATTAAAATATTTTAAAATAATTAAAAAATACTAGAGTACATCAAAGATTTGTTACAAAAACCATCTTTCGCAGGCCATATTATTTAAATTATTACACCTATTTCATCTTATTTACCTTCTCTACCTCATTAAACCTTTGGCTATAAAATAAAAAGCAACAACATTGACAGACTGGCAGTAAAAAAAAGCCTCAATGGTTTATGACTAATCGAATAAGTTGTATTACAGCCAATGAACCACACTTTTTTTAAAATCTGTTGTAAAGCATGTGGTATCTGCTTAGAAATATTTTAGAAATCGTTACAAAGTGCTTGGCTAAAGGAATACATAAATACTGTGAAGCCACAAACACCCAGCAATATAAGGTGGAAAAGTCAGGTAGATTGCTTGGAATCATTCATAAAGAATCATCCATGTTACTTGCAGATCATGAAAATGATATGGATGATAAAGGAACTTTTCAGGTCATAAATAATCAGATGATTTTTATTTTATATAAATCGAACACTACGCAGATTAAATCAAACAACAATGTCAATCAATCAACGTTTATTGGCGTAGTGATACCAACGCCGATGGTATGGCGTGATTAGATGGTGAAACGTTCGAAAGAAAATAAATATTTCTGCCTTCGGTGGGACCTGAACCCACGACCTTCCACTTGCCGGGCGGAGGCTCTACCCACTGAGCTACGAAGGACAATATATAATCTCTTTACGAACGTATATATATTGTTGCCAGTTATTTCGCAGAATGGTGTAGTACATAGACTACTATTTAAACCAAATTGCAAAGAGACTGGTATTAAATTGATCGAAATGCACGTTGCAGCATATGTATTTATTTTATATAAATCGAACACTACGCAGATTAAATCAAACAACAATGTCAATCAATCAACGTTTATTGGCGTAGTGATACCAGCGCCGATGTTATGGCGTGATTAGATGGTGAAACGTTCGAAAGAAAATAAATATTTCAGATAATAATCAGATGATTAATAAAGATGTAAAAAGACTTGTTGCAGCTTTTAAAATCTATTGCTATTGCCCTGTATAAGATTCGAAAAGATGACTTTTCTATTGCAGATGCTTATGAAATTTGGTTGACATTGATAGATGAATAATATCATAGAAATGAATGAAAAAAAAGGGCAAACAATAGACTTAATCGGACAATAACTCAACATCATATATGCCAGTTTTTAGTTTTCATCCAAAGTACATCTGATCTAAATTGTCACATGAGCAGGAAGACAATACTAGGAAATTCCTTAATGTCGTTAACCCAAATTTTGTGCTGTATATTATAGCTTCTTGAGCAAAATGAGCTCCTTTTCCTAAAACATACTACTCCAATAAAATCTTAGAAAATGTCACAGCTTCTATGTAGTAGTCTGGTTTAAAGAAAACTGTAAATGAAATTTTTTAACTACTGTTTACACAGTGATAATATTGCCTGCAGTACTGGTGGGCTTGGAAAAATACTTCTTATGCTTTTCGTCTATTCATAATAAATTAAGAAATTGTTTGAATTAGGAAATAGCGGCAAAACTGGAATTTTATTATAGACTGCTGTGGAGAATTATATATAGAAAAAAATATATAGAATTTGCTATGATGTAAGCTTTGAATAAATACTAAAAACATCGTAACAAAACTTATTTTACTTTAAATAAAATTCATTCCCTTTTGCAAGTTGGGGTATTCTGATAAGTTTTTAACGCATGAAATAACTATTTTCTGGGTCCCTGCCGGTTATTGCCACTTTTGTGGCAGAAACTAGTTTCTACCATGCCGGTTTTAACCACCTTGACAAAAACTGGCCAACTAAAATCTATCATGTATAGTGACCACCTGTTTATGATGATGATTGCAGTCCAGCCCCAAAGACAGTTGCTTCAGGCAGGTTCCATTATATAAATATATACAGGGTGTCCCAAAAGCCTTGACCGCCCCCTCTCATTCCTTAAATATTGATCCTAGGTAAATGTTTTAAATTGGAAAGTGGCGTAAAAAAAAGGTGCAGAATTTTATGAAATTGATTAAAATTGCAGTGGATTATTTTTCAAAGAAATGCAAAATTTAAATTTTTGTATGGTCCCTGTACACAAAATTGTCCATTTAGTAAAATGTTCCCCATACTCTAGTAGCTCAATATACAAAATTTCAGAATTCTAGTGGAACAAGAACCAGAGGTATGAAAGCCCAAAATAACTGATTTACAACACTTTTTGAAGGGAGCAACAGATACATGCTGGGAAGAGGGGGAAACCCATTCTGCTAGGTCACGTTATTTTGGGTCTTCATATCTCTGGTTCTTTTTCCAATAGAATGCTGAAATTTTGTATAGTGACCTATTGGAGTATGATTTTACTTATTGGAAATTTTTGTGTACGGGGACTGTATAAAAACTTAAATTTTGTATTTCTTCAAAAAATAATCCTCTGCAACTTTAATAGATTTCATAACCTGTACAAGGAGGGAGGGGGGGAGAAATTATACCACATTCTATATCAGTGTTTCTCAACCTTTATAAGGCCTCAACTCGGAAAATTCTTAATAATAATACAGGGTGCGGTCCCAACAGATGTACACTTACATTTTTGTAAGTTCATGTATTAAACTACCACAAGTATGAATAATTAATTATGGCACAATCGAAGATTATTAACACACCTCATCTGTTAATACAGACTTTGCTAATACACTTCCATGTTGATTGGTCACTGGCATTTGCAACGTAGATCTTGACTGCCATTCTGACCAGTGGAAAAATTTTACTCGTTATGATAAATCCTGGTCAATCGTTGTATTCTTTTATGCAGGTGTTGATTCGTTCAGTTTTAAGAGCAGAGGGTGTACTGCACATTATTGTAATTGGCTTATAAGCACTTTTATGACTGGGCATAATGTGAGGTATACTCTTTCTCCAACGCTAAAAGATTTCAATGTCTAAAAATTCTGTCATTCATCAATACTCACATGTTTAAAAATATGTGGCTTCATTACAGATATTTTCTGCACAAATTATATTCACGTGTTTTGTGTCTAAGCTTTCCAAAACATTCACAGCTATTATTCTCCTCAGAGTATTTCTACGATCAAATACATGTTTTTTCATAAAAAATGCTTAGAAAGTTAGGTGACAGTACAGTACATTTTACCCAAAACTCACTTTATCCCCTTGAAATCGCAAGAAAATTGCACTAGATGGGGTTGTCACATACGTGTGTATGATTGAGCAGGGAGGGATATGCGATGCCATTTTGTGCTAACTTCATACGGTATAAGTTTTTTGGGGGTTTTTTTTTGCAAAATGTAAAATTCGTTTTAAAATCTTGAATTATTTTATGGATTAAGAAGTAAAGGAAAGGAAAGAAAAGTGTGATTGAATAGGTAATGAAAGAGAGGTTAATTAGGTGGGAGCATGAGTGTCCAAAGTGAAAGTGGGTAATAAATTTGAGTGGGTGCTTGGAGGTGGTGACAGAAATTAAAAGTGGGTTTTGTTTTTGTAAGTGAATTTTGCTAAGTAAAAAGCAAGTACTTGTATCTAATTTTTTTAGAAAGTGAGGAAAGAAGAGGAGGAAGAGAAGGGTGCAACTTTTTTAGGAAAGGTGGGGATAGAGGAGAACAGGAAGCGAGGAAAAGATGGGGGGGGAAGAGGAAGGTAGGGAGAAAGAGGGGGACTCATTTTTTAATTTATTAAGGCTGGCAAATAGAGGGGAAGGGAAGGAGAAAGGGAAGGATTAAAGAAACAGAGGGGAAGAGGTAGGAAAAGAGAAGGGAAAAGAGAAGGATTAGCAAAAATAACAAAAAAACGCTGTAAACAACAATGGTGGCTAGTCACTGTACCAATTGCCAAATTTAGTGTTCTTAGAAACATTGTGCTAGATTTCGCTAAAATTGTACTAGATCTAGAGGGTAACGTGTACTTGCACCGAAAGCTAAAATAACAAATTCCAGAAAATCTCCTGTGACCTGATATAATTGATGCCAGAGCTTGGTACCGGGCCATGGCCTGGTGTAGTTGAGAAACACTATTTTCTGTGTCTTAGTTGAAATGAGAAATCCACACATCACCAAATTTGAAACAATCTATCACAAACCCAATTTCAACAATCCAAAGACTTGAATCCAATTTCAACAATCCATGAAATCAAAGGAAGTTAAGGAAAGAAGTAGCTAACCACAATTGTCAATTAATTACCAAAAAAAAAAAAATTGTCAAAAATGATGTGGATGGAAAACTATATTTAAACCAAAGATAACCTATACAACTATCTACTTACCAAGACTAAAACTAGCTGATTTCGTAGATTCGAAAGTTCCATTTGTGGTCATCTTGGACAGATTTGTTTCTAAAAACATAATGACAAACTATATTTGCAGACTCAAAATAGTTACTATATATATGCGATGATATATCAGAATTTCAATAACAAAATAGCTTAGTCAAATTATATAAAAGCGATAGAACTTAAAAACTAGAAATATTCCATACATTTTAAAGTGAATGGCTTGTCTCTTTCCCTTAAAAACATGTAGATTTAAAAAATACATGAAAAAAGACGTTCCGGTATACATCTAACATCTAAAATGTAGAGAGCTCTTCTTAACGGGACACCTCTATTTAATAGGCACTTTTTCGATTCCCAGTGCTTGTTATCCCCTAAGCCTCCCGAATAGCGGACAGATACTCAAGTCCAGAGGTGTCACCTACTGTTACGTTTTGCTGTATTTCGTTCAGTTAAAAACAAAGTTATCTTCACAACGAAGCTTTAAAATACATGTTTTATTATCTAAAAAATATTAGAAAGCAGAAATAAAGCTGTAATTGAAAGATATTATTCCAATTACTTACCACTCATATTCACAAAAATTCACTGTTCAAAACACAAACGCCAAATTTGTTCAAAAAGTACGGACTCTTTCAGCTCTATTTAAGTTCTATAACGTGTGCGTTGAAGCATGACAAAATAAAACACAACTAAATTTAAATTTTAAAATTGAAACAAGCTTTTTAAAAACTTCATTTTTTCAAATCTTGCGGGACACTTCGTTACTAGATTAAGATTTAAAAAATGCGTTGCCAATTCTTGAAGCTTAAAACGTGGTCTTTGATGTTGTTGAATATTTGCCGCTAGGGTATAAAATATTGAAAGCGGTTGGTAACTCCGTAATTTTAGGAACTCGAACAGGCGACAAAAGAATATAGAAAAAAGTTCGTAAAATCAATACTTCGGAAGTGGAAATTAAAATTTCTTAGAAGGAATACTTTTCGGGACAAACATAATAGTTCGTAAATTGGATATTACTAAAAAATGGTGTCCACTGTAGTTGTAATTAAAATAAATTTTATTTTGATTTCAGGTTAAACGTTACTTAAATGGGTTATTAATTTGTATTAATGTACATAAATATTATCCTATATGTTTGAAACAATTTAATGTGTATTTCTAAAGCGTGGAAATATTTGACAGTAAAATATCAACGTTGCGTCTAGCGACCACTTTTCCCATATTGTTTTTGCTCAAGTGGAAAAAGCGATTGATTTGTGCAAAATTGAAAAAATAAATTTAAACACTACAAGTAATTATGACATTCACTGAGACACCTCTCCAACTCTACGGCATTTAGGTATAGACATACAGAAAGTGTTTAGGAAGGGGATTGGTTACAAGGCTTCAACTCTTCATTATACACATACGTATGCAAAGTTTTAAAGCATATTTAATATATTTATACTAACTGGTGATTTATGGTTCACTCTCCTCCACCCCAACATAGACTTACGTAATTTAGCATTCAGGACTGTTTGCCTGCGACCGCGCCGAAGTTCTAGAGGTCACGTAACCGTACTCTTGAATCCTCCCTTACGTAATTTGTTCCCTGCTTTGGTGAGTTGTTTTGATTTCACCTCGCTTTTAAAATTTTAATTTAAAAATGTTTCCTTCCATTATTGAGGCCATTAAAAATGACATTTTCTGCTCACCTTTCCGCCCTCGTTTCGGACCTCCTGCGGAGCAACAGGATCCGAATATGGGAGCATCTAGTCTTTCATTAGTACCTGGTCGAAACATCGCCGCAGCTTCGACCGTAGAAGAAAGTTGCAAGTATGGGAGCCTGAAGTATTTTGCTCTCTGTGGTTGGGGAGGCGTCCTCAGCTGTGGAATCACGCATACTGCCCTGGTGCCTTTAGATCTGGTCAAATGTCGTATTCAAACAGACCCCGCCAAATACAAAAGCATTGTGACTGGGTTCTCAGTTACTCTCAAGGAAGATGGTGTGAGGGGACTGGGGAAGGGTTGGGCGCCTACTGCCATTGGCTATTCTCTACAAGGACTCGGGAAGTTCGGGTTCTATGAGGTATTCAAGAATATCTATAGCAACATATTAGGCGAAGAACTGTCCTATACATGGAGAACTTCATTGTACTTAGCAGCTAGTGCATCTGCCGAATTCTTTGCTGATATCGCACTGTGTCCACTGGAAGCCTGCAAGGTGAGGATACAAACCCAGCCTGGCTGTTCGCCACTGCTGCGTAAAGTTTTCCCATCAATTGTTAAAGATGAAGGTATAAGTGGCTTATACAAAGGACTTGCTCCGTTATGGATGCGGCAGATCCCATACACTATGATGAAGTTTGCTTGCTTTGAAAGGACAGTTGAGGCAATCTACATGTATGTGGTTCCAAAACCACGAGATCAATGTTCAAAAGCTGAGCAGCTAATCGTTACATTTGCGGCTGGTTACATCGCTGGCATCTTTTGTGCCATTGTTTCCCATCCAGCAGACACTGTGGTTTCCAAGCTTAATCAAGATAAGGGCAGCACAGCAATCGAAGCTGCTAAAAAGCTTGGCATGAGAGGCTTGTGGAAGGGCTTGGTACCAAGAATCATCATGATCGGTACCTTAACGGCATTACAATGGTTCATCTACGATGCTGTCAAAGTTTGGCTCCGTTTGCCCAGACCCCCACCTCCTGAAATGCCTGAAAGCTTAAAGAAGAAACTAGCTCTAAGTCAGAAGTAAGGTTCTCATGGTTGTGATGCATTATACTGGTCAGAGAACTGTAGTCAGAATGTGCCAAAGAAAATGACATAGCTTTTACCTGTGTTTACGTATACACTGTTTTTACTAAAAAAGAATTCTGTGACGTACTTAACAAAGCTGAAGATGTACTTACTGTCTGTACATTGTAGTTTCTAAGTATTATTTTTTTTTGGAAAACGAATCTCCTGTTACAGATTATATTTGATGGAAATTAAATTTTAATGACTGTGTTAAATCATTTTTTGTCTTATCATAGATTTATTAGTTTTAATATAATAAGCACAGGTACGGCCCACACAAGAAAGTAAGTAGAAAGTTTACGCTAATTGGGTAGGAAAAAACAGTTTGAATTATGGGTGCTACTGCTAAATTCTAGTCAGTGTTGCTAAAACTGGCAATTGGCTTAGCCACCATGTTGTTTACGGAAATTCTTCTTTCTCCTTCTTCCCCTCCCAATTCTAAAAAAAATAAAATACGAGTATTATCCATGTTTACGGAGGGAGGAAGAGGTTCCTCCTTCCCAACTGTAAAAAAATAAAAAATGTGTACTTATTTTCTGGGATCGGATGTTTGGTGGAAAAATGGTTTTAATTGCATCTCACATCACCTCAATCACAATTTTCTTACTTTGCATGCATAATCCATTAAAAAAAAAAGAACCCTCAGACATTTTTGCTGCGACGAACAAAAAAAAGGGAAGTAAAAAGAAAATGGCATATCACACCAGTTCTCACTGCATCATACAGATGTATCTGACGGCAGAGTCTGTAACGTCACAATGCGATCTAGTGCAATTTAGTATAATTTCAAGAGAATAGAGAAGTGGGTAACATCTCTTACAATTACACCAAATTATGCTATTCTATTTGACATCAAACTCTTAATTCATTGTGTCCTTCCAAAATGACTGAATGTGGGCAAAGAACATGCTGGGTGAAGCCAGAAAAAGTGACAGGTCACATACTTGATACAATTATAAAAGGTTCCAGAAAAATAATAAAGCCTATCTTTTTAATAAAAAAATATTAATATACTGTTCCTCATAATCCCTACGATAGTACTAAATAAAAAAAAAATTCTCCTAATAGTTATATAAATTCTATAAAGCAATGCATAATTGATAAGTTTGAATTCAATTGTCATGCTGGTCATCCTGGCTTCCCCTGCGGTGAAATCTGTTTATGGCTGTATTTTGCATGGTTCAACCTGTTATCCATAACTGTAGATTCCCTATAAAGTTATTTTTCCTGGCACCTAGGATATCGTTGTTGGCAGATTTTGCTGTATTTGGTTAGCAAGCATGAAACTAAAAAAAAATACAACCATGTTATACTTGAATCTTTGGTATCAGTGCCGACGAAAACCTTCGCCAATCGCACCAATCACTTCCTTCTTCGATTGCATCATCATGACTTGCCGTTTTGCATGTATTTCTGGTTGCCATGATGGAATACCGTTTGTAAACGGACCTACTTTTATATTTTTGGACTTTTTTTTTTTTATACTTATTTTTTTTCCAAAAATTTCTCTACATATATAAAACATTCCCTCCACCTACCCCCTCTCCAACTCATAAAACCTTTCCCTCATTCCTTCCCCCTCCCCCTGAAACTTATCCCTCATTCCTCCAACTCCTTAAGACCTTTCTTTCATACCTCCCTCTCTCCAACTCCTCCTAAAACTTACCCGTCACTCCTCCTCCCCTCTCAATCTCCTTCTAAAACCTCTCTCTCATTTCTCCCCTCCAACTCCTCCTAAAACCAATCTCTCATTCACCCATCTACCTGTTTTTTATTTCGTTTTACCAAACATACCTTTGTCTATTTCCACAATTTCATTCTCCATCGACCAGCCACCCTCTTAATTTCAGTCCATGGGGAAAAAAAAAGAATTAAGCCTTTCGCTCGTTTTCTTACATGACACGAGTTAACCAATGTCTATACCCAAAAAATATGACACCGTACTGACGCTTCCCCGATGCATGCAATGGCCAGAGCAACGCTCCAAAAATTGCTTCACCTCATTTTAAGAATATACAATCAGTTTTGGCATCAAGGTTTTCATCTGCACTGTTCCTAAATCTTGATATTGGTTCAAGTTGCATCACATGGCTTTTTATTTTTTTTATTGCTAATTAATTTTTTCTGGTTTTTTTTTAAAGAGTATGCCGAGATTTGATACTTATAGCCGCAGTTATACTATTCCAAGTTATTAAGATGGGAATAATGTTCAATAATTGGCCAGTTGTCTCAGGAGCTTATCCAAAATCCATAAACTGGGCGGGTGTTCAAAATTTTTAAGGGGATGTGGATTAGATTTCATCTAGTTACTTTCGTTAAACACATTGTGTGTTTAGATTTCATTAAGGGGATGTATGTATAAATCCCTGAGTTGTCTAGATTTCTGTTGTTAGATAAGTGGCAAGTAATTATCTGAACTTAATAAAAGGCCTGTTCTATGATGGCATTATTGTGGCATGTTTATCGTGCTCTTAACCTGAATTTGATTCCAATGGTACTGTGTAATTTGTGCCATTTTTCTGCCCATTGTAGTCTGGGGCTCATAGTTCCGTAAACAATAGAAATTTGTATTCTTAAATAAAACTTAAGTCCCATCATAACATATCCTGAGCCATCCATATACCATAAAACACATTAATAACGAGTCTATACAGTTGAAAAGAAAAAAAAGACAGTTACTCTGAATTTGTCATTTTATTTTTATTATTTGGTCAACAGAAAGTAATGCAATCATTTTAAACAGGGTCAGCTTCTTGCCAGCAGAAACAGTTTATGATTGGAAGGAACTAATAAACGTACTTAAAACGTTATTGTATCATTCAGTAAATGAAATTTGTTTAGAATAAATGGTTGCAAATATATTTATATATTATAGTAATTTTCTATATGAGGGGTGTTCCTAAAGTAAGTTTCATCATTTTATTTCACAGGAAAGCTGTATTACAAATTGAGAAAACACATTGCCATAACAAAAGACAAACCTTTGGCTATTTTTCCACATAGTCACCACTGACATCAATACAGTTGTTGTATTGTGAAATCAATTTCAAGAATCCCTTCTGGTAAAAATACGTGTCCAGCGATTTTAGGAAGTTCTTCACGATCTGCTTAAGCACATCTAACACCCAATGTGGATACGAAATCACATACAGTTAAGCGCCTGTCTGCTAACCTTTTCCTGTACTCTATCGACATTTGTTGCATTCGTGGACATGGAAGGGTGTCCAAATTGATCTTCCACACTCTGCCTTTCTTCACTGAAGGAACACCATTTAATGAAACATGATGTTGTCTTCATAGATGCTCTGTAGATGTCGACGAATGTCTGAAAGACTAGTCCTAAAGACTAGTCCTAACCGCCCATTCATATGCAGACAGCACGCAATTCCATTTTAACCGTGTTTCCAGCACACATCCTTTTGCCATACTTGTTTGCATTTGAGTGAGTTTGGGCATTGCTGGTCTTTTGCTTCTCTCTCTTTTTTAGCACTTAGTGCATGTGCCATTGCTTCTTTGCCCTTGTTCCGGCCACTGAGAATTCAGGAAAGATTGTGTTTTGATATGGCGATGCGTTTTCTCACTTTGTAGTACAGCTTTCCTGTGAAATAAAATGACAGAACTTACTTTCGGAACACCCTTCATACTATAAAACTTTTAACACTTTTTTTACATTAATTCAAGGTAGTTTGAATAATGAACCGTTTGCTAATTGTATTCCTACTATCACTGAATGTATCTTTAATTCTGTAAATACAAGGCACGAGAAAAAACGACAAGTTACATGTTCATTTAGTAAATGTAGCGATGGCAGAAGTAGAAAAGGAATACAAATGTAAAGTGAATGCTCTTGTAGCAGGTAATGAGAACAAAATGGAATCAATGACGCAGTTCATGAATAGAATCGATCGGATACAACCACTGGTGGATACCCCCCCCTTCCCCTTTAAGCCGTGATTGGCCATGGAAAGTACCAGACATTTGGCTAAAAGTAGGAATCGAGAACAAATTGCCCCATAAAAGATTTCTGGATCTGTCCTTGGTTACAACTTACAGGTGCTTGGCTCACGTTTTGAATGGTTTTGGACAATATATTATATCAGAGGCTGATTTATAATTTTGCCACCTGTAGACATACAAATGTATATTTATTGCCTAATCTTACTAAATATAGAAATGCAATAGATTTTGGCACCTATGTTAAATTCTTAACTTGAAACCCATATCACAAGCGGTTATTCTGAATTCGTCTTTTGATAAATTGCCTTTTGAGCCTCTCTTCAGGCAGCGGCCACCATAGGCGTAGCCAGGGGGCGGTTTTGGGGGTTGTAACCCCCCATCGCAATGAAATTTTGTATATTTAACATAGGAATATATGTTATTGCTCTAAAAAACACCTCCTATTAAGCCTATAAACCCCCCTCCCCCCATATGAAGTTTCTGCCTATGGCGTCCACAGCACCTCTTCCTTTGCTAAT
This sequence comes from Dysdera silvatica, assembly GCA_006491805.2. Lineage (NCBI taxonomy): Eukaryota > Metazoa > Arthropoda > Arachnida > Araneae > Dysderidae > Dysdera > Dysdera silvatica. Next base: position 19,975,204 of record QLNU02014802.1, read on the forward strand.
ACCTGATTTCGACCCTGAACGTAACATTTAAAAATGTATATAAAAGATATGTAAATAGGAAAAGGTTAATCTTTATGGAAGTATACTAGGATCATAGTAATTTGTAATATTATAAATAGAACTTTATAATAAAATATCACTCAATATATTTTAATAATGTAATCTGAACATGAACATCAGGGTTTAAGCTGGTTCAAAAAATTTTATCGCAAAAATGTTAAAACAGGAAAAAAATGTAAAAATATTAGTTGCTTTCGTTGCTCAAAAACTCATGTCAATAAAATTATTTACATTAACAATACTTTGAAATATAGAAGACTGGTTATTTTAGAATATATTAACATATTTATTAAAAGAGAAATATACAGTATGAGTTAAGACATCATCAACCTTATTCCAGTTCAAGTGCTCTGTCACAGCCGATCAGCATTCATTTCTGTGACAAAGGGGATCGACAAACGAAGATTGAATATAGTGTTAAGAACCATATTTTAAGGTTTAAAAAAAAAAACCGATGAAGCGTAAATCAAGGTTATCAAAAAAAAAAGTTTTTTTATAGTGTATTAAACAACTGTCTCTATTTTACAATGAACACAATTTTTTCTCGCATTTTACATTAATTGCCGTATTTTGTGAAAAAAACAGGCATAGCTTAAACCAGTAATCATGTAACCACAAGTATCCTGAGCAATTTAGTAAATCATGAAATGATGCTCTACAGCAGTGTTTCCCAGTGTGGGGCCCATATCCCACAGGGGGGCGCAATTCGAAGAAAAACGTGATGACAAAAGTGTTACAACTCAAAAAATCCCAATTTTCAGAAAATGAAAAAAACTGTTTCTGGTTGAATTGAGGGATGTTGTGTTCATCTAATGACATGTGCCAACTAGCAGAAACCCGAATAACTTATGACCTAACATTTTGCATGGCAAAATGCAGCACTGTTTTCTACATCTAGTTGTAACATTAAGTCATTTTCACCGAATTTTGAGTTGTAACACTTTTGTCGCATGGGTGCGATATAGGTAATATAATATAAATTTTATATTGAATGTGTATTCTGTACTCTGTTAAAAATGCTTTTATTATACAAATGCTGAGGGCGATGGACTGAGAGGGATCTCAAACCTTTTGGTTACTATAGAAGGGGGTTGCGAATTACTTGGATACTGTAAAAGAGAAGTGGGTTGCATATTGAAAAAGGTTAGGAACCACTGCTCTACAGAAGAAAATCTTAAAACATTTTGACCCCTTCTGCAAATTATTGGTTATTTCCTACCCATGGCATTCTTTTGAGTGTATTTTTAGCCCACGAGGGAAGATGGGAGTGTGGTGACATCGGTAGCCGATAGCTGTGGGTTGGCCAAGAAAGAGGCAACCCTCTTCAAGGGAATGGAGTCATTGAATGAAGACAACTATGCGAGGGGGCATCTCTGTGAGCCCAGCATGCTCAGCTTGCCCCTTTTCCCATAACTGTAGTTGCAACCTTGAGTAGTAAGTAAGGGGATGGGGTGTTCAAACAGGTGCTGTTAAGGATTTTGAACAGGAAACAAGAGAAGATTGCTGAATTGTGAAATGGATCGAGAAACCCATTTTCATAGAATAAACTGGTTAAAAATGCATATCGCATTTTTGTGATGGGCAATAATTTTCTTTTTGCATTTTACGAAAAATGTGACTGCAGCTTAAACCCTGATCAACATACAAAATTAAGCTAGTAATAATAATAAATTAAAAATATCAAATTTTTTGCTACAAAAATATTAACGCATCTCTTAAAACTTTAAATATTAAAGTACCACAATTAGGCATATTTTTCAGTAAATCATACGTACTTAAAAATATTGGTTGTTAAATTACTCGTAAAGGAAAGAATGATTTCCCGGCGCCTGGTGGAACCCGAACCCACGATCTCCTTATTGCCGGTCAGGTGCTCTACCTACTAAGCTACAGGCGCAACCACTCTCTCCCTTACGAGTATATATATATAACTTTGCATGGACAAGTTCGCTATTGGTGTGGCAGTACTGTGACTACCGTTGCCAAAGCGACAAGTTAAAGAAGCAAAAATGTCCAATATGGCGAACTAGATTTTAATATTATTAAAGTAACAGTTTGTGTCTTGAAGCTACATCTATTGTTGCCACATCATCGGCTAATGTGAAAAAACTGTTGCTTTAATAATATTAAAATCTAGTTCGTCATATAGGACATTCTTGCTTCTTTGATTTGTTGCTTTGGCAACAGTAGTCACATCACTGCCACACCAATAGCGAACTTGTGTCTATGGAGGGCTATATATGTACACGTAAGGGAAGGAGTGGTTGCTCCTGTAGCTTAGTAGGTAGAGCACCTGACCGGCAATCAGGAGGTCGTGAGTTCGGGTCCCACCAGGCGCCGGAAAATCATTCTTTTCTTTACGAGTAATTTAACATCTATTGTTGCCACATCATCAGCTAATATGAAAAAACTGTTGCTTTAATAACTTAGAAATATTGCTGTCTGTATTTGTTTTCTGTAAAATTTTTAACAACTGTATCAAAGAAAACTGATACCAATATAATAGATTCAATTGATAAAATTACTAACTACTAACCAATTGAGATGTTCAATTTGTTTTCCGACACAGTGTCACACTTCAAATATTTATTTATTCATTTCAAACGAGAAAATGATTATCAACAAAAACAGAGTTGCCATAATTTTAAAAATTCTTAAAGCTGTATCTATAATCAGCAACTGAAGATGTCCAGACGATGCACGGAATTCATAACCCCTTCTTTATTATCAGTTTATTTAGCTGTTAAGACGTTACTTCAGAGTAAAAACAGGCCAGTGTGACTCCTATTTTGATTTAAATAGATGGTCCAAATGATGAAATCATGCCATATTTCGATAAGTAGAAAATATTTTTGAGAAATTAATAGTTCAATTGGCCAAGGAATTTGCCCACGTCTTTGCACATTTTTTGCTATCAAAAATTTGCCGCCATAGACTTCAGATAATTTAGCCTATTGGTAAATTTGCCAATGATTGGTGTCTGTTTTGAAACATGCAGTATATATTAGAAATATTTCAGAAATTATTACAAGCAAGGTGCTTGGCTGAAGGAGTACCCAAATGCTGTGAAGCCACAAATGCTCAGCAATATAAGGTTGAACAGTCAAGTAGATTGTTGGAAATCATTCATAAAGAATCATACATATTACTGGCACATAACGAAAATTATATGGGTGATTAAAGGAGTTGTTCAAACCATAAATAATCAAATGATTAATAAAAATGTCAAGAAATTTGCTGCATGTGTTAAAACTTATTATTTTCGTCCTTAATAAGATCCAAAAAGATTACTATTTTATGCTTGTAAAATTTGGTTGATTTTCACAAATGATGATGATGATCAGAGAAAGGTTAAAAATGAATTTAATCAGGCAATAACTCAGCATCATATGCTTCATCCAAAGTACATGAGATCTAAATTGTCCCATAAGCGGCAAGGAAATTCCTTGACCCATTAGCCCAAATTTTGTGCCTTACATTATAACTTTTCAAGTAAAACTAGCTCCTTTTCCTGAAACATATTACTCCAATGAAATTTTAGAAAATGTCCCAGTTGCTATATAGTGGTCTGGTTTTAAAGAAAACAGCTATAAATAAAGATTTCCTAATTCTTGTTTATGCAGTGAAAATACTACCTACCAGTTAATTACATTGGAAGAGTTTTTCACAAGATTTTCGTTTATTCACAACAAATTAAGAAATTATCTAACAAGGAGAACCCACAGTGAGTGCCCCGCCGATTTTGATGACATTTTTTAGATGGAAATAGAGCCAAAATAAGGAAATACGTGTCTCGGCATTCGTGCCAATGCAGATTATTTCCAGAGATATGGATTTTTAAAGATTTTGCATCCGATATATGAGCTTAAAATACGACATCCTTTGCAAGACAATCGGTAGCTTAGTTGGTAAGTTACCGGCCTAGCGCTTCGTGTTTTTGCGTTCGATGCCCGCGGAAATCGGTCACTTCTTTAATTTTTTAATATGTATGCTTTTAACATATTTATTTATGTATTTTTATTAGTAAAAATACTTTGCTTACAATCGGATTTTGTTCATAAACTTACTTTAATAAAATTCATATTTATGTAATTAAGTTAATTGTACGCTTATGGGCAGTGATAATTTCTACTCGAATTTTAATTGTTGATTATTAAAAAGCTGAAAAGTAGAAAAAGTTTCGGTGTAGCCATCCAGCCTATTATGTAGTTAAGTAGATCCAGCACACTTTAATAATGTTTTTACAAATGACGACGGCACCTCTTCTTCTACTGTTGAAGTAATTCCACCTCATTGTACCCCATACTGTCAACCTCGTGATGTGTACTTCTTCCGTCAAGTAAAAAATTTCATTAAAAGGTTACAAAATTGTGTTGAAATCTTACAAGAAAATAGTCATTTAAACACGCGAGCAGATAGATGCTTTGAAGATCCATTCACTTATTCACAATCAACTTTCGGCGCCGAATTTTAAGAATACATTACAGTACTCTTGGTTTGTTGCAAAGTTAACAAACGAAAGAAGCGTTTTTGAAAATGTAGATGGTATTTGTTTTCCAGATGATATTAGACAAAGAAAATCAGTTGTTCGAACAATTCATTTATAAAATGCTCACGTTGTAGAAATATTTTATGTTTTTATTATTTTTATGATAATTGTCATCCAAAATTATGTACCAGTAAACAATTCCGACACCTCCAATAGAGTTACACAAAAAATATGTTCACGTCAGTCAGTTTTAAAATAAAATTGATTGCATTTTATAAAATAAAATGTTTCTATATAAATGAGATGCACATAAAATGTTTATATGTTATAAAATAAAATGATGTTTATATGTTATAAAAGATTACATACTAAAAATGCGTTTGTCAATAGATAAATATATTTAAAAAAATATTAGGCATAATAGATGCTAATAGTGGATGACTGCAAAGGCTAATAATGACAAAATAAGACGAATTAACGCAGTTTTCGTTTTTATTTAATGGAATTGTTAAACACTTTCAGAAAAAATCTTTCCATCCTTAAATAAAACAAAACTGCAAACACATGCCATTTTCGCCCTGTGGTGGTGCAGTGTTGTAACGCGTTCTCCTAGTGCGCCGCTAATCCGGGTTCGACTCCCAGCAGTGCAAAGAACGCTTACTCAGAGATCTCATAAAGATCGCACTGCTCACTGTAGTCCGGGGTTTGGTTCCCTAGGCCTTAAGAGGTTCGGATTCCTCGGAAAACAGTAGGTCCCGGCGCAGCATGACCACTGTAGTCTTTGAGCCGTAAAAACAAAAAGAAAGAACATGCTATTTTTCTGCACACCATAATCTGTGAGTTGACTCTCCTGGCTACAGAAGTTTGGATTCCTCGGAAAATTATACCTCCCAGCACTGCATAATCCCAGCTACCCTTGTGCTATAAAAAAAGAAGCAAATCGGTTGGCCGCAGCATGACCTTAGCTATCCTTTCGCCATAATGTATAATCGTTTTATCTATTACTTTTACTATTATTTACATGAGCTTGTCATTCCAAGTTCTGATCTTAGGAAGTACAGACGTGTTTGCGATCTTGTCCGACCGAATCTACATTGAAGCAAGACGTTACAGTCATCATCGACTTTGTAGGGGATGCTCCACACTCCTCCCACGTATTTAAAGCGGTTTTTAACGAGATTGGGGACTCTGCATCAGCTGCTGCAGGCATTCTAATCCTTCAATCAAAATTTAGTGCAACTGTGACCAACGACGACCTTGTTGGCAAGCTTGTTTTTAGAGGCATCACGGTTGGGAAAGAGCATTACTGCGTTTACCCTGCCGATGACCAGTTTGGGTCTGCGTGCGAAGCTTTCCGCACCAATATCCAGACAAATGGGTCATCGATGAAATCAGCAAGTATGATGAGATAACATCCGAAGCAGTTGACGAAAAATGGAATAACAGATTCGCCCACTGCTATAACGGCACCCGGAAGCTGGGAGTCATCATCAAAAAGGATATCCCTGAAGTCATCCGCATCGGACCTTCCTACCTTAAGATCCATTACCAGGTGATCAAGAGGCGTTGCTTTTTGTGCCAGTGTAGCGGACACCTTAAATCGGAATGTCCGAGAGGCTGATCGACCAGGATCCTACAAAAGAAGAAGAAGAAAGAGAACCCATCACAAAGGAAACTGCTGCCCCTGTCCCCACCCAAGTGACCTCGCCAAGGCAGTTGGAAAGCCCCAAGAAGAAAAAGAGGCAGATGAGCACCTATCTGTAAAGGCAGACCTAAAGCAAATTTTAGGAAGATGATGATTGAATTGCGATCGTGAAATGACAAGCGATTCATCAGACGAGGACTTACGGGCAGAAACTGAAGATAAACACACCGCCTCAATCATAGCGGACACCTTCGGATCTAGCCCCAATAGAACGAAAACAGCGGAAAAGCCAGGAACTACCATTGCCCGTCACTACCAAGAAGAATAAGAATGGATAACCGACTTTTCAATGGGACTTACTTCTAAATGAAAATGGACTTCGTAAAACGGATTCATGCCTTGGAAAAAGGATGACTAGAAAAGATCTCAACATAAGTCCTCCAATTGACCAATCATTCACGACTAGCGTGTTTCAACGCTAAAACTTCTTTTTTCTAAGTTCAAAATTTTCTCAAGACGTAGGGAGTTTAAGCATTTCTGCTGGTGCTCCATTCCACTCCGTGAGCTTGAGGCCGCAGAGTGACCCTTGATGTCCTTGCGCCATAAAACTTCAACCGTCAAGAATGACGGTCAGTGGAATTTTAGGTGTTAAGTTCGATAGCTTGGCAAAATCATTGAACTGGCGCTGTTTGATAATTTTTTTATGGTTGTAATTAGAACAAGTAGTTTGTTTTGTCTTATTTATTTTAGCTCCTCGAGAGTCTGACAATGTGCAAGTCGGGGGGGGGTCGAGCCCCACTAGGCGTCCACTGATTCAGATATTATCTGATGCCTACTAAACTACTCGCATGACGTTAGAACAGGAGTGGGTATCGTTTTTTAGCGACTGTTCTCCAAAACGAGTGGTGCCAAGTAAATATCATCCCCATGTCGTCGACTTAAAACCTTCTGAACGTACATCGATCCAAGAGGACATACCCCGTTTTGTAACCGCATTTAATCCAAAGTATCTTCCGTTGAAAGTTCGTAGAAGTTAGTAGAAAGCAAAAAGACATGACCTCCCTAGTTGCATGTGTGCAAAACCGTTCACAGAAAGGAACAATGAACAATTTTTCCCATCTATCATAAACCAAAAGACTGATTCGGTCAATTGAACGATCCGATACTTCGCCAGAGCTGGATCCAGAGATATATATATATAATTTTTTTAGGGGGGGGTGTAAAATACAGTAGAACCCACTTATAACGAGCCCGTATTTAGCGAGTTCCCGGATATAACGTCGAGAATATGTGGATTATGTTGGTATACTATTTAAGCGTAATATTGTTTAGTCACTTTCAGCGGCAATTCTTTTTTCCACCCCGGATTTAACGAGCAATTTAAAAAATAAATAAAATGGGAAATCAAACTTTTTGTAAAAATTCCGTCTTTATATGCGGTTAGTTGTCATACTTGGCGCTCGCTATAATCCATCTCCACCACAATTTTATGGATTTGTGGGAAGGGGGGAAGAATTTTCACAATTTCCCCACCCCCGTGGATCTGCCACTGATGTAAGTGAACCCTTTACTACTCCAAGGAGTTCGGCGTACCGTGAAAAAGGTTCACCGAACTGCAATTCAAGTGGCGTTTTTATTGTTTACGGGAGATTCCTCTTCTTAAACAAGTTCATGTTTATAATAAATCTCTTGAGTTATTCCTCGGTAACTTCTTCCTGTGTGTGTGTGTGTGTGCTTTAGAATTTGGCTTAACGGTTGACCTATCAGCTGACCGTCGAAACGGCCCTTTGTCTTGCCCCAGTTTCCCCTTTATCCTGGCTACATGCCTGGTTTTCAGCTTGTGTGTGTGTGTGTGTGTGTGTATGAATGTATTGTGATTTAGAAGACACATTACGTCACAGTTTCTATCACAGATGACATATTCTACCGTCCGATGATGCAAAAAATAAAAACATTCTCAAAACCTTTGTTTGTGTAGTCTAATTACGGATGACGCTATACGCAATGTATACATTTTATAGTGGCTTGTCCTCTGGTCCACCAAGCGTGTCATAATCTCCAGGTGATTCGTGAAGGTACGGACCTCATATTTCCTTTCTTGACCAGTAGATGCGACTAAGCTGTTCTAGTATTTGAGTTACTTCTTTTAGCGCCAGTCTACAACTTCCCTGCGATGACGCACCAGTACCGCTTTTACTAGCGTGTCATTAATCTGGGTACAACTGCCAACTTTGCAAAAAAATAAAAGTAAAAAGTTTACAGACTAACTGCTTACTGTAATTCCTTACATCCAGTGGCATAGGAGAGGGGGAGTCAGGGGCTCAAGCCCCCATTCTATACCAAAACACGTTATTTTCTCACATTTCATCGCATAATCTTCTTTAAAGCAATGGTGGACCCAAGTGGAGATCGCCCGCTCTTGAGCCGAGATCATATCATAGAAAATGAAATAAAAAGTACCGGACACTTGACTAAAAATAGGAATCGAAACAAATTGCCCGCCCCTTAACGGATTTCTGGATCCGCCCTTGCTTTAAATCCGCTTACCCTCCCCCATGATTTTAAATTACTACGTTACTGATTATGCCTTAAGAAGTTCAGATTCTTCGAGAAAAATGTACCATCACGTGATGAGCCCTTGTGAAACTGCCAATCAAACCAGATGGATTTTTGTTGTTGTTGTTGTTGTTGTTGTTGTTAGAAGGACAGGCGATATATACAGGGTTCCTAGGAAAGACCGAATGCGGCCAATAACTTTTGAACCAAGACAGATATTGCAAAGAAAGTTAGATATTAGTTAATAAAATGACTATGTACTATCAGATGAGATGAACAGCAGCGCCCCTGGTGGCGAATTGAGGAAGTTAAAAATTTTATTTCGAAAAATAATGAAGATGAGGAAATATTTTCAATTAGAAAGTTGTAGAGCATCCTCCAGTTAGTAAGAAAAGTCATACTGCTTACATGGAACATATGCACGCCACAAAGTGAGGTGTTGCGTAAGTTTCAATGCATAGCTTTCAGTTAATGCTTTTTAGTTCTTTACAGGTTGAATAGAAGTTCTTAAAGGAAAGAAACCGTGATCTTCCCCCAATACGAACTTCGACTCAACATTTAAAACATCAAGTAAAACTCGTGGAGCAACTTCTGGGGATCAACTCCTCAGCGTTAAACAGTGGATACATTTCCCCAAGGTTTCATAGTGGGAACGCACGCATTTATAGTGCCGTCAACCCGAGTTCTATTCTCGATGGTATCGTGGGGTGCGTGCCGCTTTTCTGCCCTTGCGCCATAAAGCCACAAACAAAAGGTGACGTTGTGGTAACGCGCTCATCTTTCACTCCGTTAACCCGAATTCGATTGTGATGGTATGATAGTACACGTGCTGGTTTTCTGTCTACCATAGCCAGGGGTTTGATTCCCTAGTCAATAGATGTTTGGATTCTATGGAGAACCATAGGTCACGGCGCAGTTCATCCTAGTTGTCCTTTCGCCGTGAAATACAAATCACATTGGCCCTGCAGTGGTACAGTGTGGTAACGCGTTCGCATAGTGCGCCTTTAACTCGGGTTCGACTCCCAACGGTGCAAAGAACTCTTACTCAGACATCTCATAAAGATCGCACTGCTCGTTGCAGTACGGGGTTTGGTTCCCTAGGCCTTAAGAGGTTCGGATTCGTCGGTTAACTCTAGGTTCAGAGGTTCGGATTCCTCGGAAAACAGTAGGTCCCGGCGCAGCATGACTACTGTAGTACATGAGCTGTAAAACCATACCGAAAAAAATATGCCCAAGCTGCGACAGTATAATATTGCATACGCGAATATATATATATTGCATGCGGGTGAATATTTATCCATCGTAGACGCGGATGAAAATGTGGTTTGGTGCAGCATGATCTTGCCTATCTTTGTGCCATAAAACACAAACGAAGAAGTTTGTTTTCCGTATGTTTTTAAAGCCTCATAAGCAGTATAAGGAGGGGATTTACAGGAAATGCAGATAGTTGGGAAAGGTGGCCGCCGAAGACGGCACTGTAATCCCAGTCTAAGGGATAGAACCCATATCATAAGCGTAATCTGGAGGGGGCCAAGGGGTACTTACCCCCCACTCCGAATTTGCCCTTTTAGAAAAGGGCAAAATCGTACTTTTTCTCATACAATTTTGGATTTTCTGTTTTTTGCCCCCTCCCCAGTGTATAGTATATTTAAACCCCAAGTTAAGCCTATGATCGATATAACAGATTGTAAATAACCAACTGCATGTTTACATGACAACCACCACCACAATTACGTCAGCAAGAGTTGTATGAATAGGCCATAGGCCATTGCCTGAAGCAGTCATGTGATCAATACGGTACGTAAAGTCGAACTTCTGAGAAATACAGTCCCTAGAATTATAGGCCGACGAATCAGCCGCCATTTTCTTATACTCTTCCGGTTTTTATAGATACAGATGCAGAATTTATTTCTTCTGTACAAATGGCCCAGGCAGCGCCCATGCATTTCGCTTTGACATTCATTTATAATCTAATGATAAAATTGGGGTCACTACACTACGAGCGCAAGTGAAATAGTCCAAAAAACAAGTTGAAACGTGTTGGTTCGTTGTCCAGTTTTCTGTGGTACGGACTGTAAGTGGGAGATGTAAAATGCTCTCACCACGACGAACAGCACGAGGTGGGTTAATTATTAAAAATCCGCAGAGCACGATGTTCACCTTGCTGCAGGTGTTCCATGACCCCACTAAGACGCAAAACCGAACGTGGCGCCTATCCCTTTTGGGGTTAGAGTAGACATTGAAGGCAGTACCTTGAGGGTTCAATGAGTGATGCTATTGAATTGTTCTCCAGCTCTCCGAAGAAGGTAAAATATTGGTCGAGCTCTGCTGTGTGAAGAAGTTCGACTTTTAAATCTTTGTGTATGTTTGAGTTTCAAACGAAACAAGGAGCTCCACACATTGTTCGTAAACATTTATTTTGAATTATTTGTAGTGTTCTCATTTTATCTGGACCGAGAAAGGTGAAGACAGCACAGCAGTAAAGAAGAATTGACCTAATTGAAGATTTATATACCAGAATTTTTGTTGGAAGGCTCATTTTGGATTTAGGTCCTAAAACTGGTAACAGTGTGGAGAAGGCAGCACGAGCTTTGTTTCGAATGATTTCAAAATGCCTTTTGAAACCAAAGTCTTTCGTCTAGCATCATCCTCAAATACTTTGCTGCGTTTGTGTTAGTGATTTTTTTATCTTTTACTGTGACTGAGTAAGAGCCAATTTTCCCACCGTTTCTGAAAATAACTAATTGACTTTTCGCTGGATTCACGGTAAGACCCCAAGCCATAAGCCATCTTTCTATAGTCGTTAAGTTGTCTTGAAGGTTATTTACAACGATGCTCTTTCCGGTTTTTATTTACTCCGGTTTTATATTTAATGTCCGGTTTTTATTTCCCTTGGCGATAAAAATTTTCAGCTTTGGCGCAATGGTCGTTACTTTGGCATAAAAATGACGACAATCCGCGATTGTCCGTCTAATATAAACATTGGCGCAATTTTTAAAATGTCGCCAATAAATACAATTTGCAACCACGATCACGTGATACAATGGCAACAAAATGGCGAGTATGTGCCAACTCTCTTTTCTAGGATCCTTACTGAGAACCTAAGACTCCTTACCTCCTTACCTAAAGCTTAGCCTCCTTAAAAGCTCCTCCTAAAGCTTAGCCTCCTTAGCCTAAAGCGTTCCTCCTGATTGTGTTATACTTCTTTCAACTTTCTACTGAGTTTTGAAATGAGTAAATAAACAACGGAATGTGGCAGTAGAGATATTTGGCATTGGCAAAACTGATAATCTATTATTTTTATAATAAAATTGATAATCGGTTATTTTTATTAAAAGATTAATAACCGACTTTTTTTCGGTTAGAAAACTGATAATCTGTGAGTTTTTTTTATCAGAAAATTGATCTTAGTCTTTCGCAAACTTCCAAATTTATGCGCATTTCGTTGTGGGAAGATCTTACTGGTGCAGGCAGTAATAATCCACCGATACTCAACCCCCCACCCCCACCCTGTCGACCAATTGATGAGTTAATGGCTATTTAACTCATTTAATAATTCACAATAGGTTCCATATACTTATGTCAATGAATTGTTCTTCAGGGTGAGGCAAAGGTAACTGACGGATTTAAAAATTAAATAACTTTTTTTGCAGAGAAAATTTGGGAGATTAGATTATGCAAATGTACATACTTACTGAACGAACTGAAATCATCAGTTTATTTCTTGAAAATAATCGCAGTATATACTGTAAGACAAGTTTAAGGTAAGAGACTGACTGCATTTGTTGAATAACGTAAGTAAATTTGCAACAAAATGTTAAATACTGAAAATTATTTACGTTGGAAAAAAAATATTATTGATTGATGAGTCTAGCTCGACAATGACAATTGGTGACTATTTCGAAAAGAGAGAGTGACCATGTAAACTTCCACGACTTCCACAAATATGGTTGCGATATCAAATTTTCAGAACTAATACGGGATTTTCTAACACTGCAATTTAAACAGCTGTTTACACTAGATCAGTGGTTCCCAACCTTCTTCAAGCCGCGACCCACTTTTATAGTAGCCAAGTAATCCGCGACCCACTTTTATAGTAACCAAGTAATCCGCGACCCCCTTTTATAGTAACCAAAAGATCCGTGACCCCCTCTGTCTGCCACCGCAACATTTGCATAATAAAAGCATTTTTAAGAGAGTAAAGAAAACACATTAAATAGAAAATTATATTATATTAATTATATGCATTATATATACATTGTATTAATGTATTATATATATATATTGTATTAATTAATGTATTATATATTTGTGTATCCATGTTGAAATATAAAAGCGTTGGAAACATTTGGTATAAAATTCCTTATAAAAATAATTGCAACTAAAAATAGTTGCGGCGACCCCTAGGTTGGGAACCACTGCACTAGATGGTAAATTGCTCGCAAAGAAAAATGATTTATCCACCCCTGGTGGGACACGAATCCACAATCACTTTGTGCCCGGTCAAGTGCTTTCCCATTAAGCTACAGGCGTCAGACATTCTTTCACTTGCGAAAGTATAGACAAGTCTGACGCCTGTAGTTTAAAGATAAAGCATTTGACGGGAAACCAAGAGACTGTGGGTTCCTATCCCAACAAGGGTTGGTAAATCAATTCTTTTCTTTGCGAGTAATTCATCATCTCATTTTTACCACATCATCGGCTAAGATGAAAATTATTATACTTTAATAAATATTCACAACAGCTTATACCGCCTTTGTGGTGTTATTCAAGGTTTTCCCTAAGGCCAAAGTCTTTTTTAACCATTAAGTTTTTGAATCGACAAATTTGAGACAATTGCCATTCTTTGTCAATGGGAGGGAGAAAATTATCCTTAGCTCTTACCGTAGGTGTGTAGCCATCTAGCCCGAACCCCAAATAATTTGTAATAAATTGAAATTTTACATAGCGTAGAACCTCTCTAAAGCGACACTTTTGGGACTGGACTACAATGGTCATCACTGGTATTCCCCATACATAACAGATTTTGGTGTGGGCAAGATTAATTCCCTACCAGTTCTCTCATAAAAAAATGGTCAAGTTACCAAGGTAGTTACTATACTAGGTCCCACTGTATATAATAATGTATAAATGTACAAAATATATGCTTGGACCGATAAGCGTAATCTGGCTGGGCAAGGGGGCACTTGCCCCTTTTTTTTGTTGTTTTTTCTCCCTGCCAGTTTACGCTGTATTTAACTTCCAAGTTACGCCTATGCTTGGACCCTTCTAATAATTTTGAACACTGCGCTTCTTGCTCTTACTTTGATTTAGTTGCTTGTTGTTAGATGATGTCCGATGAATGGCCAAAATTCAAAGATATCGTGTCCCTACAGGGGATTCACCATTTATCCAAAAACACATTTAATCACATTATACTGAACAATTATGTTACACAACATGTACAGTACATATAATCTTTATATATGTCCAGCATCTAGTGTATTAATTTCTCTTTTAATGTCGAAGTACATTAAAAAAACATACCAACGTTTTTGCCGCCAACATTTTAAAGAGTTTTGACTAAAAGAAGTACAGCAGACTAGTTTGGACAACACGAATTCCGGTTAAGCGAAGTTCGGATAATCGGAGTGCCACTGTATTTTCTGAAACATTCGGCGTCACGGTATAAAATTGTTTTTATATGAATAAAACATGAAATAATGAGAAACCAAGACCGCGATTGACAAACAAATCTCAATTAATCGATTACAAGAAAGAAACATATCACGTGATTCGGATATTAGAATTATTGATTATTTGTTATCGATCGCTATATTGACCTTGAGTCGACCTTAAGTAACAATAAAAGGACTAAAAGAATCATTAATTCCTATAGTGCCCATCCTTCCATAACGTTTCTCGAACTTAAAAAGCTCGAAATACCGAAACAACCATTACTTCGCTCACTAGACCGTTCGGCGCATGCGTAAGTAATGGAGGTATGACGTCACCTCCTGGCTCGGCAAGAGTAAGCAAGCGGACATCAAAGCTTTTTTCTCACCCCACCTCTGAAACTACAAACGCTGTATTCCTCTCCTGCTCAACAATGCAGCTCAACATTGTTTAACGTCAAACCCAACTCAAGATTTCAACATATTCTTCGAGAAATCAGACCCTCAAAACGGTAAGTGTCCTTTGCGATGTATTCCGCGAGTATATAAACAAGTATTTAAAAAGGAAATACATAATGATGCGAGAGAAATCAATGGGCAATTTTCTTTCTCTTTTTTCTCTCGTTTTGTATGCGATGATCGATCTTTAGCCTAAAATCTGTAGAAGAAAATTTTATAGAGGGTCTGCTAGTGACTCTGATTTTCATATGATGACAGATCGCCCTTTTGGGTGATTTATTGGTGATCATTATGCGTGATCTAATTTTTTTCCAATATGGTGGAGACGGAATGATGGATTTGTTAACGTTTGTCCAAGAAGGACTCGCACTTGATTAGCATTTGCTTTCTAATATCATTTCGTCCATTTTCTTCACATTTTTAACGTTCTCCAAAAATGTTTCATGTGCAACTATTTAAAAGGAAAAGAAAGGATAAAAGAAAAGTTATAACCATGGACAACAGTAAAGAATATTTAATATCTTTTAAAGTAAGTATTTGCGCCTTTAAAAATGTGTTTTTTGCGACGACCGTATAATAGCATTAATAATAGTAAACTTATTTTGAAACTTATTTTAACTGATGCATTACAGGAAATATGCAAATCTAAATTTAATTCATTTGAGCAGTAAGCTTTTTAAAGATGATTTCCTCCATTTTTTCATTATATTAATTATCTTGTTTTGGGGCTATTTACTAATGTAAAAAAAATCTTGAACAGTATTCCTGAAAAATTGTTTTTAGGCCGCTTCGAAAATTTCCGAATTTATGCTAGTTGAAAGATTTAAATATATTTACAAGAAAGTCTAACTTAAATATATTTACAAGAAAGTCTAACTTAAATATATTTACAAGAAAGTCTAACTTAAACATATTTACAAGAAAGTCTAACTTAAATATATTCACAAGAGCATTTAACTTAAATATACATAGATGAGAGTCTACATTAAATATATTTTTGCAAGAAAGAAATTGTCTAATTCAAATATATTTATAAGGGTATTAAGCGTGTGTGAATTGAGACGCGCACAACACTCTTGTAAATATTAAGTCTTGTCGCTTACAAGAGAATTAATTTTAAATATACTCACAATGGAGTCTAGCTTAATTACGCTTACAAGAGGATCTTAACTATACTTGCACGCGAGTCTTAATATATTTACAAGAATACAAGAAATTTTAACTTACATGTTCTTACAAGAGCCTGATTTAAATGTCCGTTTACCTACTATGAAGAAAATTCGAGTTACAATCCCGCTGGTGCTGTGTGTGTGTTTTGTTTTCTACTATTTAGTATGGAGGTTCATTTAAACACTATAAGTTTATGTTTATATATATATACAGGTACATAGTAGGTAAATGGACATTTAAATTAGACTCTTGTAAGAACATGCAAGTTAAATTTTCTTGCATTCTTGGGAATATATTTAGATGCGTGTGCAAGTATAGTTGAAATCCTCTTGTAAGCGTGATTAAGCTAGACTCCACTGTGAGTATATTTATATTTAATTCTCTTGTAAGTATATATATATATACACACACACAAATTCTTAAATTCGATTAAAGAAATTATTGTTATAAATTTATATTTATGAGTAACGTCACGGATAAAAACATTCATAGTGATAAAGTTTATTGTTAATTAAATTACTTATAATCCCCATAATTTTTTATAATTTTCACTTAATTTCATTTCTTTGAATATACAAATTTTACAAACGATGGGAGCTTCAAACGAAACAGAATTTAAGCAGGACAACAAGGACCTGAAGTCAAAATATTCCATTAAGATTAATTATTTATTTTACAAAACTTTAACTCTATTTCTTTCTATGTCTTTCATGTTCATTTTAATTAGTGGTTGAGAAAATTGAATTAATACCTCGAGATTCAGGAAATAAAACACAGACAACTGCATTCATTTGTTTTACCACAAAAAATTAATTAGTATCTTTGAAAGTTTTGCGGATTAATTTGTTTTTACTCATTGTTTATTTAAAATTAGTTAACTCGGTATTAAAGAGGCGTTTCCTTTTTTCCATAAAATCTAAACCTTTTTAAAATATTGGTTTATTTAAAATTGAAGAAAAGTTTTGAAGTAATTGGTATGTCTTTACTGACTGAACATTAATTCATCATTTTCAGTTGACCATTTACCTATCGTTACCCAATGAAAGAAAATCACCTTTATGAACTGAATGTTAACCCTATCGACTAAACACTCTCTCTTTTTTTTTATTTTATTTTTTTATTTTTTTGTCGATTGAACATTGTCTTCTCTTTATTGACTGAGCATTAACCCCTCATTATCAATCGAACCTTAACGTATCTTTGTCAACAGAACGTTTCCTCACCTTTATGCTAAACGTTAACTATCTTGAGGAAATGGTAACTCATCGTATTAGCTGAACATCAACACATTTTTTTTCATTCTAATGATTAACATCAGAATAAACAATTTATGATCGTTGGGGGGGGATTATAAATTAATAAATGAAAACTCAACGTTTTTAGAGATGTAACGAGAATTCTTAATGTGGAATAATTACTATTATTGAGTATATCGATATATATCGAATAGTATTGAGAATATCGATGTTATTGTTATTATAGTTATTGATGATCATAGGCATAATATGAAGGGGACAATATGGTGCATGTCCCCCAGTTAGTTTGTTTTTTGGTTTTTTTTTTAGAACAGAGGCAAACTTATTTTGCTATCCAATTTTGGGGAACTTCTTTGCCCCCCCTCCAGAGTTTGCGCTAAATTTAATCCTCAAGTTATGCCTATGTCAATGATCTTCACATCTTCGTAAAATTATGGAGATGTTAAGTTTAATACAAATACAAAAAACAACACAACACACTGTACAAAGGCACAATAATAAACAATACAGTCCGTTAATCTCCCATACAGTATATAGCGAAGAAGCCCTAAAGCTTTTGCTAGCTATAAAATATATATTAGTGGACAACACATACTATCAATAGAATAGTATACTATCAATAGAATAGTATACTATCAATAGAATAGTATACTATCAATAGTAATACTATCAATAGTAATACTATCAATAGTAATACTATCAATAGTAATACTATCAATAGTAATACTATCAATAGTAATACTATCAATAGAAATAGCACATCTATAACAAAATCAATTTTCGACGACCAAAACAAATACTCAAAAAACATCAAAATTTAATATGTGACCACTGCATAAAAACCGAGCCATATTCAAACATCAACTCATTAACATAATAGAGATCTGAAAAAATAAAGAAATATCGCCCAAATCTAAGGTTCTTTAATAAACCTAATTCTTTAAAAATACACTTTTCATTTTTTATTCTATTTGGTAAGAAGTTAAAGGTATTACGGCCAAGGTAAGTTAAATGTTTTCTAGCTATTTCTTAAAGAATAGTACCAATCATTTCTGAGTTCATGACTTCATTTATCAACAGGGACACAGCCACGACCATTAAACTTTTCATTTGACGGAGATTATTGAATTAAATATATCAATTAAATTTTATAATTAACAGAAATATTTTAGTATAATAGATGTACGTTAAAAGAAAGCTCGATATTTTTGAGTTCCATTAGTTTTATTTATGGAATTTTATTAATATGATGACTTTTAAAGATATTCATAGAATACTTTTTATATATCGTTATTTATTAGATTTATTATAAACCATAAAAATGTTAAAGTAAGTAATCTCAATATATATATAGAACGATAGAATTGACATAAAATCGTCAAAAAAAGTTTGAATGGACATAAAATCACCAACACATATGGTGAAGTTTTCATAAGTTCGCCAATACGTAAGATTAAACTGTCATAAGATCACTAACTCAGAAGACTAAAGTAATATAACTTTGCCAAGTCACGAGATTAAATCGATAGTAGTATCTTCATCGCGTTAGAAATAAATTGACATATTATTGATTGGGATAAGTTGAGTGACATAAAATCTTTATAGCAGAAGAATGATTTGACATAATGTATAATTGAGTGGGCATAACGTAGTGTTGAATCGATATGATATAGAGTTGGCAAATTATAGAGCTAAATTGGCCTAATATTGAGTTGAATTGACATAATAAGAAATAGAATTTATGTAATATCAAATTAATATGAAATTTAATTGACGTAATTGAATTGATGTGCCATAAGCTGAAATTGTCATATAAATTTCAATTAACATAGCGCGGGCTGAAATTAATGTAATAAGTATATGATCCACGTAGCTTAAGATGCTATAAATGATAGCTATAAAGCTATATTGCTAAAAATATAGCTATATAGCTAAAAATGAAGTTCTGATAATGTTCACCTGGAGTTTTAAAGCTAAGTTTGCACGATCAATGGCAACGCCATTACCTTCATTTTGAAATGGTTATTTTAAATGATCTGTGAGGTTGAAAAGTAATGAAGCAAGACCTTTGGAGGTAATGATGCTGCCAGTAATGACATTATTACTGACTGTGCAAAGTCCGCTTATAAGACATAAGTTTAACTCTGCATAAAAGTACATTAACATAAATAAGTCCATGGTTGAAAACTGAATTTTTTTTCCCGGACAATTTTTTGTAGTTAATTTACTCCTTCCTTCCTCCCTCCCCTTCTTCCCTGTTCTTTTCTTTTTTCTTTTTTTTTTTAATTTATTACTCAATTAAATATTTTAGTCATCAGGTTATCGCACCTGATTTGATTTATGTAACATTAATCGTAAAAAACTGAGTTTAAAATGCCTGTAATTAATTTTTCCGTTATTGACAATTAATCATCTTTTTTGAAAAATAGAGAAAATTATGTTCACGCTCTAGAGGTTTTTAAAATATTTTGAAATAATTGATAATTATTTTTTATAATTCATAGATATTATCGAAACAAATGTATTTGCTACGTTTGGTGCATAAAAATAATTTCGTAAGTTTCAATTTAATATTTCATTATCAGTTTAATACTTAAATACCAATTATTTTGTGTAAAGAACATAATTCATTGTTTTTGATTGCAAGATAGAAAAGCATTAATTATCGAAGGCCATTTGATAAATTGGAGACGGTTATCCTTAATTAACCACTTTTAATTAACCAAATTAATAATAACTATATATTTTTTGACATAAAAATATATAATTAAGTTATTATTTTTAATTAGAACTGTATGTTCCACACTAGTTTCTAAACATGGTAATGAAACGTGTTAATTTAATTACATTCGTAACACCCCTCCATCGGAGCCACTAAAACCTGTCTCTGGCTTGTCTTTGCGAGAAGAGTGATGCTCCAAAGTTCTTGAATCCTCTCAGACAGTAAACATTGAGTGGTTAATGGTTGCTGTTTTGTTAGATAATTAAATTTTCAAACTTTAGCATATTAAATAAGTTGTTATTTTCAATACTATCTCTTATTTTAATTTCCTACAATTTGATTATACATGCAGTGAAGATGTTAAGAGTGGGAATAAACCTCGCAACCTGTGGTACTCACATTAGCATCGTATATTTTTGAGCGGTTGAAATTTAACAAAATAATTATCATAATTATGTTAAACTGAATATGTATCATAGTTAAATCTTGTAAATACATTCTAATATTTAAAATTGTAAAATGTATTTGTTTCTTTTAAAATTATTAAAACATCGTTAATGACATCAGTAATCTTGAAAACTTGATGATTGGCCCCATATTAAGCAGAGTTCAAATTTTAATAAATTTATGCATTAAGATAAAAGTATTAGATAATTTATTTCCCTAAAATAAGTTCATTTTAAAATTAAAAGAAATATAAGAATTAAATAAATAATTTAAAATAATCTTTTTATATTTTTATTATTCCTTATATAATCTATTAAGAACTGTAAACGCATGTTTGACCAATAACTACTGGGTTTCAAAATCATGTGACTAGGCTGCTCTTTTAACAGCTATTGACAATTTCTTTTTCTTCATTTCAGTGCAGTTTTTTTTTTCTTAATTTATTTTAGTCTTAAAATTATTTGTCGCCTAATATTTCCTTTAATTCTTAAAATTCTTTGTCCTTTAATTCTTCTCTCGTCCTCTAATCCTCTATTCTCATGTGACAATATGGTATCTAAGAAAACAATTTTCGCTCAATATTCTGTTATTCTTTTGATGAATAGAATGGAAAATTTAAGTTATTTTTTTATCTAAGTTTTATAAACGCACGACGTAAAATTTTGAGCACATCATCTACACCTACCTTTAAACACTTTCGATGTCAATTTATAGCTAAGATAAATCATAGTCATTCTGCACTTGAATCTGTCATTAACATTTTGTGCATTGTTTTTGGTCTATTCTTGACTGCATTATCGCATATTGCGCTAACGCAGAACGTAATGCACTCTCTAGAGCAGGGAAGGGGTCTTCAATTCGCGGACGGCAGGCCACCTGCGGCCGCTGACTCATAAAAAATACAAATTGTTTCACACAAATATATTGCCCCTTGCACACTCTCAGTCTTAAATCTATGTATTTTATTCTGTTCACATTTTCACATTTCGTAATAAATATCTTAAAACGCTAGAGAAATCAAATAAGACACAGTCTTTCCTCAATTGTCCTTTATTTAGTTTTCTAACATATATGGGGATTAGGTGTAGTTTTATTGATTTGCAGTGCAACAGTGATTTAAAAAAAATTCAACTTAGGACTCATTGAATTCTATTCTAAATATGTCGGCAAGAACATGTTCCCAACTATCTGACTGTATGCTTTGAGAAGGTTCCTATTCGAGCGCACTTACATCTGCGCATAAGCGTACGCAGAAAGTTCATAAAGTGGGGGTTACAGGCTTACAATGGGGGCTACAGGAGTGCAACTCCATGTATTATGTGTATATACAAAATCACATCGCCATGGAGATACAACACTCATCAACCCTCCCCCACTGGGTACGCCAGTGCGTCTGCGAACAACTCTTTTCAAGATGAAGTTAGTAAAATCAAAAATTAAGATCAAAATAACTGACGTCCGCCTTGAAAACACTCTTAGGGTTGCAACGTCAAAAATAAGACCTGACAGGCTTGTTAAAAATAAACAGTGCTAAAAATCTCACTAAAAGGTTTGATTTCGCTTTATATATTAACAACTAAAAGTTTTATGAAAAGTGTTTTGCTTCTACGTGTATTTTATATTGCGGTACATATATTCAGTCCCAGAGGCAGATCCAGAAAATAATTTCTGGATCTGCCTGTAACAACTAACATAGAGACCTAAAAAAACAACAAAGGCTAATCCAGGGGGCGCGCCCCTCTCTGGATTCGCCTTTGTTCAGTACTAATATTGTTGGCACAGTAATGCGGCCCGCGGGACGACAAGAATAAGTAACATCGGCCTTTGGACTGAAAAATGTTGAAGACCCCTGCTCTAGGGACTTACTTCCATTAATTTTTTGTTGTTTAATTTTGCAATGTATTGCGCTGAGATGCTGTAATGTTGTCGCTGCGCAACGTGTGCGCGGCTGGAAAAACCCGCCGCATATAAATGAATATCATTTTAATTTTGAATTGGGTTGTCGCATCGATTAATCGGTTGCTGTTGATGATCATCGTGTAATCAAAAATTCTAAATACGCAGAGTAGAAGATGCAAAAAAAAGTTATAAATTTCAAACTGTTTTTTCCTAAATTCGTATATTTGCGATCGAATTTAGAAATGGAAGTTCGAGCGCAAATCCGTGATCCAATATCGTGACTCAGCGAATCAGGGATTGTTTCACCCCTTGTTCGGGGTGCATAACAATAGGAACACATGCCCTATATCAAACACGGAGCGTCCAAGTGGGGAGGATTTAAATAGATTTAAGTATTAGTCACCAAATTGGAAAAATTCTCACCGATCCATATTAGCGCGGGACGGTAGCAATCGTCTGGCTCCACACTGTATGCCTATTAGTCAGAGGGGGAAATGTCTCTGGTCGTGGATCAAAACATTATCTGAAAATAAAACTCTGCATCCGAGAAGAGCGGATCTTTTATCGTTTGATTATATCACTTCTTGAATACTAATGTTTACCCAGTTATTAAATGAAATAAATATTATCTAGTATTTTCTGATTTTAATAGAAGCAGTTTGATTACTCAGCGATAAAATTGTAGATACCGGTGTGGAACGCCAAAAAAATAAAAAAATACTGTCACAATAGCTCTATGAGAGTCGGTCACCTTGGAAGATGTGGAGAAATTATCTCAGAAGTTAAAAAAATGGAAAAGTGAAGAGGTTTTTCTAATTATCAAACATTTAATTCACGATTTCTTCCATTACAAAATTTTTAGACTTAAGTAGGAAAAAATATTATGATAATACAGAGATAGTCTGATATATCACTATAATCATTTTTGGCGAGAATTTATATGACACGGAAATGGAATATATATAATTCCAAGGAGCCAACGTACCGATCTCTATAATTTAACCAAACTAAACTTTAAAAAAACATTTAAAAAAAAAACGAATTATTTTTGACATAAAAGAATCTTTCAAAAAAATTTCTTTAAGGATGTTCAATTCGCTTGGATGGTATTATCACGTGTGTATAGTTCGTTCGCAGAAAACTGACCGACGGTACAGTTAGAATTCACGGGAACTGACGTCACAAATAGGCTAGTACATTACAGTAAAAGGGGAGGACGTCATTTCAGAAGTGGTTTTTGGCGCAGACAAACGTTCGCTAAAAACCAGCTCTATAATGACGTATTCCCTTCTGCTGTAATGACCTAGCCCGTTTGTGACGTCAGCTCCCGTGAATTCTAAAGGTACCATCGGTCAACTTTCCGCGAACGAACTATACATCTCCATGATAAAGTTTGAGGGTAAGTTGAATGATTCCATTTTAACTTTATTTTTCAGAATAGTATTAATTTTCTCAGTGTAAATGCGATTAAAAAGGGAAATAGTTAGCACATTAGACCATCGCAACAGTATTTTTGTAATTTTCTTGTAGGGGGGGGTGTAATGGACTTGGATGGGGACGGATTAAGCACTGAGGTGGCGCAGTGGTATTCCATTCATCCAATGTATCGTTGATCAGGGTTTAACTCCTAACGGTTCTGAAGAAAAAAGAAGGAAAAAAGCTTAAGTACTATGGTCCGAAAGTTGGTTCCCTAGGCCTTAAGAGGTTCTCATTCCTTAAAAAATACAGGTCCATTGCTCTACGGTCACGTAGCGGTAACGCCTCCATCTATTATGTCTTTAACCAGGGTTCGACTCTCAGTGGTACCTTTATCGTTTCCTGAGTTCGACTCCCAACAGTGCAAAGAACGCTTACTCAGAGATCTCATAAAGATCGCACTGCTCACTGTAGTCCGGGGTTTGGTTCCCTAGGCCATAAGAGGTTCGGATTCCTCGGAAAACAGTAGGTCCCGGCGCAGCATGACCATTGTAGTCTTTGAGCCGTAAAACCACAAACAACAACCGTTTCTCTGTCCACCGCAGTCCAGTGTAATGAGCTCTATGGAGAAGGTTCAGTTCTCTTAGGAGGAGTTCGGATTCCTCGGAAAGGTGCAGCTCCTGGCGCAACCGTACCTTTGCTGTCCTTGCGCCATAAAAACGAAAACAAACTATTTATGTGTTGACGTACGATTCTCGCGGCAAAGCTAACCTGGTACACTGACAAGGCGCAGAGCAGTATGATTTCGCCAGTGCGATATAGTTCGCCCTTTCTTACGTTAAGAGAGTTAATAGAAGATACATTTCGTACATAAAACATTAAAATAATGCTCAAATACATAAAACATAGGCATATTTGTGCAATTAAAATCTGGTATTTATTAAATTTAGGAAAAAGAATCATTATAACTAGCGCTGATGTCATTCAAGTAACTGACCACTCAGAGGACTTCGTTTGCTTGGCGAGAAATTTGGCGCCTGGAATTTTGGCAACCGCGTTTTTCTGCATTCCAAATTAGGCGATAAATAGCCTAATAATGTTGAGGGCTATCTCATTTTTCGCCAATCTGCGAAAGAATACTTGTTGCATGGGAGTGTGCCGTGGCCTTAACAATGTATAAAGTTAGCTTTGCCGCGAATATAGCTATTACATTCATCGTTTCCAGGGTATAGTTGTTAAACAATACTTTTGACACTCACGTTTGAATTCAGCTAGAGCTTTGTTGTTGTTGTTGTATAAAAGAAAAGGATACGTTGTTCCCGACCTACAGTCTCTCCATTGAGCCTGGAGCGCCTTACCCGCTAAACCGTCGAGGATAGGAGCGAAGCTCTTTTTCTCCGTATATAAGTTTGTAAGATATTATTACCTTTCTCAGGGATAACACAATTGCCAAATAATGGTCAACACACAAAGCCACCGGGGGCGAGTTTCGTGAGGGATTTATTAAATGTGATAATTTTGACACCCACGTTTGAGTCCAACTAGAGGGATTTTTTGTTTTTTGTTTTTTGTACAGGAGAAAAAGAGAGAACGTCCCCGACCTAGATTTTAAACTAGGGTCTTTCCATTGATCCCAGAACGCCTTAATAGTAGTAATATAGTTAGTATCGTGGAGTATGTTCTATCGTGACCTATGGTGGCACAAGTGCGATTCATATACACGCTTAAGAGCCTTAAAGGATGCGGCACAGCCTTCTATAAAGAAGGCTGTGCCACGTACGAACTACATCTGTACACGAGGGATGAACAAGACTTTGGGGCTTACCTTTTGAACCGTCTTCTTATTTTGTGAGTTTAACGGTACAAGGATAGCCAGGGTCATGCTGTTCCGGGGCCTACAGTTTTCCGAGGAATCCGAACCTCTTATGTCCTTGGGAGCCAACCCTTGGACTACGGCGAGCAGTTAGTCGGTAAGCGTCCTTTTAATTATTTGTTTTTGGCATCGTTGGGTGTCAAACTCAAGATAGCGGCGTTCTAGGCGAGGGCGTTACCGCTGCAGAACGTGAACTGGCTTCTAGAAGTGGGCAAGTCAGATGATAGGCTCCGACTTGAAATCGTGAAACGGGTGGGGAGATAGAGAGATGATAATGCACCCCTCCATTGACCTCTTGTGGAAAGTAGCGTGTAACTGAAATATTTAGTCTGGACTTCGATAAAAGTTTCCTAGTTATATTGGGATTGTACCCAAGCGCAGACTCTGGAGTGGGGGGGGGGGTCTTATTGGTCATGACCCTCCAATTTGTTTTTCACTGTAAAAAATTCCAACTTTCATGATAAATGAAGGGTGTTATTCCAAGACCATGGCAAATTCTGTCCTTGAACCCCCCAAAATGAAAGTCTGTGTCCGCCCCTGACTATACCTACTTTCCTTAATAATAACGCTCCCATAGCATAGTGCAATGTTCCTCAAAGGGTGTTTCGTGGAATCCTAAGGTACAGCAATGATCCTTCAAGGATTTCCTCAAGCAATTTGTAAAATATCCCTGGCAATTTCAACATTTTCTGCAACTTGCGTAATTTTTCCCTATAACAACCATAGAATAGGATTAACTATAATAAATAACACAGCTAATTAATAAATAACACAGCTAATTAATAAATAACACAGCTAATTAATAAATAACAGCGTTAACCAATAACCGATATCTTTAACATTAGCTAAAAATACTGTGCAGAAGAATATGTATAGGTAAAAACACAATAAATCACAGTTTAAAATTATAAAAGATCGCTGACAATTGTCTCAAGGGATATATCCCTCATCTTCTGAATGATTTCGTGGTAACAGCTAAAGCCACAAAACGAGAAATGGCAGAAAGGAATGAACAAATAGGACAAATGTTCTATATGGACATGTGTACACATGGACACATGTCCATCTAAAACATTTCTTCTTTTTGTTTATTCCTTTTTCCATTTCTCATCTTGTGGCTCTAGCTGTTATCACGTAACCGTTTTGAAGATGAGGGATATATCCCTTGAAACAATTGTCAACGAGTTTTAATAATTTACAAGTGTGGTTGTGTTTTTACCTAGTTATAACCGATGTCTAGCAACAAAAAAAAGAGTATTATTTACTTTTATATTGATGTGTTTATTGCTTGTTTATGTTTATGTCTGAGAAGTGGCAAATAGCGGTCATTTAAGTTTCCTTTAAATTTTTATTGGGGGCTCTGTGGCTTGACATACGGTAA
>QLNU02014802.1:20002330-20033048 GCA_006491805.2 Dysdera silvatica
TGAAATTGACTATATCCTGGCAAACAAGAAATCAATTATTGAAGATTGCAGCGTACTGAACAGATTTAATACTGGAAGTGATCATCGAATGGTGAGATGTAAAATGCACTTAAATACTAAATTAGAACGACAGAAGCTCATTAGGAAACAAGTAAGTAAGAGGGTGGATTTAAAGAAATTAAAAGAAAATACCGAGGCATTCAAGTTGGAATTAAAAAATCGCTTTTCTGCACTGGAAGGACTTATTGATGAAAGTGATATCTCAGAAGCAAATGAAAACATTGTTAAGACAATAGTTGAAACTGCTGGGGAAATTGGTGGTGTAACCTGTAAAAAGCACAATAGCAAATTATCTGAGAAGACGAAACAGCTCATGAAAAGGCGAAGAGATATGAAGGTGGACAATCAAAATACCAGTTCCAGGATTGAGTACATAGAACTTTGTAAAACTCTGCGCAAAAGCATGAAAGAAGACATAAGAAAATTCAACTGTGAGCTAGTAAGGAAAGCCATTGAAAATAACAAGAGCCTTAGGGTTGTTAAAGGAAGTTTATCTGTTGGGAAGAAACACATCATTGCATTAAAAGGAGAGGATGGCACCGTAACAAGAAATAGGGAAGAAATACTTAGAAGAGTTGAAGAATTCTACAAAAATCTATACGAAAGTAACAGTGGATTAAACGAAGACATTGAAATAGTCGAAGGAACAGCTCCTAAAATCTTAAAAGAAGAAGTTTCATTTGCAATAAAAAGTATGAAGAAAGGAAGAGCCCCTGGTGATGATGGTATTACATTAGATATCCTAAAAGAAGCTGGAGAATATGTAGAAGACATACTTGCAAAATTCTTTACCAAATGTCTTAACAGCGGTAACATACCAAACCAATGGGATTCTGCAACAGTAATTCTTTTGCATAAAAAAGGTGATAAAGAGGATTTGAAAAATTACCGACCAATTAGCTTGTTACCTGCTATTTATAAAATCTTCACAAAAGTGCTAACACATCGCCTGCAGAAAAAATTAGATGCAGCTCAACCAAGAGAACAAGCTGGATTTCGAAGTGGATTCAGTACAGTGGACCATATTCAAGTATTAAGAGAATTAATTGAAAGAACACATGAATATGAACTTCCATTGTGTGTTGCATTTATTGACTATGAGAAGGCCTTTGACTCTATTAAAACATCAGCAGTCATCAACTCTTTAAGATCAACAGACATTGAGGATGTGTACATTGACATGGTGAAACGTGTGTATAAAAATGCAAGTGCAAAATTTCGGTTACATAAAGATACCAAAACTATCAAAATTGGTAAAGGTGTGAGGCAGGGAGATACCATTTCTCCAAAACTTTTTACTTCAGCTTTACAGATGATTTTTCAGCAGATAAATTGGAATAACAAGGGAATAAAAATAAATGGTGAATATTTAAATCATTTGCGGTTTGCTGATGACATTGTTATTTTTTCAACGAACCCATTAGAACTCCAAGACATGGTACAGGAGCTCTCAACTAGAAGTAAAGAAGTTGGACTCAAGATGAACCTACAAAAAACTAAGATCATGTTCAATAATTTCGTAGAGGAAACAAAAATACAAGTTGACAACATTGAGCTAGAAATTGCTGATTCATATATTTACCTTGGCCAGCTGATTTCAATGGATGGCAACATTATGAAAGAACTCAACAGACGTATTAAACTTGGCTGGAGTGCATTTGGAAGAAACAGTTTTATCCTGAAGGGGAAATTGCCTTTGTGTCTAAAAAGAAAGGTCTTCAACCAGTGTGTATTGCCAGTCCTCTCTTATGGATCAGAGACATGGAGTCTAACAGTTGGAGCAATACGAAAGTTACAGACAACGCAAAGGAGCATGGAGAGGTGCATGCTTGGAATAACTAGGAGAGATCGAAAAAGAAACACTTGGGTGAGAGAGCAAACTAGAGTAGAGGACATCATTGTTAAAGTAAAAGGGCTGAAATGGCGATGGGCTGGGCATATTGCAAGAAGAACTGATCAACGATGGACAACAGAAATTCTGAACTGGATTCCAAGAGACCACCGAAGACCTAGAAAACGTCCTCAAACTAGATGGGTGGATGAAATAAGAAAACAGGTTGGGGTGACGTGGAAACGAATGGCCCAGGATAGACTTGTGTGGAAAGCATTTGGAGAGACCTTCATCCAGCAGTGGATAGATAATGGTTGAATATGATGATGATGATATATATATATATATATATAGAGAGAGAGAGAGAGAGAATAATCAACGGAAATCCCATAGAACATGGCCAGTGCCCTATATGCACTTCACCTTGCCCCAGTTGCCCCTTCATCCCAGCTACAGGCCTGCCGTCTACTACCATCAGGAAAATTATTAGTAATAATAAACAGCCCTGGTTAATTTCCGTTGTCGCTTTCAAGGTTTCAGTGATTTTCTCATCGTGTAAAACCTCTTTATTAGGTTTATCAATTTCGTAGCTATTCGGCAAGTTTCTAGGGTTTTCACATTGCTCACTTTTAATAGAAAGGCTGTGTGCTCATCGAGAGCAACTACTGCTGTCGTGCCAATGGGCACTCGTCCAAGACCCCAGAGACAAGGCGCATGTCTGGACTCCTTTTCTCCTTTGCTATTCACGGAAAGAAGCCTGTTTCCCGAGGGAAGAAAGTATGTTTCTTTTGGCAACTTTCACCTCTTGACAAAAAAAATTTTTTTTGGGGTGGGGGGAGAAGATGCTGCTGAAAGATTTTCCTTTCCTCAATTTTTCCAAGTAACTGCTTTCACAATGCAAATACCATTACAGACGTTTTTTCCCCGCGCTTTTTTCACCGGTATGTGTGAAGGACAAAATAAAAATGGCGTATTACTGAAAACTTCTCCCTTACTTTAAATTTAAAAAAAATGATTTATATTCAAGCAGGAACGGTAGTCTAGCATGTATTTTTTTCTATCAGTATATAAACTACACCTGAATAAATCCAAACGTGGTTTATAAAAATAATAAAGTGGCTTCTTAAACGAGTTAAGTAGTATTATAAAACAGGATTTGGATGAAAGTATTATAAATGGTTTGACATTTTATCTAAGTAGGGTTAACGTCTTTGATCGCTATTAACATGGTATCCTTACTATGTTCACCATTCCTTCTGTTGGCTTTCTACGACCCCTATCTTAATAATAAATGGACAAAATTGAAATACACTAACTTTAAAGTTTCAGAACTGCCCTCACCCTACAGAAATACGAATATTATGACATCTCAAGTCCTTGGCAAGGGCCGGATATTATATGAAGAGTAAATATTAGAAGAGCAAGGTATTTGATAAAGACAGCAAAATATTACTTCAGATGCGAACATATTTTTATATCATTCATTAAATTTTAATGTTACAAAATTTTCATTGAGGGAGGACGAAAATCGCTTTCAACTTTAAAAGGAACGTGAAGTTCGATATTAAATTCCTCATGAAAGGGAAAAGTCGAAGACTACTTTAATGCACCACTAACATTTAGGGATTACACGTCTCCGAAATTTCCCCTCATAGGGCATCAGTGTTGGAAATGGGGATTAATTGAGAGGAAATAAATCGATATATATCGGCATGTGCTTAGGTAATAACTTTCTCAGGGAAATTCGAGTTCACTACAACGATTGGAAAATGGCAGCGTTTCTGACATGAACCACGTCACCGTTCCTAATTTCTGCCCGGCAGGAACCTATATCATTACGAATTCCTTTACTTATTGACCGCGACAAGCTGGCACCTAGACCTTTTTTCCCGCTTTTATTTCCCGGGCTTTTTCTACCTCGTTGTCAATTTGGGTCGAGGGTACAAATAATATTTTTCGGATCTCTAAATATTGACGATGCTGTTTGATCGATGTCTATAATGCAGTTATGGATTTCCTTTCGTAACATTTATCCTCTCCTGCACTGTTACTAATAGTGTACACGGGAAATTTATAATGGGGGTTTACAACGCTACTATTTTATATGTACATATATATGGTATATACATATTAAACATATGATATTGCATTTTTCAGCAATCAAAACTTAATGAAAATCACTTGACGACTTTCTGAATTTGACAAAATTTTATGATCTTTTACATTCTATTGAAATTGATAATATTTTGCATGCGGCATAGTTTAACAACTCCTTGCATTACACAGAATTTAACAATTTTTTACATGTAACCGAATTCTACGCCATTTTTAATTCAAAAGTTGTAATCTTTTGACCGAGATAGAATTTGCTTGACCATGTAAATTTGATCAATATTTTAAAACTTAAATTGTCTGCATTATATTTGTCTACGTAACCCCATTACGTAAGTCTTCCTTATCTTAATATTTGTTAAATACTGGTTTTTTTCTTCCGTATTTGTTATATTTTAGTAAAACAGAGAGACAGAGATATTCTAATATATAATTGAAGTCCCATAATTCGAGGGTAATATAAGATGGACATAGTGCATATAATGCAAGCAGAAAATGTTAAAAAAAATTCGGACTTCAGTGGTTGTCATCATTCAAGAACCGCTAAAGAGATAGAAAATTATATGCGCGGCAAACAAGTTCTTTCGCCACCAATTCCTTTTTGAGAGTTTGAGAGCAACGGCACATCATACTCCTGAGGCCGGAATGTCACCTGGATGAAGACAATGTGTTGTTTTTTCTTCCAGAAATGACTTTTTCCAAGAGTTATGAGATTTAGTGACTGTGTTCACCGTTTTCGGTATGAAAGGCAAAGAGAAACATGGTAGATTGCAATGACTGTGGTTTTGTGTGGGTGTGGGTGAAAAGCATCTACGGTTATTGTTGGAAGTAGACGTTTTGAAAATTAATCGAAGATTTAAATGACAAAATGAATGAGAGACTTTGTTTTTGAATTTACTTAGTTTCATCTTGAAACTTTATTGGACTACAAGCTTTTAAATGATAAAAGAGCATTAACGTCTTGCTGTGGAGACAAAAACCGTCCCAACAATAATTGCGCACACTACAGTCAAAAACAATATAGGACCTGATACAGGGCCGCAGAAAAAATAACTACGTCATACTATGACGTAAATATGCAAATTATTACGGTATTCTCTAACAGTTATTATGATCAGTGAATGGAATGGATATTGACAAATGTGATCTGTTTTCATCATAAATATTTTGCGTCTTGCATATGCAATCTAACCTCGATTTAACGATTTTCACAGGACTAGTGAAAATAATCGTTAAATCGGGGGAACACATTTATCGGAACCAATGACGCACTCACGTGGGGGGTGGAAATGGATCCGGGGTCTTCCTTGTGCTGAAAATTTACTTGTGAAATACGCCAAAAGTAACAACTATTCATTAAAAAAAAATGAAGCAACATTTTTTTATGTTTTCAGCCTTCCTGGGAGCAAACATCATGTGCACGCTATTGATCGGAATTGAATAAAAAATTACAGAAAAGAAAACTCATAAAATTTTTTACCAGCAGTCTAAAAAGTACGTGTAAATTTTAATAAGTATAAGATACAAGTGCGTACGTAATTACTACTTTGAAAAGAAATCCTTGATGTTTGTTTTCATTTTTCTTGGGAGTTGGCATTTAACATTGCCTTTTCGATTTTTTCAAATGCATCGAAAAGATCACCGTTCACATCAAAATACAGCAAATACTTATTTACACAATATAAACCAGCATTCGTTTCAATTGAGTAAACTTAATTGAAGTTGATTTTCTGACCACGTTTGGTTTTCTAACTGAAGCTACTACAAGCTAATAACGAAAAAATTATCGCTAAATCGATGAAAGCAACCGTTAAATCGATAAAATTATAACACTGGACTCAATCTAACTCAATCCGGACCAAGAAAAACAATCGTTAACTCGAGGATATCGTAAATCAGGTATCATTAAATCGAAGTTAGACTGTAATTTATATATCTTAGCAAAAAACAAAAATATTATAAGTTTCATATACGTTACAGTAAATAATAAAATACATAGTAACAATAAAAGTGCAATTCGTTTAATCTAATAGCAGTACAAATAATGTGCATAATTGTTTATATAAAAGGGATTAATTTCAATAAATATACACGAGTCAAATTTCAGATCAGTCATCAATGGTCTTCTCTAAAATGATATGCCAGCCGCTTGTTCCGGAGACGTGTTGTCAAGGATGTTTCATGAATAAACCTAAGAATGGAGAACAACACGAAATAGATGGCCATTAAAAGAATGTGTTTTACTTGTTAAACATATACCCTTTGACGAGAAAGGTAATTCCATGGAATGAGATCCCGTGGGCCATAATAGGGAATGCATCAACTGTAATGAAATGCCGGCTTTATTGTCCTCATGGGAACCATTCTCCTCTATTGTAATGATTGTCTAATCATTGTAATGATTGTCTAATCACTCTAATATGGAAGACTATTTTTTTTCAGGTATTACCTTTCATATTGATTATAATTTCTCTTTCTCTTCATACATATATACATGGGCGGATTTACCACTTTGCCACCCCAAGGCTACTTTCTGCCACCCCTTCCTACCCAACCACCTCAATCAGTGGTAGGAACATAAAAATTGTTACATTCAATATACGCCAAAAATTTTTGCGTTGACAATAAATATGTTGAAAAACAAACTCATAAATTGAAACATAAACATTAAACAATATTAACTTATATTGAAGTATTATTTCTTTTTGGTATATAATAAATCAAATTCAATTTTATTGAAATAAATTTTAATTTTAGCAAAAAATAAAAGCCTATCGAACACTGGTATTTAAATGGAAAGCATGATGTCTATCTTTCTTCTCGGCAAAACATCTGATTTGTAAGAGGGTTTTTTATCATCGCATGGCATTGATTTTGTTATATCAGACTCAATACACAAAATTTTGCCACCCTAATATATCATGGTATAGTCTATTGGGAAATATTTCACTGTATATATATATACTTAAGGTTTACATGATTTATTTCTATTAAGTCTTCACCATTTTTTACTCTACTGAATTGTAAACATTTTTCGAAAATCATGTCGTGTTCATAACCGAAACGACAAACTATTTGAATTACAACATCACTAATGATGCAGTGCTGATGGATGTAGATTGTAGTTGCCCCTTTTAAAATAAGAATAATTGCGGTATGAAAAAGTAGTCATCATTTGAGTGGAAACGGCGTAAGTTACGACAGTACAAAAATAGCAGTTCTGTGATAATTTCCACCTCGTAAATTTAAGTATACAGTTGTTCACGAAAATAAATTGATTTGGCATGAGGATGGTTAACGAATTTCTTTTCTATCTCTATGGCAACCGACAAAATAGTTTCACAGACGCCAATGCGTATGCGCGGGGGACTTCTTCAGAAAGGGAAGAATTTTCTTAGAAAATACTGTTATTTACGAAGGAAGATATAATAGGGGCGTGTCAAAGAAGAGGAGGCTGCGAAGTACAGGTAATAGAAGAGGGGACATAATTCGCAGCAAACGATATTTCGCGAATGTATGAGTCAACAATCTAAAAAATTTTCAGTGCTAGAACTAAACAACTGAAGATTGCTGAATGTAGTTCTTCAAATTTCAATATGTAGAAGAGATATGACGTGTTTAGAGCTTTACTCAAAAAGCTGAACTTTATTGAGAATGTAGCTACAGCCCCTTTGTGCCCATGCTACTCTAGGATAAAAATTCCTAAAATATTTTAGAAATTTTGGAAACCGTTTATGTGCTATGCTCCATTATGCAAAAATAAAAAAAGTTTAAACTTTGAGAAAACATATTTTTCGTTAAATGAACTACTTGAGCAGCAATTCCGTTCTCCCACGGTTTCGATAAACATTTTTAATATGTTTCCTTTTCAGCTTGCGGGTGACAGTTGTGATAAATGGCAATTTAAAAACTCGGGTTCAATGTTTGGCTGAATTCTTACGAGCAATGGATTTGCATTACGGAAGGGCAAGCATGGTGTTTCTTACAAGCTAAAATGAAAATTTTTCGATGAGAGTTTTGAAAAGGTTTTCTACTTCTTTCATTAAAACACTTTGAACATGGCTAAAGTTAGAAACTATTCCGTGGATATGTGCGCATTGAATAAAAGGAACTTAGCTGTTGTGAACTGATACTTAACGAGTTTTTTTTTCGTTGTATTTAATGATCTTAATGTTTATGAATAAACTTAAAATGTTTTTCTAACAGGCCTGCACAATTCAGGAAACAAAACAGACCTCAGTCAGTAATATAAACTGGCTAAGTATTATGAAATTCAGCAAAAACAGATCCTTTATTAAATGATGTTTCTGTCTAAAGAGTCGTGGTTGAAATATCATAAATATGGACATATAAAATTAAAAAGTTTATTACTAAAGACTGGAAGTTTAGGCTCTATAAATGGCGATAAAAGGCAGGTAAAAAGCCACTTAAAAAGTTAAAAACAGGCATTAAAAAGGCACTTTAAATTATGGAAAAAGACATTTAAATCAATAAAAAAATATGGAAAAAGACATTTAAATCAATGAAAAAAAGGCAATTAAATAAATTTAGGGTATAAAGACCGGCTATAGAAATCTAATGCACATATTTCCTCTACTGTCTTAAAAATATAATAAAAGAAGTATACGTTATTGAAAAAAAATTAAAAGTGCGCATTTTTTTAATATTTGAAATAGAAAATTTTTACTTACAAGATAATTTTAGATGGGTTTATTCGAACAACCTATCTCCTCTTATTGCACATTACTGTGATATGTTTTTTAAATTTTCAGATGCGAAATCTTAACGCCTATCCGTTGGTAACATTTTGTATTGTGAAAAAAATCATCCACTTCAACTGAAGTGACGGGCGCATACCTAATGAAGCATGCCATGGTAGGGGACATGGACAGTTCTACTATACATCGCCACTTAGAACTTTTCCTATATTGGGAGCGGTCAAGTATTATGCAAGCATCTTTTGGGGGGATTGCTGTTGTGCTTATTTTCCTATGTTAGCCAATGTTAATTTTTGCTTACGGAGGGGGTATAAAATGGCCAAAATATTGCTTACGTAATACTTGAACTTTCCCATTCATAATGAATTCAGAGCCTTGATTCGCATGTCCGATTGAGGGGGGGGGTTCTGACCATATAAACAAAGTACCCGTACATGACGGTATCCGTTAAAAGGGTATATATGTGTAGAAATTCTAAAAAGTATATAAAAATGCAAATCAAACCAACTCAAAACATAGAAACATACCGAAATAGGCATTTACGGCAAAAAAAAGTAAAAAAAAGGCATCTGCGGCAAAAAAGTAAAAAAAAAAAGGGAATTTTCGGCAAAAACTTCAAAAAAGGCATTTTACTAAAAAATAAATAAAAATATTCAAAATAAGGCATTTATGGCATTTTACTTGAACTTCCGGGCTCTACTTATTCCAAATTTTAATGTGAGATATTACGCTTTTTTTTAGTTAACAAATTAATCATGTTCTAGTGTTACTTGCATTATAAATCTTCAGTTTATCTTCCAAATGTTTGTCAATGGGAAAAACATAGATTTCTACAACTGGTCACCCAACTTAGGCAACACTATCTAGAGTGGTGTCGAACCAACCTCACTGAACTGTCCTAGTTTGAATAATGTGATGTTTGGCAACAAATCCTGCTTCTCTCTTAGCGCAGATGACAACCATATTGTGAAAATATGGAGTATATTTGTACATTCCTTTAATTCGGCGGCAATGGCCGAGAAATATATAAGACTATCACACCTGAGTATTAACACATTATAGTCATATTGTCATTATTCCGGGAAAAAAATATTTTGAACCAAAATTTAATTTAGTCACGAAAGGTTAATTAAATACCAATAAAATAGCCGAATATAAGTCTTTGATAAAGTATCTTTTGCAATTACGAATTTTACGGTAATTTATATATTATTGAATTTTATACAATGCACATTATATAAAATTTCTAGCTTTTTTTCCTTACACCCAAAGATTTTTGCATTTTCGATTTGTTTCTGCATTTAAACGTTAAGGAAATCAGGCGTAAAACCCCGTTCCTGAGAAAAGAAGTGGTTCGTATTAACGAGGTTCTGAATTAATATTTAACCGTTTTTATGTGAATTTGTTTTCTGATATTTTGTATTGTATTTAATTGTAAAAAATTGTATTTATATTTTTTACATATGTATGCACATCGTGCATGTAAAGCGTCAAATTGAAAAAGCTCTTTTTTTCGGAGAGCGTCTTTTTCTTTCTTTTTTCTTTTTCTTTTTTTACGAAATTTTATTTTTAGCAAAGAAATTATTTTATTTACAGGTTGTAAGGTACATGGTAAACTTAGCTCAATTTTTGTGAAAATGGGATATTCTAAATTCTAGTTTTATTTATACTGATCTTGAAAATATGTTAGCACAAAAATTTTCACAAGTGCTGTATTTTTGCGCCTGCCTTCAGAATGCCTTTTGTTCGACAAATATTTTTAGAGCTAAAATTAATCAAATGTGCTGTTCGTAATTATGATTCTATCGAATAGTTCATCAACTTTAGATGCTGAAAAATATGTGCACATGCTCAACATGCCATTCCTGTACAGAATCTAAATTCAGTTAAACGTATAAGTCTGTTAAATAGAAACGAAATGTTTGTTGCATTGTATCTGGGAAGATAAAGGAAGAAGATGAAATAGAAAAATAGAGAAAAGGGTTGGATGGAAAAGTAGGGAAAAAAGATGAAATAGAGAAATAGGGGAAAAATGAGATAGAAAAGTAAATAAGGTAAAAAGACGATATAGAAAATAGATAGAGGAAAAAGATGACATAGAAAAAGACAAGGACAAAAAGATGAGATAGAAAAATATGGAAAAAAAGATAGGGTACAAAAATAAATAAAGTAAAATGACGAAATAGAAAATATATAAGGGGGAAAAGATGTAATAGAAAAATAGGCAAGGAAAACAGATGAGACAGAAAAATAAATAAGGAAAAAATATGAAGTAGAAAAATAAGGGGGGAAAAATGAAATAAAAAAATAAATAAGGTAAAAAGACGATATAGAAAATAAATAGGGAAAAAAGGTGACACATGAAAATAGATAAGAAAAAAGGATGAGATAAAAAAATAAACAAGGAAAAAAGATGAGATAGAAAAATTAAAAAGGAAAAAAGATGAGATAGAAGTTGAATTATGAAAAGTCTGGGACAAATCCCAATCTTGACGAAAAGCAGAGATAACAATCGTAAACCTGAACATATGCTCATCTTATATATTTATTAATATGTTATAAGCTGTAATAAGATATGTATTATCATGAAATAATATATAAATTCTCGACGAATTTTTCTATAGGAAAACAACACCACTTTAAAAAAAACCTATGACTTTTTTTCCAAAGTAATCTTTTGTTTTCTGAAAAGTGTAAAGATACGTAAGTTTGTTTTTTTAAAAAAAAAGGATACAAAGAATGATTTGAAAACTAAGCTTCCATTTTTTGGTATCGTTAAGAAGAATGCTGAGATATATCTTGAGTCTGTTTTATTTTCTGTGCTTTTCTCTTTCTTCCCCGATCAATAGTTGTCTTACCAAAAATAGACTCGTAGCTTATCCAGAATTCAAAACAGGAAACCGACTCGTGTGGCACCGAAATGTCTGCCTCACAAACCAGGCTCCTTCATCCTGCCTGTGTATTTCACTTGCCTGTAATTACGCTATGGAGGGTCATGCATATATTACAGACATCGATTTCATGACGGCACAAATTACGGACAGCGGCTTTTTTTTTTTTTCGCCAAAAGTGAGTGTAAGTCGCCAATTGTGTGGAAACATATCTCTATGCTTTTTTCGATAATGAACAGACCCGTGTTCAGAATTTAAAAAAAAATGGATGTTTTCGATAAAAAAAAAAAATAAAAAAAAAAAGGAAAAAGGCCTTAATGAAAAAGCAAAATATTCTCTCATAAGAAGTATTCTCTTTTTAAAGCTAATATTGTTCAAATGGGGGGATGTCCCCCATATCCCCTCTTTGTGTACATTCCTGATTATTAATTTGTGACGATGAATGTATAATGTGATGAGGAGCACGTTCTTGAAACAGAACGGAGCATAAGTTATAGGAAGGGATTTGTAATTACAAGCAGTTTCGTTAATTAAACATTTATATAATCGAACACGATGTGGCGGAGACGAGTCTCTGGTGCCACAAAGACATTTTCTATCAAACTTAACAGTTGCAGTCTGTGACCGGAGACGCCGCCCAATACAAAACAATGCATTTTTATATATTGGGAGGCGTCTCCTTTCACGGACTTTAACGGTTAATTTTGATAGAAAATGTATGAGTGACGCGTCTCTTCCACAACTCGAAAACGTGTGAAGTGAAATATAAAGATTTTGATAAAAATAAATATTGCTTATAAAAATTGTACGTCATTATTTGAATCGATTACAACCTTGTCGACAATAATTGGAATTATCATATATACAATGTCGTTTAATCATCATCATATGGTCTACATCACCTTATTATCTGATCAAGATTATGTTGTGCATGTTTACTTATCATTGTTGCCATTGGCAGGGTATGGGAAGGCTTTCTGCCGTCGCTTCTCTAAATTATTTGATAGACTTCCCATTATAGGTGAAACATTTCCAGAAGACGTGGAACAAGAAATAGAGAAATTCCGTGATTCTGTACGAGAATTTCTCTACGTGAATTCTACGTGAATTCTGTACGAGAGATTCTGCAAGAAGAAAGTAATTTTTCCCTTTTATGTATTGGATGCATGGATGAGATTCCAGTTTCTTTTGTAACTCTTGGTGATGAGAAAAACGTTGTTTTAAATTGTGGAATGGACATTATCTTATTGTTGTCTTATCATAATTGTTTTATCATTATCTTATCAACGAAGAAGAGGGGAAATAGAAGAGAAAAAAGTCAAAACGAATTGATTGAGAGAATTGATAGCATGAATTCGTCAATAAGTGAAATGCGATCTGCGTTTAGAGAAATAACGAAAGAGTTTGGAATTATATTGGAAGAAAACAAAAGGAACGAACGTGCTTTAACAGAAATTAAACAGGATGTAGACAGGTTATGCCGACAGGCAGAGGATTGGATGGAGGATAAAGATCACGAATTGGAAATTATGCGAATAGAAAACCAGGATATGTATTTAGATCTAAATAAAATTGATCAATACATAAGACGAAACAACATTATAATTGATGGTATCCCTGAGAAACAAGACGAAAATTGTGAAGAAATTGTAAAAAAAATCGGTAAAGAATTAGACATGGAAGTATGGGATTACGATATACAAAGCATTTATAGATTATCAGAAAAAAAAAAAAATATAATAGTCAGATTCACTAGCGTCAAAAAAAGAAATGAGTTTTGGAACAAAAGGAAAAATGGGATTACAATAAACAAACTAAGATACGACGGACGTGAAAAGATTTTCTTCAATGAACATTTAACCAGTTGTAACAAGTACTTATTAAATGAAGTTTAAAATTCAAAAGAGAAAACAACTGAAAATACGTTTGGACCACGAATGGGAAAATAAAATTAAGAGAAAATGAAAACTCAACTATTTATGATATCCAGGGATTACAAGACATAAAAGACTTAAAATGATTAACGGCTATCCAAGAAACAAGAGACCAAAAAACTGAGAAAAAAGATACAATCAAACAAACGGGAAAACAAAATAAGACAAAAAAAAAACGGACCTAACGACAAAAGAAATAAATGCCAATATAAGACACTTTATATGAATGCACAGAGCATAAATAATAAAATAGAGATAATTGAAAATATCGTCGAACAACAACAGGATCCTGAAATCGTCATAATTACGGAGACCTGGAAAAAAGATGATTGTGAAACAAGTCTAAATAGATATAACGAAAATGCTATATATAGGAAAACTCGAAGAGGGGGAGGTATTACTATGTACTCTAAAATAAATATTACTATAAAATTTCTAGATGCAGTAGAATATTTGGGGGAAAATATTTAAATAATGAGGGCAGAAACAGATGGTAATATAATCATGTCACTATATAGACCACCCTCAGGAGACATAAACTTCTTCTTAAGTATACTAGAGAACAAAATAAATTACATTCAAAATATAAATAAAAAAGTTAATGATAGTTGATGAATTTAATATTAATATAGGTAATGAAAGTCGAGATAAGGATAAGCTATTTGATTTACTGGAATCCATGGGGTATGAAAACCAAGTGTTAGAACCCACAAGAATAGTATTAAATTCAAGCAGTACTATTCACTTACGTTTTACAAATATACCAATGGACCTAACTATATTGGAGATACATGTAAGTGATCATAAGCCAATATTAATAAGATTAACAAGCAACACTAAAGTTAAACAAACTGCAAGAAAAATTAGAAATTACTCTAAGAAAAATATAGACAAATTTAAAACAATATTACAGAACACAGATTATATAGCAGATAAGCATTAGATAATTGAATCTGTGGATATGAAAACAAAGCGGTATAAACCTACAAGAATATTATTATTAACTGCCAGTACTATTGACTTGTGGCTTTAAGCAATATACCAATGGACCCCAACGAGGTTGGAGATACACGCAAGTGATCATAAGCTAATAATAAGACGTTAACAAGCAACACCAAAAGTTAAACAAACTGCAAGAAAAAAATTAGAAATTACTCTAAGAAAAATATAGACAAATTTAAAACATATTACAGAACACAGATTGGAAAGTCTTGGAGGGTCTCAACACTGATGTGGAAAAAATATATGGTACATTTATAAAAATTATAAAAACTCATTACAACATCTGTTTCAAAGAAGAAAGAGTAATAAAAAACAAAAAGCCGTGCTTTCAATAAAATTATAAAAACTGAATAAATAAAAATAAAGTATATAATAAATTTATGAAAAATAAATAAAATCAAACTGGAAATAATTACTAAAAAGAAAAAAATTAAATAAAGTAATAGGAACAAAAGCATCTACCTTAATAATAATCTGTTACAAGTATTACCTAAATCACACAAAAGCATTAATAAATTGTTAGAAAGGAAAAAATAATTTTAAATAGCAAAATTATTTTACAAAATAAAACGTGAAAGACGTAACGGATGAAACAGCAGTTGCAGGATGCACCACGCGATTTTTTCATAAACTTAGCAAAAAATATTATAAATGAGAAAGATATAGAATAAAATCTGGATATACAATTTACTGCAGTCCTCAATTAATAGTATAAAAATTTAGGAACTTTCACTCAAAATGAAATAAAAAAATAATAGAAAAATGAAAAAACAAATCTGAAGGATATGCAGGACTTAAACCTAAAATAATAAAAAAGTGTGCTAACGAACTGATAAAACCACTATTCGAAATATATCAATCTATAATTAAAACAGGCAATATACCAAAGGAAGGAAGAAGCAGATTATAATTTATATACAAGAAGGAAAAACAGGAGATAGAAAACTACGACTTAATATAGAGTTTACTCAATCTTTTCAAAAGTATTTGAAAAATTATTATATAATGAACTAATAAACTTTTATGGAAAAGAATAAAATTTAAATACCAAAAATCAATATGGATTTAGAAAAAGGTAAAATCACAGTAGTTGCATAATTGATAAAACTGTAAATAAAATACAGAAAAATTAGAAAAATAAAGAATT
The DNA here is from genome assembly GCA_006491805.2 of Dysdera silvatica. Lineage (NCBI taxonomy): Eukaryota > Metazoa > Arthropoda > Arachnida > Araneae > Dysderidae > Dysdera > Dysdera silvatica. Next base: position 20,018,026 of record QLNU02014802.1, read on the forward strand.
TGTAATGGGATTATATTTTGATCTGAGTAAGGCCTTTGATGTCTTAGATAGAGGGATACCTCCCTCAAGAACGAAAAGAGTAGTATCCGGGGAAGCTACAATTATTAGAAAGTTACTTAAAGGATAGAAAACAGGATTGTATAAATTTGAAAGAAGCTATCTAAGCAAGAATCCAAAAATAATTATGGGTCCCTAGGGTCAATACTAGGTCCACTTTTATTCATTCTAGACATAAGCCATATAGTAGAGGCCTTGAGAAGCGACATAAGCATATTTGTTGATGATATTGATTGATTTTAGAGAACAAACACAACAGGATTTCATAAGAAAGGCAAGAAAATAAATTACTAAATTTGGGAAAATGGATGTATGGAAAATGATCCACTCAGGCTGAAGGACAAAACTATAATTATTATATTTGATTTAATATAAACAAAAAGTCGATATCGAGGAAACACTGAAATTAGACAATAAAAATTATAAGTAGAACAAATGAAGTAAAAATTTCCAGGAATTGAATTAAACGAGCACTTGGAAACAAACATACATAAAGGAAATTTCTAACAAAATAAGAAAAATGCAAGTATAATTACAAGGTTAAATGACTTAATATCTTACCACTGTAAAATAACACTATACTATTCATTGATATATAGTCACATAGTTTATGGAAATATTTTGTGGGGTAGGGCAAACAACACAATAATTTTTGCCACCCACGTATTAATTACAGCTCAAACTAGAGCTTGTGTAATTTTGGAGAAAAAGAGACGCTTTCCCCATCCTGGATTCGAACCAGGGTCCCTCCGTTTAGCCCGGAGTGTCTTGGACCGCTAGACGAATGAGGACAGGAAACAGCGGCTTCCTTCTCCAAAGATATTTATGTATTCCCTGGAAGCTTTTTGAAGTTGACCATATTTGGTGAATTAGTTATCTCGGTGGATTATCTTAACAGGGTAAACAAAGTAAATATAAATCAATAATTGATAGATTATTAAAAAGAATAGGATACAAAACTAACAAATGTATAAAACAAATAAATTTAGAAAATAATATAATAAATATGTATAGAAGAAATACACACATGTAAAATAATAATGATGATATATTTAAGAATTAAAACGGGTAAATATGACGAAACTATAAATATAGACAAAAATTCAATGACCGGAAATACAAGATCAGGTAACACTTTAAAAACGGAAAAAATAAGAACAAATGTGGGGAAAATATATAAATTATTATGGAATTGATAAATGGATTAAATTACCAGACCATATAAAAAATCGTTTAAGAGAAAGAGTTTAAAAGGAAATTAAGAATTTACTTAGTAGAAAAACAAAAATATAATGGTCATACTGGCCATAACGGGAACTAGAATAATAATACTTGTTTTTGTTTTGCTATGCTTCTTCCGCGCACTGAAATGTAAATTTAGCATGGAAATAAAATTTGTATTGTATTATATTATCTTCTCAGCATTATACAGTGAATTCGTGGTAAGTCGAAGTCCGATAAGTCGAATATTCGTGTATGTCGAAGTTTTTACGCAGTTCCGGTCCCATCTATTAAAATTCAACGTAAATTTTTTCCTTTAGTCGAAGTGGACATCCTTTAAGTCGAAGTTCGCTTTAGACGCATCGTCACCAGGCGCGAGTGCGATGTCGATCCGAAATGTAAGAGGCTACAAATGCATGTTTTCCTGATGTTGGATCCGTCTTTTTTTCTTTTTTTGAAGTGTTTTGAATCGTACAGGAGCCAGAACAGTAAAATTCCTCTTAGTAACGCGATGCTATGTGGAAAAACTATGGACTTTGCTAGTCTGTTGAAAGTGGATGGCTTCAACGCAAGTCCTGGATGGCTTGAGAAATTCAAGACAAGGCACAACATCGTGTTCGGGACTTCGAAGGAAAATATGTGTCCAGTGAAGACTGTGAAGAGCGAAAAGGCAAAATTTCGCGACGATGTATCGATCGCGCTACGTCATCTTGAAAAGTAGAGATAACGTATACGAAATTTTGTTCGTGTTTTTACAAAAGGTTAATAATTTCATAAAAGAGGAATTTCTCAAAAACAATCCAAAAGAATCCGATTTTTTGAGAAAATATAATTAATATAAGTATCGTTTCGTGCATTTAAAATATGGCTAGGTAATGCAAAAGTTGCATTGAGCAATAAATAATACAGTACATAAAATGAATAACTTCTAATTCTTAATGTAATATTCTGCTTTTTGGAAACGAAGTTACTGTATAAAACGATAAGTCTAACTTACGATAAGTAATTTACGTTTTATGTAAGTCCAATCAACGACAAATGTTAAGTTGAACTTCCGATAACTCGAGGTGTTTAGTCGGTCCCCAGGAATTCGACTTATCGCGAATTCACTGTATTATCAATTTTTTCTTATAGTCATGACATTACCAACATTGTTTTATCATCATCGTTGCGTTTTCACCACTACGTTGTGAACATTATTTTATTACATCGTCATCATTATCTTATTACATTGTCATCATTATCTTATTACATCGTCATCGTTATCTTATTGTATTATCACCATTATCTTATTACATTGTCATCATTATCTTATTACATTGTCATCATTATCTTATTGCATTATCGTCGTTATCTTATTGCATTGCCATCATTATCTTATTACATTGTCATCATTATCTTATTACACGATCAACATTTTATTACAAACATTAATCGAACGATTGTCATTAACATACACACTGACATAATTGATGCCATCATCTGTCATGATCAGGTATTGATATTTTCTTTGCGAACACACAATAACAACCATGTTTTCGCCATCAAGACAAGTTCCATTAATTGACCCACTGTTCTGATTTTTACAGGATAGTGATAGAACAACGATTAATTTGATTATTAATTGAATTAATATTTAATGAAGTCCTTCCCAGTATCGTTCATTAGGGACCGACAGGCCATTCTAACATTATATTCTATAATTGGCATCTAAAAACTTAGCATAGCTCGTCGTAAATAAAGAAATTTTCAGGAATATAAAGCACAAAATTTTATGATAGTGGACATTGAGATCTTATTTGAGCTATATAACACAGATACCAATGCAACAAACTTTTCATAAAAAAATCCCCTGAGAAAATCTACTTGCTGGATAAGTTCAATCTAAATAATAAAAAAAATGCAAGAAATTAAATTTAACTTTTTAATAAAGGTCATTTGCAATAAATTTAAATGAGAACTTTCCAAAATTAATAATTTTAATTTTGAACTTAAATTAAATCGTTTGACATGAGTTCCAAATATGAATGTACTAGCATTATTTAATTATAAGTGCCGTAGTAGCTGAAATCTGTGCCTTTTAATTATCCAGTAGTTAAAATACACTCACAACTCGTAGTTCCCATTCCAGTAGACTTGAAATTATGGAAATATAACATAGTTAATAATTTGCGTTAATTAGTATTGTTATTTATACGTCAATTAATATCCATTCGTATGCGTAAAAATAACAAAAATAATTTAATTTTTATGTTTTTTAAATAGTGTAAATTCAATAGTTAAAGTTTTTACACTGTTTGGTTGTATCTATATTTTTACCTAAAATTTTCTGCAATATTAGCAAGATCTGATTTATAAACATGTAAATTTAGTTTGATTAGTTGGAAGTTCCTTTATTAAAAAATATTTTTCAATTCAAATCACAACTCGTCAACGAAACCTCCATCTATAAAAAAATAATAATGGAACTGCACAAAATTATATGGGGCTAAACCGAGCCCTCTCTCTCTCTCTCTCTCTCTCTCTCTCTCTCTCTTGGTTTTGCGCATGCGCTTGTCGTCTACCCAGGATGCCTCCGACTCGTAGACGCCATTGAAGAATGTAAGCAATGAAATACCCATACGATTTGCAGACGTAGTTTCCGATTTTTTTAATAATTTTATCAGTTTCCCGTGACATCCATCGATAAATCCAAATCATCGATTTTTAATATCATTATTTTTTAATTTTGCAATCGGTCGATAAGCGCATTAGCCTGGCTTGTAGGGACGTGAAGAGTTCTTCACGACCATGGAAGACACTGGGAGAGGTGAGCATACGTCACCAGAATCTTAATACATTTTAAAAGATATTTATATAAAAATTTTCCGTATAACATATTTTTTCCAAGTTAATTTGATAAAATAAATTTTAAATTAACTTATATCTGATCCATACTTTTCACTCATGGAAACGTCTATCAAACAATAATATTTACTACAACCTTCATGTTATGTTACCATGTTAAAAACATCATATGGTTTCAAAGTTACATAAATATATATATTATAGTATTTTATTTTATGTAATATCGTAGCTTTTAGCGATTTGTAAATGTCATAATTTCTGTGCCTATAATTGACTTTAGAAAAAATGTATCAGATGCAAAATATTTTTGTTTTGTTTTTCTTTTATCTTTCAAGCAGCTGTAATTGGAATTATTAAGTATATCTTTAATATAAGATAAAAAGTCTTCAAATCTAATATTTTTAAATACAAAATTTTAATCTCAATTTTATATTTTTAAATAACCTTTATTTTCGACAACCTTTTCATCTATTGAGTTACTACTTTAGAATCATTATGTTTTCTATTTCATCATAGAGTTTCTTCATTAAAATATTCCTGAAATATTTAATTTTAAAAATATATACTTTTTGAAACGACTTTTACCTTTTATTTGAGTAATAATATAATTATAACAGTCCGTGTAAAATTTTTATGTGCATCAATAATTTATGAAACTCCAATAAAATCAGATAATAATAAATAACAATAATAAGTATATTATATAATAATAGATAAAACTAGCTATATATTTGATAATATATATAATAATGGACATATATTAGATTTAGTAATATAAAATAATAATCCATTAAAACCAGAGGAAATATACTTTGAATTCAATTCACGATCGTAGTTTTCAGTTTAATATTTGCTTTAAAAACTTGCTTTTAAAAGAATTTTAACTAACTTTAAATTTTTAATTTTGTAAGTAAATTAAAAATTACTTTTTTATTTCATACGAGTTTTTCTTTTTCTTGAGGAAGAAATAGTTTTCAATTTTAAACGAGTTTCAAAATCGAAACAATTTAGTTATAGAATTGTGCGTGTGTGTGTGTCGGTGTCAAATATTACTAAAATTATTTTAAAATATGTGGTTATTTGCTACCCTATATACATATATATAATTTCATAGTAAGTGTTTAATTGACAAGGCTTGCTTTAAAAAAAATACTAAATAATAAGGATTGTAGTGAATAGAACAAAATGTTTTGTAATAAGATAATGTAACGAATGTTATTAATAGCTAATAAAATCAATTTAACAGCTATAGATAAAAATAAAAGCATAATTTCTGAAATAATGATAATCTATTTTTTTTTCTAAATTGTGACTCCGTTCTTGTATGAAAATGGCGAAATAATCCATATTCATAATGATATCAAATACACAGCAATTTAAAATACCAGAATATGCATAGAAATAATCGTAACTTTACACTAGAACTCCATTAAATATTTATTCTAGGATCTGATATTAAAACTTTTTTTTTTTTAAATTTCACTACGTAAAATTTATGTTCTAGAACTTCACTACATGAAAATTTTCTTTTAAAATTTTAAAAATTCACCAGAAATGTTGTCCTAGAACTTCGTTTTTGAAACCATCTCGGTCTCTGAAACTTATTTTTATTTATTTATTTTTTATGTCGATCGATTTCCTTCGTTAATTTCAACAAAAAGGCTGCGCCTGTGAAGTTGTCTTCTCAGCAGGAGCCCCATCTTTATCCAAAACACAACTTGCAGGGGCGTCTCTCTGATATTTGTAACAAATCTGCTGATATCTCAATTATTGCAATTAAAATGTAGTACGAGTTCGATACATCATTAGAATTATTGTTTTTTATTTCATCGATGAAAATAAATTAACATGTTTTCTAATGCAGAAAATCTTTGGAACCCATTTAATTCTTTAATATTAGTTTGTATATTACAGTGTTTTTCAAATTTAATTCTTTAATATTAGTTTGTATATTACAGTGTTTTTCAAATTTCTTCAAGCCGCGACAACCTTTTAGAGTAACCAGATTGTATGCGACCCCCACTCTGTATACCGCCGCCACATTTTCATAAAAAAAGTATTTTTAACAAAGTAAAGAAACGCATTAAATATTAAATAATAATAATATATTAATGTATATTATAAAGTTAACGATCAGATTAGTAGAATGCTGAAATATAGCCATGGTCAAATATAAAATCGTTGGAAACATTTGGTATAAAATTCCTTATAAAAACAATTGCAACTAAAGATAAATATAGCGATCCCAGAAATCAGTTCGCGACCCCCTTAAGGGCGGCGGCCCCCAGGTTGGAAACCACGAATATATTAAAGCCAGAATTTTTAAGTTATAAAGCTATGACATGCATCACTAAAAATAAATTATTTTATTTCTACAAAATAGCTCCTTAAATAGCATTAATGTTATTAATAAAATCTTCGTTAAAATATAAGATCGGTTAAAAATATATAGAACATAGGAGCTGGATTTTAAACTCATAGAAATCATAAAGTAAGTTTTAAAGAATTTCCGAATAATGCATGTATTCAGTTAATGTCAGTGTGATTAATCGAATTAATATTAATAATTAAAATATTGGCAATAATGATAATCCACTTGTTGTATTTCAATATAGAATAATTAATAAACGGAATTAATTCATTTTAAGTGGTAGAACGTTATGCATAATTTACCAAATGATTACTTGAATAAACTACCGGCGATCATGTCCAATTTAGAGCTGATTAGTCAATATTACTGTACTAGTTTTAAGTTGGTGGTGTGATATTCGTAGGGTGTTTATTTGCAGTGTAGGGAATAAAAGGTATTTCTGAATTCCCCACAACTGAAAACACAATCCTGTAATAACATGATTAATCGATTAGAAATAATAATTTTGATTATTTCCATCGATTTGGCGCAGAATGTCCATTGTTGTCCTTGCGTCATAAAAATGCATCCAACCAAATTCCTATCAGTAAATTATGTCAATATTTCGTTAAATATACTCTCCTGAAAACACAGCGTCGCTAGATCGGCCAACTTTTCCAAAAATCTACACATGCACACAACCATACACATACTCATTAAATGCTAACGAATGTTCGGAATCCGGGGAAAATTACGTTAAACGTGTTCTTAATTTTCAACGTATTTTAAAAAGCAAGGAATCTCAACATTTGTGAAATTTAAATTTTATTTCAAATTTTAATTTTAAAACTAAATATAAAATAAAATTGTTTTTGTAAAGAATGTTAACTTAGAAATTAATGCAGCAATTAACGTAAGTACTTGAGTCTTTTCCAAGCTAACTCGAAATTGAATGCTACCAAACGACTTTTTGCCGCTTAAGTCTTGTATCGTACATTTTAATTAAAAATGGATTGCTGCGTCCTTGTTGCTTAAACACTACTAAACGTTGTTTACTTCCCACTCAACCCTTTAGAAATTTTATCGACAAAAAATCTAAATCTTTGAGCAGACGATTTAATGTTTGTCTTTTCGGTATTCGCATGTTTTTAAAACTCCAATCATTGGCGAAAGGTACATATAAAAAAAACTCAACTGAGGATCAAAAAACTACATTTTATTTTCAAAATTTTCAAGAGTATTAGAATATGAAAACCATCATTTAGGAAGAATATTAGCAATAAAAGGAAACGATTTTTTTTTATTTTAAATGAAATTGAATATCTTGTTACGCATTTTGCTTAAACTGTTCGTTAAAGTTTATCGTCTGCTTAAAAGATGTTTTACGGCAAGTAATATTTTATGCAATTTACAGCGTGCATTGCAAAATAAATACAATAAAAAATAAACGTACAGTGAAGCACAAAACAACACCTAAGTATACACTATTTCATAATAAACAATATAAGACTTCATATTAAATAATACAGTTCTTCATAACAAACAATGCAGGCGCGTATACAGAGGGGGTGCTTAGGGTGCTGTAGCACCCTCTTTGAAATCAAAAGTTTTTAAAAATTTATAGTACCAATCATTTCAGCTCTCGAAATCATACAATCCGGATGCGAAAATCAGCCGTCGCAAAAAGCAAAGTTATTGTTTAATAGCACAGGAAATTTTAAATTTCTTGTTGCACTTTTCGTTGCGAGTAAAATGCTATCCTATACCAATAATCTTTCTTGCCTGTTGCAAAATAAGCAGATAGATCTAATGTTTTAACACAAATGCGCGAAATTACTGATCTGTTAAAAAACATACGACATGGCTCGAAGAAATCCGACATCAACTTCTTTGGTATCTATAATGAAGCAAAAAATCACGAAAACGAATCAAATGTCACAGAAATAATGTTCCGATTATGTGAATTACAGAAAAATAGACGTAATATGCCTTTTAATTCTCCTAAAGAGTCTTATCGTAAGGCAATTTTTTATCCATACATGGACTCATTTCTTTCTTATATGAAAGATTTTTAACACAAGAGAAAACAATCCCCTCTTTACATGATCTTCTCCATAAGCATGCAATAAATGCACCTCTTTCAATCATTAAATCTGAAGTGCAAATGTATGAAGATGATTTGCTTGGATATCTCGATATTGTACAAGCAGAATATGCTCCATGGACAGCTAAGTGAGAGAAGATCGACAAGGGAACCTTGCCAACTACCGCAATGGATGCTATAGATCAGTGGTCGCCAACCGATGGTCTATGGACCGCTGGTGGTCCGCAGAAAAATCTGGACATTATTTGCATTTTTAATGTTTTATTAATAATAAAACAAAAATAATATTCTAAGAAATTCTCATATTCTGAATGACAATTTCCACCTTTATATTGCACTAAATTCACGAAATGTGGTCCGCGGGATTTAAAATTATGAATTTAGTGTTCTGTGAGATTCAAAAGGTTGGCGATCGCTGCTCTGGATCACCGGTTCTCAAGCTGTGCTCCGCGAAAGATTTCCAAGTGTTCCGCGTGCTCCAATGTTCAAAAAAATGTTGGATTTCTTGGACTTCATAATTTTTTTTAAGATACCAAGTGTCAATTTTAGTTTTATAACTGTGAAAATGGTTTTAGATATCATATCTATGTGAGGGGCACATTGTGGATTTATTATACAATAAATTTCGGCACCCACATATTATTAGCTCAAACCATAGCTTTTTTTTATTTGTATTTTAGGAGAAAAAAAAGATACGATCCCCATCCCGGATTCGAACCAGGTTTCCCCGTTGAGACCGGAGATTAACCGCTAGACGAACGAGGACAGGAACAACGCTCTTTTTCTCCGTATATAAGGATGTAAGATATTATTACCCTTCGCAGGGATAACACAATTGCCAAATAATGGTCAACACACAAAGCCACCGGGGCAAATTTTTTGTGAGTTTTCGTGGGGGAATTTATTATACAATAATTTTCAGCACCCACGTATAAATAGCTCAAACTAGAGCGTTTTTTTTTATTATTTTTATTTTAGGAGGAAAAAATTGGTTCGAATCTGGGATGAGGACGGCGTCTCTTTTTCTCCTAAAATACAAATGCTGTCGTTTGAGCTAATAATACGTGGGTGGCAAAAATTATTGTATAATAAATTCCCCCCACGAAAAATCACGAAAATCTCACCCCGGCGGCTTTATATGTTGACCATATTTGGCAATTGTGTTATCCCTGCGGAGGGTAACAATATTTTACATGGTAGATTTAAAATATCTGCTTTGAATTTGTTTTCAAATGTTTTGCCTTACTTCGTTTCTTGTTACTGCTTTTCGTTTATTTTCATTTAGTTACGTAAGTTTCCCATTTCTCTGAAATTTGTGAGAAATACAACATTTCAAATAAAATAAAAATTGACGTATTACATGTCCAAATCAGAAATGCCAACCTAAGAAAAATAGTCATCCATAAAAATCAAATCAATCGTCAAGAATTTTTCGTAGTTTTCCGTAAAATCGCATTCTTTTATTTCCTGAAAAAAGATTTTTTATAAGTAAAGCACCTTCATTGTTACAGAGCAATATATGTACCTCCCCCACCTCACCTTGAAACAACATGCAACTATTCCCAATAATGTGACTCAACTCCGTATGTTTATGAACTTATACAGTGATCACACTTTCACCAATACCATTTGTCGCAGTACAAATGTCCTTTTCTTATCAGTTTTGTAGCAGGAAAAATGGCTTTCGGTATCGGTTTTGTAGGAAACAGAAAGCTTTTGCACAAGCTTTATAGAAGGTAAACACCACAATTTTATATTTTGTATAGGAAAATTGGTTTTTATGTGAGTTTTGTAGTAGGTAAAAAATAGTTTAATCAAATGAATGAGTATGATAAAGATGAAAAGTCACATGTTTTATTGAAAAAGTAAAATTTCGTAAATATCAAGTTCTTTGTTTCGTTTTTTATAATTTTGAAACCTCTTCCCTGATTTCCTCCTGAGAATCTAAAATTGTTGAAATACGCAAATTAGCTTTTGTCAACAAAACTTGCCCATTTTCCACTGCAGACATATTTCTTTGGATGGAAATTTATAGATGTGAAATACGACTAACGACCGCTTATTTCGTGAACTACCAGCAGGTGGCGTATCAGGGAGAAATTCCTCTATTTTGATGGAAAAATACTAAAAAATGACCAACAGTCATTAATTACAGCACATTTACAAAAGTTTACAATTTTGCCGGTAGGAGGCGCATAAAGGACGGAATCGCGCAAAAAAAAATTATCGCTCGTTAATTGACGTTAAAATCATTTTTTAAGTCAAATCATTAAATTATTATTTTTTTTAACTTCTACAAAAAAAAAGCACCAGATAGCGTGTTTTCACAGAATAGAATTATAAATTACGTAAATTAATCAAATATATCGAAAAGATAAATGTATTATTGTATTAATCTGCAAGCCCTCGGGCGTGTAGATACGAAAGCAGAAGGGGAAAATATTCCTAAATGTATGTCACAAAATCTCGGAGCAAATCGTGTGCTATTTTCTAAAGTACCATGAGGAAATTTTTCTGAAATTTTAATAAAATGTTGCGAGTAAAAAGGTTACTCAAAACGTAGCAAGTCCACGAAAAAATGTAAAAATTTTTGATGCTTCACAAAACAGCCATTACTTACTACAAATATTGTGATACACTTGCCCAGATGTTTTGTCAGCCTTTTATTTTTCAGCTGTTTCACAATCACGGCTGCGTTTCATTTCGTTGTTTTAATCCAAATTCAAATAATTTCACACACAAAGCTAGACATAAAGAATAACAGAGAAACAGTTCATATGCAAACGCATACACAAAAGATATACACATGCACACTTATCCAAATAACTGATTTTATTCTCCCTCTCGGCTGATCCACACGGCGCGACGGGGAATCCCAATGTGTTTGGTTCCTTGTGATATATGCTGGATAGACGGTAGTAGAGGGGAGTGGACAAGTCGGGAGCGTTTCGTCCAAACAAGAAAGGCACGAGCCATCTGCAAAGTGCGTTTTTTCACTAAAAAAAATCATTAAAATATAAATATTTTAGGGGCCAGTAGAAAATTGCACTTAAGGATCTTGAAGGAGGTTTTTCATAGTTTTCTTGGTATCGACCGTAATACAGTAAGGTGGAGTTAAAATCCGTACAAACTACGGAAAATCCGTAAAAGTTGGCATCTCTGCATGTCCAAATTTCTCCAATCTCTGCATGTCTGCATTCCATCGTTAATACTGCCGTCATTGGGTTTAGTACCTATGTTGATAAAAATATTGTCGCCTGTATGAGTAAAGAAAAGTATAAAAATAGAAACGTACAAGAAAGTATGTGCATAAATGATCTTTTCAGAAAATATTTAAAATTCAGTTTAATTTAAATTTGTAATGATTTTAATTGGGAAAATTAAGTATAGATTCAAATTAAAGCAATTTAAAATTCGAAAACAAATTCATGCTTTTGAAAATATCGCCTAACAACTTGAAAAATGTGATTAGTTACAAGCAGCGAAAAATGCAAATATGTCTTTTGCATAAAGGCGACGATAGAGCTCCGCGAATAAATTTTCTCTTGAAAAGCGAGTCGCGACACAAAAAAAGATGAGAACCGCTGCTCTAGATGCATGTAATATAAATATATTTCCTAACACATATGTACGTCCTGATTAAGATATCAGCAGTGCTTCCTGTCTCCACAGCCAGTGTTGAGCGATGTATCTTATCCTTAAGAAATTTTAAAGTATATTTGCGGAATTCTATAACCGAATCGAGTCTCATAGAACTGGCTCTATAACCCATACATTAGGTCTTCTCGTAACTGATGAAGATATTATTGAAAAAAAATACACCAAAAGTGGAAAAAATAGGCGAATTAAGATAATTTTATAAGAGCATTATTTTAGGTGCTAAAGTTTAGTTCTATTTTCAATTATTGTCATTTTATGATATTTGATGAGAATACGTTTTGCTTGAAATAAAAAATATCTGACTTTTATGGAAATCATTATTTTCCCTCCCCAAATTCATTGTGTTTATCCCAAATTTTAGAATTTCAAAAACAAGTTTTCTTTTTGATTAGCGGAGATGACAAAATCTCAAAAGTAATTTTAAGTATATAGATAGTATTAACGACCCCTCGCCCTCCATCCCTATATAATATCACCGAAATTAGCTACACATAATACGAAATACTAGTAGCTCCACCTAGTGGAAATTACAGATATGATTTTGTGATTTCGAAGTACCCCTTTCTCAAAATCCTGGATGAGCTGCTGAAACAATGTAATGCATCAGAGAATAAATAAACAAGGTAATACATACTTTAAGCGTATTACAACGTAATACATACTTAGCAATATAATGTCTCAGAATAAGCAATATAGTATGCATTTCAAAATAAACAATATAAAGTGTATAACAAAAAAAATGCATTACTTTCTGTCAAACAATACACTACATTCTATTAAACGATACAGTACTTTAGAACAAACAATATAATTCTTCAAAATAAATAATGTAATATTTCAAAATAAATGATGTAATACTTCAAAATAAATAATATAATACTTGAAAATGATCAATACAATATTTCGTATTAAACAATATAATAACTAATATTAAGCAATACAATAATTCACATTAGATATTACCATATTTTTTATTAAATAAAAATACAGTAGGTCCTCGACTTACGCGGTTAATTCGTATCGTGGGTTTTCGCGTAAGTCGAATAAAGCTTAATGTATATATGAACTGTACTGCATACTATACATATATATACCTGATTTTAAAGATTGAATGCTTAAGAGTTAGTACATGTAGTAGTATGTACATACTTTTCAAGAAAAAGTACAAGTGCATATTACCTGATTTTAAAATTTTAATGCTTAAGATTTACATCTTTATTATATATACTTATATAATAAAGATATATATTATATTAATGTTTATACACTATGTTTTACACCTCTTTCTGAAAATATTTTGTTAACGGTGTATGTACCTCAGTTGCATTTTTTAGTTATAAATTAGTTTTCAACATGCTATAACATCGTGGACTGCTTTAAATACCTTTTCAAATCTTCCAGAATTTTCATCCTGAGTCTGAAAACCAGCCAAACCTTTGTCTATCAAAGCAAAGCAACTAGCCATTTGTTTAGTTTCAACTCGTTTTGATGGCTCGACTTCTTATCCGTCCTCTGAATGATCTTCGTTTTCATTCATCTCCATTAGAGATACGTTACTCAATTCCATTGCATGACTTTGCAGAAGTTCAGTAAAATCCTTTTCAAGTTCAATTTTGTACTCATTTCAACGAGGTCGTTGAGCACATCTTCACAGTCCGTTTCCTCGTCATTTCCTAAAAATTTGGGTGTAAGCTTCTTCCAGACCCCATTCATTGTAGTTGTTCGAATTTCATTCCAAGCTTTACCGATGTTTTTAACAGCTTTGTAAATATCACATCCTTTCCAAAACTGCCTCAACGATTTATTGTTTTCTCCTTCGGTGGTCATTAATGCTTGTGTAAATGTTGTCCACAGGTGATATTTTTTGGAAGTCTGTATGAGACCTTGATCCATGGGTTGTATGAGGGCAATTGTGTTTTGGAGGTAAAAGCATTGCCTTTATATTTTCCTTATGCTGATGATCACACATAGTTATCGGCTGGACCTGGTGCATTCTCGAGTACAAGTAATATTTTAAATGGGAGGTTGTTTTCTTTGCAATAGTTTTCTGTATCGGGCGCAAAATGATGGCAAAACCACTGTCGAAAAATTTCTTGTCATCCATGCCTTTGGATTATATTTCCATACAACAGGTAGCGATGTTTTTGAAATATTCTTAAGGGCCCTGGGGTTTTTGCTATGAAAAACTAACAATGGTTTTAATTTGCATTCTCCAGCAGCATTGACATCAAGTAAAAGTGTAAGCCTGTCTTTGGCTAGCTTAAATCCTGCAATAGATTTTTCATCTTGCGATATGCACGAACGATTTGGCATTTTCTTCCAATAGATTCTTGTTTCATCTACATTGAAAACTTGTTCCTTAAGGTATTCCTCCTTTTCAATTATTTATGGCAACAGGTGAGGGAATTCCGCAGCTGCGACTATGTCGGCATTGGCAGCTTCACTTAGTGTTATAGAGTTCAGCATGGGCGCCGACGGCAGAAAAATGTTGGGGAGGAGAGGGGACAGTATACCAGTAGAAAGCAGCTTGTTGTTAAACAGGGCCGTAGCCAGCGAGTGGTCCAAAGTGCCTATCCCCCAATTCGAAATGATTTTGCTACCAATACTTACTCATTAGCGAGGTTGTAAACATTTTTTGCCTCCCCGAAATAATTTCTGGTTAAAGCCTTGTTGTTAACCACTCTTTACAGCGATAACAGACACCCACAAGGCAGTGTTTAATTTAAATGTGCTTCTGCTTGATGACTTTCACTTTACCATAAAATCAATATTCTAGTTACATTT
>QLNU02014802.1:20033148-20049880 GCA_006491805.2 Dysdera silvatica
CATTTTCACACGCAATGCTCCTTATTAAATTTCGTATTTATTACTCTAATGATGATGATGCAGACAGCCCCTTTAATTTATGTCGTTGATAATGAGCTTAGAGGGCCAAAAATTTCCTTGAGCTTGCGAAATTAAAATTGGGAAAATGTAGTTGTGGTTGTAACGTTATTAAAAACGTTCCACTTGAAAGTTGAAATAATAACATGTCAATGAAAACGCTGCCATGCAGAAAAGAGAGCTATATAATACAATCCAACAAAAGGTATAATTACATCAAATAAATGACAAGGTGCATTTTTTTTATTTCGCACTAAATACACTACGCCAAAAAATATAACCGCATTCCTTAGATTAAAAAAAAAAAATTAAATTTTGAACGGCGTTACCCGTTATAAAATTTTTGTTTGAAATTGGGAGGAGCTCATGGAACCCTAATACCAACATTGACGGGGATGGGTCCCCCTGCCCCCCCCCCCGCTAACGGTGCCGGTCGTGTTTAGCACGCACCTTAAATTTTTGAAACCATCCACGACTTGCACTAAATTTGTCACCAGCAGCAGTTTCACCTTGCTTGCATTTCAAATCTTCAAAAAGACTCAAGGCTTTCTCTTTTATAAGCGTAAAGCTTATCGGTATCCGTTGCTGTTGCATATCTTTAATCCAGATTAGCAATTTGATTCATTAACATGCTTCTGTTCTTAGAAATTATAGTTGATTGTATTGACGCATAATGTTTCATGTGCTGCATTGTTCGAACTTTTGTCTTTGATAATGGTTCTAACAGTCGATTCATTCATTTCATATTTACATGCAATATCGGTGACTTTGTTACCTTTTTCATGTCGATTTATGATTTCTATTTTATTTTCCATAGTTATCGCTCGCCACTTTTTGGAAATTGTGATGATTCTCACTTTTCCTCTTTTAAAACATATTTTTAGACTGAACTTTCTTTAAACGGAAATATTAACGTCGTGTATACAATTTGTTAGTCAACAATGGTAGAATAATGCAAATTCTGAAAAGGGTAATATTGAAATAAAATTGTATGTACCCACACCCATACACATACACATACTACTACGTACTACTAAAAATATTTTACCGAGTGCAATCATCAGTTTTCTTTGTGGTTGGTTGTCCTGACCAGTAGTGCCATCTATATTTAACAAAGAAAGAAGGAAATTGCAAAAAAAACCAAAAAAACGCGCAACCCGAAACCGCGTAAGTCGAGGTACAGTATTTGATATTAAATAAATAATACAGTATTTTATATTAAATAAATAGGTTATTCATCTTAAACAATGTGTTACCCTATTATACACAATGGACCCTACGGTGCTGCAGTAGTAACACGTTCACCTAGTGCGCCGTCATCTCTGGTTCGGCTCTAAGTGATGCCAAAAAAAAAACAAAAAAAAACACGAAAGAACGCTTACTGTCTACCTGCCCACTGTAGTCCAGGGTTGATTCCCTGCGCCACAAAGAGTTCGAATTCCTCGGAAAACCGTTGTTCCGGGCGCAGAATAGCCCTTGCTATCCTTGCGCCATAAAACTCTCAAACACACAAAAAATTATAAATAACACAGAGTGCATATTTTATTCAATGAGTAATGCTTACTATCTAAGCATGAAAAAATTTAACAACGAAGCAAAAACAAAACGTGGAGTCTAAAAAACAAATTCACCAATTCCCGACTCGTTACCAAATATTACATAATCTAATATTTGAAAGCTGAATTTTTTACTTTATTTTTCAATTGATCAAGTTCGCATTTACGGAGACCCGGCTTTGTTAGAGATGTTGCCAAATAATAATTTCTAAGATTATGATAAAATCGTCTATATGTGTCCAAAATATTAGTAGAATTATGTGCTAACATTTTGAGATGTTTGTCGTGTGCGTGTTTGCGAGTGTGGGAACACTTTCATTTTTTATGTTTTGGCTTGTTCGCACATGAATGTTTTTCTTAAGAAAAAAAATAAGCAAAGCTGAGGGTGCAAAAAAAGTTAAACAAGTTTTGAAATAAAAAATCAAAACTAGTCTGCTCAAAAAATAAATAAAGTATTTAAAAATTCAATAAAACACACTATAAAATATATAAAATAAATGTTTGAAGCTCTCTCATTTTGTTCAATTATAGCTAGAATATAATTTTATTCTATATTTTTATATTAATATTAAAAATCATTTGAGATTCCAAATTTTCCATTGTTTTTTTTTATACAAATCCTTTGCAATTATGCTTTATATTTATATCATAATCATCGTCATAATCATATTCAACCATTATCTATCCACTGCTATATATTTATATAGTACTATGCAATTACAATTTATATTATATCAGTGCCATATATATTAGTTATATTCGTTTCAGTCATATCTTTGCATATATAGCTACCTATAGTTCATGGCATAATTTTTATTTTCAGGAAGAGATGCGCATAAAACCAGAATTAAAACTTCCGAAAACCCCACATAATCTCTGGATCGAGTAAGTATACATGTATTTCACATTGTTGATGCATATACAATGGAACTTGGTAAATTGTCCACCTGAATAAAATAACTACTTTTTATAAGAGAGAAGTGTAGGTAGAACTACTTTTTATAAGAGAGAACTGGTAGGGACTTAGTCTTCCCTATACCAAAATCTGTCGTGTATTGTGACCACCTGTCTATGGTGACCATTCTGGTCTAGCCACAAAGCTGGTCACTTTAGGCAGTTTCTATGTATGTGCAGGGAGAAGTGTATAAATAATACGTCAATTTTAAGTAATGGAAATGTGCATAATTAACGTTAATTACTAATGTCTATTTAATAAGTGTTTCTGCAATATTGTATGTGCATGATGAATGGGAAGGTGTGGCGTAATTTCAATAAAAGGATATATAAATTTGGCAATAGAGCAATGGAAATTTCTGGCATCACTTGCTTGCGTTATATTTTTTAATTTATATCTGTTTCATATTTTAAATATAATTAGAAATATTTCACTCTTTATAAAATAATCTAAAAACAAAAATACAAAACTATTATAATCCGTAGATTCATTTCCTAAACTTAAAAATTAAGGTTCTACCTTTTATAATGATTCTTTTTTTTTTAAAATGGCACAATTACAAAATAAATGATTAACATAGGGGGCGCCACCCGAACCGTAGTTTTAATTTGTGGGGAATATTTATTTTAGAGAGATATTAGGGCACCCACTTATGTAACAAAGTTTTTTGAAGAAAAAAAAAGGGATCTCGCCTTGTGTCGGAGTCGAACCGATGATCACTCTGTTTGGATCAGAGCGTTGTAAGCGACTGGACAACTGGAATACGAAAAACTATGCCAATAAAACCCCACTAAATCGTTACTCGGATAAATCGTCATGTTTCCTATTCTATCCAGCTCTCGTATGCCATAATGTAATTGAACCCTTGCTTATTTGTCGCTGATTCAAATGCTTCTCCGGATAAATCGTCACTGTGGAAAAGATTGAGAGAGATAAGGAATGACAATAAAATATATTTACACATTTTTATCAGAAAATTTAAAGTCCACTGAAATGACATTTCTGCCACTAAACGTTGCGACATTTTTTCAGTCCTTTGACTATGGAGTTCCTCACGAATTTAAACATTGATGCAAAATATTGCTAATTAAAGATTTGACAAAAGCTTGAAGTGTCCGCTTTAAAAGGAATCCACAACATGCTGGTAGGTCTCTCTGAATCTTCTTTCATTTCTCTCGTAAAGCTTCTGTCAGAGCAACCTGGAGAAAAACCTTTCAGACTAAGGTAGGATGCAACGTTTCGTATAGCCCCACAAACAACAATCCATTGGACAAACATGACAATAAAGCAACTGTAAAGCAAACCCGAATGCAACATACAATTTCGGTCGGGAAAACTTTCCTTTACAGCAACTGAAGCAGAAGTCTTACGATGCGAATGGAAAAAGACAACGATCCACAATGCAACGAAATTCGCTTTATGGTGATGATAATCTAGAACAGTGTTTCCCAACACTTTTCAAGTAGCAACCCTCTTTTACAGTAGTCAAGTAATTCGCGACCCCTTTTACAGTATCCAAGTAATCCCTGACCCCCGTTTATAGTAACCAAATAGTTTGCAACCCCACCTCTGTCTACCGCCACCCCATTTGCATAATAAACAGAGTAAAGAAAACACATTAAATACAAAATTATATTAATTATACATATTATATTAATTACATATATTTTATTAATAACATATATATCATATTAACAATATATATAAATGTACGATAAAACCTCGCTACAACAATTATATTAGTTATATTATACGGACCGAGAATTAATGCTGTAGAGGGAGTTATTGTTATGGAGAAGGTTCATTATACAGTAAAACCTCTCTATGATAGTATTATACGGACTGAGAAAAATTATCATTGTAGATGGATGTATCGTTATATCGGACATCGTTGTAGGGAGGTTTTACTGTATATTATAGATATGAAGTTAACAACCGTTAGTAGAACATTGCAATATAGCCATGTTGAAATATAAAAGCGTTGGAAACATTTGGTATGAAATTCCTTATAAAAATAATTGCAACTAAAAACACACTCTATAACAAAAAAATCGACGCACCAAGAAGGAGTTGTCCGATTGCGATAAAAATTGGTGGATGTGAAGAACATACATAGAAAAAGAAACGATTAAAATTTCAGAACAATTGAATGATTTATTGCAGAGTTTGACCGTTACAAAGGGAGGAAGTCAATAAGGCGTTGGTCCACCTCTGGCCTGGATGCAAGCTGTCACCCGGCGTGGCATAGACTGATAAAGATCCCGGATGGTGTCCTGCGGAATTTCTTGCCAAATTGTCTCCAACTGTCGGGCTAAATCGTCAACATTCCGGGATGGTTGCAATCGCCTTCCCATAGCGTCCCAAATGTGCTCTATGGGAGAGAGATCAGGAGACCTAGCTTGCCAAGGAAGTGTTGGGCAAGCTTGAAGACAATTCATAGCAACACGTGCCGTGTGCGGCCGGGCATTGTCTTGTTGAAACGTAAGTCCAGGGTGTCGCAAAAGGAACGGTAACACAACCGGTCGTAGAATGTCGTCTACGTACCGCTGTGCTGTAAGTGTGCCAGAAATGACCACCAAAGGGGTCCGGCTATCAAAGGAGATGGCACCCCAGACCATAACGCCCTGTTGTGGGCATGTGTGGCGTGCGATAGTAAGGGCAGGATCCCCACGCTGCCCTGGACGTCTCCAGACACGTCTGCGGTTGTCGTCAGGACACAGTTGGAAACGGGACTCGTCACTAAAGACTATACGTCCCCAGTCAGCGCAGTTCCAAGTTGATCGAGCCCGGCACCACTGTAATCGGACTTGACGGTGTAAAGGCGTGAGAGGTAAGCGGCGTAACGGTCGGCGCGAGCGTAAATTCCGCTCTCTCAGTCGTCTGCAGAGGGTCATGTTGGACACATGTGTGCGGGCCACACGTTGGATAGTTGATAACGACGAATCCGGTGCTGTGACAGCTGCTCTGACAATCGCTCTGTCTTCCCGTTCTGTTGTGGCCCTAGGTCGACCGCTGCCGTCCCGACGCTGACATCTGCCGTTGTTGACCCACTCTTGCCAGCACCGTCCAATCGCCGCATCGCTTCGACCCACATGTCCAGCGATTCTTCGATTCGTCCAACCAGCCTCTTTCAATCCGATAGCACGACCTCTTTCAAACTCTGACATATGCTCGTAATGAGCACGAATCTTTCGGCGAGGCATTGTTACAGTCGACGTAAGATATCCGCAGTCAAAATGCAACAGAAATTTTGACCACATATTGAGAATCGCTCCTTATATACACCTGCTGAATGCGCAGTTCCGATGCGCTGGAGTTCCCGCTATTCATTCATTGGACACCAAATTTTAATCATTTGCATGTTCGGTCAAAATGTCTTTGCATACGAAATTTAATTACAATCGGACAACTCTTTCTTGGTGAGTCGATTTTTTTGTTATAGAGTGTATTTGTGACAACCATCAAAAAATCAGTTCGCGACCTCCTTGTTGGGAACCACTGCTCTAGAACCAAACGTGTCACGTGATCTGGGTGCTCCTGTATTATCATTTCCTCGAAGCCCTGATATCTGAATACTTTTGCCCGCACGGTGTATATAATCACTTCTTTATACAGTTTAATATAAAATATTAACGTCATATTCCCTCTTCCTAATAAATTAATCTTTTAAAATTTTATTGGGTGAAGTTTCTGAGAATGCTACTTTGAAACTGCTATGCTAACATCTTTGTATATAATACGGATACCTGGCGAGGAGCCCAAAACCCCCCGAGTAGCATGTAGTATTTGATTAGGCCAAGAATCATTCAAGACTACCATATGCCTCCTAACTTATACATTTGGCTTTTATTCTGGAATTTGGAAAGTCACTGAAATTTGACGTCAGACAATGTTTGGCGATGATTAATTGGCGATATTGGAAGGGATTTTGGGGTGGTTTTACTTAGGCAACCCTAACTAAAGTCCCCGTGCTACTCGGGGGGTTTTGGGCTCCGCGCCAGGCATCCATATAATACTCCTGATATTTTAATATTGCCGCTAGCATATTATCTTTTAAGAAAATTTAAACTCCATTTCAGCAACAAAGCGATTCAAGAGCTTCAGGGTCTGTTCCCAATAGAAGGAGATAGCGTCATATCCTCTTCGGAAACTTGTGGCCACAGGTAATTAATAATTTTATTGTTAATTACTAAAAGGTGTAAATATTTTAGATAAAACTGTTAATGAGATGGTTGGAAACTTTTCGTCGTTATTCCGACAAGAGCGTGAAACAGATATGAAGTTAAAAATGCCGCTTTCTGTTCACCTATCGTTTGACGTCATTTGTTTCTCCGCCAATTCTTCTACTCAAAAAAAGAATTTATATTGTCTGCTTAAACTTATTATATTTAATAAAATCAGATACACACATGATTTCATCATTTATATTTATATATAGCCATTTTATCATCTTCACCATTTTGGAAAAAGTACAAACATATAAGTTAATTCAATGAGTTAATAAGAAATCGGATGATTAAATACGGGAATGTAAAACTGAACTCTATAAAATAATAAAACTTTCATACATATCCAACTTTACGAGGATACTACAGGAAACCAAAAGAATTTTTTTAAAAAAACAGCAGCAAATGACCTTCCACATTAGAATACACAATGATGATTTATTTCGACTTAATTTCCAAGTTTTCAGCAAATCTTACGATGTGATTAACATTCGAGATTCTGTAAATTTCATGACGTCATGACAGAGTTTTCTGGAAATTTTATGATGTAATATCTGAATTTTCTGGAATTTTGTGACCTTATAATCAAGCTAAAATAATGTTATTTATATGGCGAGGGGACTTCAATCGAAATTTTGACATGGTAATCAAGTTCGACTGTATATATATATATATATACACCAGGACTGTGGCCAGGATGAAGGGGCATATGAGACACAAGGCATCCGGACAGTGTTGTATATCGATGGGGCAACTGGGGCCACGCCCTAGCTTGCCCCGTCATGATTACCGGCTTAATACACACACTGTACATCTGTAAAGAAAATAAAATTTTATGAGTTAAACCTGTTAATCTTTAATAATTTCTGAAATTCCATGCAAAGTAAAACCACGAGTACGAATATTGAGCGAATTGCATAAACAGGAAAAGGAAGATTAAAAAAAGTTATTTTGCGTAAATTTTTCAGAGGTTAATATATACGTATTATCACTTCTGGCAGCTATGCGCACCTTACAGAAGATATTCGTCATATAGTACTCATGCTGTTTCGGAATTTATCCATTTTTTTTACTTCTAAGGTGACATATTTGTACAGGACCGGGGACAGGAGCAGGGGTGGACTGGGTCCTCTCAAAGGGCGCATACCTTGGATTATTGGAGTGCCCATGAGGGCGCACTCGCCCGGGGTTCGGCTGGCCGGCGGCTCAGTCCGCCCCTGAACCTTAGGATTTATAGGCTTATAGGTAGGTTAGAAAATCGGAGTCCTCCAACGTATGTCTACTCTAGGCGCCGCTCTCAAACGTATTTCAAGCACTAAAAGCTAACTGTAAGTTGTAAGTGTGTAAAGCAAAACTCGTAATTTATTTAATATAACTTTCGCAAACAATGCTAAAAGAGAAAAATGAAAAATTTCGTACCAGGCTTTGGGGCATTTGCCCCCTGCCCCGGCCCAGAAATCTCTAAGAGTATGTAGCGTGACTTTGCATATTATCTTTTAATCTGTAGCGCCGGTGTATATGCAAACTCTAGTCCAAATTAGTTTAAAATTGCCTGCCGTTCTCGACGGACCTTATGTAATTGCATTCCGAAACCTTGAGTTACGCAATGTATGTAATGGATCTCCAAATTCCATGTATGTTGTTGACATAATTACTGTGAATTTCTAGTTACTCTAGTATTCAATGCAATAATGTTTTGCAAACTTAGTAGTAGTGATCTTTTACCAGAATGTCATATTACCCCAAGGGCGGATCCAAAAACCTTTCATGGCGGGGAGGAGGTTGGTTTCTCCAGATTCCTAATTTTAGCCAAGTTTCTGGTACTTTTAATTTCATTTCCCCATGATATGATCCCAGATCAAGGGGGGGAGGCATCGCCCCTGCGCTCCCCCCCCGGGTCCTCCCTTATATGACCCACCTTATAGGTACCAGTGTCCAGTCGAAGTTCGGAAGTAGAAAAACTGGATAAAAATTACGAAATTAAATTTTAAAAAAAAAATGTCTAATTCCGATTTACTTGAATTCTGGAAGGGGCGGAACTTCTACCCTTGTTAAGAAGTTGCCTGGAATGCAATGTCTTTGAAACAAATTCCGGTTTAATTTACTCTCACATGCTGCCATGGCCTGGCAATGCGTTGAAGACCGATAGGAAGACCGGAAGCAGGCCTCTCTTAAATCAACGTTTGCAAGATATTATTACCCTTCTCAGGGTTAACACAATTGCCAAGTGGTCAACACCCAAAGCCAGTCATAAAATCTTTGTAAGATATTATTACCTCTCACAGGGATAACAAGAGATATTTGGAGAAAAAGAGGCGCCGTCCTCATCCTGGATTCGAACCAATTTTTTCTCCAAATATAAATAAAAAGCTCTAGTTTGAGCTAATTAATACGTGGGTGGCAAAAATTATTGTATAATAAATTCCCCCACGAAAAACTCACAAAAATCTCGCCCCGGAGGCTTTTCTGTGTTGACCATTATTTGGCAATTGTGTTATCCCTGTGAAGGGTAATAATATCTTACATCCTAATATACGGAGAAAAATGCGTTTGTTCTTGTCCTCATTCGTCTAGTAGGTCAAGACACCGCGGGCTCAACGCGGGGACCCTGGTTCGAATCCAGGATGAGGTCCGCGCCTCTTTTTCTCCAAATATAAAAAAAGCTCTAGTTTGAGCTACTTAAACCGATGTGTATGATATTTTTGACACCAACGTTTTCAGCTCAAACTAGAGCATTCTTTCTTTCTTTCTTTCTTTCTTTCTTTCTTTCTTTCCTTCCTTACTGGCTGGCTGGAATTTATTTATTTTACTTTATTTGTAGAAGAAAAAGAGACATGACCCTGGTAAAATATATTATTCATTTCAATTTCCCACGAAAAAAATTACAAGAAACATGTCTCGGTAGCTTCATGTGTTGAGCATGAGGCAATTGTGTAAACCCTGAGAGGAAGAAGACTACCTTACAAACCTTGTACATAAGAAAGAGAACATCATTCCTGTGCCTTGTGGCCGAGTAGGTTAGGGCACTCCGGTTCATTCGAAAGGTCCCCGGTTCGACTCCGGGTCAGAGCAGTGTATATTTTTTCTCTATGGAAAAAAAAAAACTCCAGTTTGAGATAAAAAAACATGGGTGTCAAAAAGATTATCCATGTAATTTCAACACCGGTACAAAGTTCAAATGCAACACTTTTCTTGAGTATTTGACTTCCGGAACGTTGCGTTCTTAAATTTTACATCAGGGCTTAATTTCTAACAAAAAAAAAGTGCAGGAGCCCTAATATTATGATACATCGATTAAAAAATTGAATGGCTGCAAAAGAATCGATAAATCATATCAATTGTTTATGTTCATTTTTCTGGACAACAAAGTTCATGCCTTTAATCACAAATACTTTAATTTTCCATGTCCTCTTTGGCAATTCATGACCCTGGAGGGGCTCCGGCTAATATTTAAATAATCGCCAAAAATGAAGAAGTACCGGAGCCGGACTCTGGTAGGATCCCGTCCATTTTGAGCCTAGCTTTACATCATTGGCAAGATAAAAGCTATTAACAAACTTATGAAACATATAATAATAGTTTTCAAACCAATAATAATACAATTATCACATCATTTATTTTATGTATATTGCTATTATGTTAAATAGGGACTTTTTAAGCAAGGGTGGGGGACATTGAGTACTTGGAGATGACTCACTTTTGAAGTCGCACTATGCCGCTGATGTATGCAGTCATCAACAACAACTATTATATAGATCTGGATGTATGTGCTTAACGAACTTCGTAATAAATGCTGACATTATACAGATCAGCACGATAGTTCATACGTTATAATAAGCATAATGTACGATAACATATTTGAAGGAAATGCATATAATCATTTTAACGTAGACATTTGACCTTCAACTTCGATATTTTTGCTTTTAGATATCAACAAGGATGGCAACATCTCCAGGATTTGCCTGTTCAAAACAGCCTTAACAATAACAACAACATCAGCACGACAAACAACAACAATAATAACATCAACAATAACCCTGATGAAGTTGTCATTCTGGCGTCATCATCACCTCATCCGGTTGACGGCAGTAGCTGCGATGATGACGATGTTGAAGACTATCAGTCTCAACAGAGTCACGAAGATGATGATGACGACGATGATGATGATAGTGATGATACGAGCTCTTGTGATGAAGACGACAGCAGTATCTCTTTCAGTGACACAAGTCCACTTCTGGATGTGAGCAGTTTGGATGAAGATAGTAGCACTAGCAGTGACGACGATAGCGAAGAGGATGGTGATACTGACATGTGTGATGAAGATGAGGGTGTACCTGGTATCAGGGAGATGGATGATAATGTTGATGACGGATTCGAAGAGGAAGATGATCATGGATGCTCAATGGATACATCGTGGATGTCCATTTCCTCTGCAGCGTCCGTCGATGTTCCATCGACTTCGGAAAATAGATCACAACTATTCGATCACCGCAGGGATCGGAATGGAATCGTACTTCCGGATGTTCTTCCGGTTAGTGTCTCAAAGGCTAATAGTGAAGATTTGACGCCAGATGGCGTTAAAAAAATCGTTGATGCTACGTTGAGGGAGTTGACTTTGCGCGTCAAGAAACGGAGCGAACTGAAGTTGGACCCTGTTCCTCGTTTACTCTCCAGAGATTGTTGCATCGTAGAGATTACTACTCAGCCGGATATACAAGTGGACATTCGGTTAAATCCTGCATCTTCTTCCCCTGGGCTACCAATTTCGGAAACATACGTTCGACACAGAAGAAGCTATCCAGGGCGTAGCACCGCACCGCCTGAAGCTGTCGTCAGAAGCTACAACAGCTCCAACAAAACTACCTGTGAGGAATCAGAGGCTCCAACTATTGAATCTAAATCATCACATTCTGATTCAACTCATGAGAGTCAACCTCCTGCAAGATATGTTGGCTTAGGAGAAGGAATCCGATTAAACAATTTCTCAATTGCAAATGGTTTTAAGGCTGTTAGCCTTACTGAACTTGTTAAGACAGATGATGATGAGAGCATACCACCAGGATCGCCTAGAAAGAAAGAAATATCAAACCACACAGCCGTTCAGGATCTTTCATCATCTCCTTCAGTCAAAAACGAGGAGGTCAACAAGTCTCAAACTTTGCCAGAAAAACTGCCTAATCGTCCAACGGATGGATATAACATATACAGCAAAGAAAACCGGAGACATTGTAAGGGCTCCCAAGCCCTCCAGCAAAGACCTTGCATAGACATGTCGAGACCACGTTCCAATGTATCATCTCAGGACAATAAAAGTGGTGCGGTGGACACCTATTTGAAAACTTCTGAACTAGTTTCCAGCCCCTGTGTAAACGCCAATGTGTTACATTCTCAGTCTAAAAGCAATCCTCAAGTTACCAAAACCAGCGTTGTGTCTGCCCCGCCACCTAAAGAAAACGATGAAAAGCTTTCATCCCCAGAACTTTTTGAAGTGTACACGTTAGAGACAGCAGTACCACACGTAAATTGGACGGCAATCAACAGAATTAATAGAGAAAGCGAGTGGCTTAAAAAGGTAAGTCATTAACTCCGTTTATTCAAAAATAATTAATTAGCTTCATCAGTAGATTTATCATAAATTTGTTATGAATACAGCGAACTCGTGTTTTTACGGAACACCAAGATTCCTAAAAGAAGTTAGTAAGTGGGAATGAATAAAAAATCAAAAGTGCAGGTCCTATGTCAAAAAGGAGTTCAAAAAATGTGTGCGTAAATGTGTTTTTCTCTAGACACAATTACGTTATGCACACTATATATATAGTGAGCCCTCTTTTCTTATTCTCTTTCTTTTCCATGACACCTGAAGCTATGCCCGAATAGTGAGCAAATTTAACATATTGGGGTTAATTAAAATTTAACACCACAATTTTTCAACAAATTACAGTACCAGAGCACTTACATGCGCTAAATACAATAGTGCCTTGTTAATCTGAAAATCTGGTTAATCCGAATTTTTTTTTTCCAGTCGGCTGTGATCGCAGCCGACTGACTAGGCGTAAACAAACAGCAAACAAGTGTGTGTGTGTGTTCATGGGCGGATTTACCATTTTGCCACCCCTAGGCTACTATTTGCCGCCCCTTACTACGCTTCCGCCTCCCCACTCAGTGGTAAGAACATAAAGGTTTTTACAAAACATATTACATTCAATATACGTTAAAAACTTTCGTACCGTATATTTCGTAAATTTGTTGAAAAACAAAATGATAAATTGAGACATAAACATTAAATAATAATATTAACTTATATTGAAGTATTATCTCTTCATGGTATATAATAAATCAAATTCAATTTTATTGAAATAAATTTTAATTTTAGCAAAAAATAAATAAAAGCCCATTAAACACTGGTATTTAAATGGAAAACATGACGTCTAGCTTCCTTCTCGCCAAAACATCTGATTATATCATCGTACAGAGGAAGCTTGAGGTTGATTTTAAATAAAAATTGATGGGTTGATTGATTGACGGGTTGATTTGAACCCGGGCGGCCTGGCAAGGATTGCTTTTTGATGCCCCTCCCCCTCCGGCGAAAACAGGAGATTTTCACAGATGCGCAGTGAGCCATATGCCCTATAACAGTGGCCAAAAGTCTCTGAAAGAATTTCTGTAAAGATGTCTCTAAAAATTTCTCTAAACTTGTCTCTTTTTAAAGAGATTTTTTACTATTGGGTCCATTAAAAAAATTTTAACTTGACTTCAGTTTGGCTCCCCCATCCAAACGGGGCCCCGGGCGGCCGCCCCTAAAGGAGCCCCTGTCATCGTATAATACTGATTTTGTTATATCAGACTCAATACACAAAATTTTGCCGCCCTAGTCTATAGCCTATTGGGAAATACGGCACTGTGTGCGTGTTGCCAATTAATTGAAATTTCTCAAAAAGGAAAGGGAAATTTTCGGTCGTCTGTTGTCTGTTACGCGCCCACACCTCACACACATCAAATAATCATAACTTATAGTAAATTCTGTAATAAAGATTTCGGTGAATTCGAAATTTTTTTGATCCAAACAGGTCCCAGTTCCAATGAGTGTGGATTAATGAGACGTACAATCATATATATATATATGCCACGTATGTATACGTACGATCATATATACATATGCCAAATTGAGCTTTATCCTACTCCATATCATAATTTCTCAAATGAATCCACAAATCAAAGCTTGTAGTCATTCTTCCTCAATGTTTAATTAATATACCGCTTTGCATACTTGTATAAAATATTACAAAGGCGTATAATTATGTGGACGCGTGGGCCTGCGCCTCACCCCCATTCAATAATTCTGAAAAAATCTTGAAATTGATGAAATAACACGAAATTGAACCAAAATTCCTCTCATCCCCTTTACAAATTAAGAGACCCTGTGTCTAATAAGTTTGGAGAAATTACAGACTCCCCCCGCCCCTTGTAAAAATTTATGGTCTCTAAAGGGAGAAAAATAAATGAAGAAATTGAGTTCGTTGAAAAAAAAAAGGAGAGAATTTGTAATTTTAATTTGTAAATTGAAGCGGGGATATTATTACAATTAGTTCTATGGGCTATTTTTCGTGACTAAGGCAATAGTTCATAAAAACGTGAGATTCGTAAATTAGAAGTTCATAAAAACGCGAGTTAATTGCATTCTGACATATAATTTACATATACATATTTATATATCTACATATTGTAATTTGTATTTTATGACAAAGAATATCAATGCACAAAGAAAGAATATGTGGATTCAAAGGAAACTTTGTGTGTATGCATTACTTGCAGTAGCGCCAAACTGCAATCATTTGCATAGATGCCTCATTTATTTAAATGAGTATAGACTATTTTAAAATAGTATCCATGTTCCCAGTGCAACAGCAGCGATTAAGGCCGTATGTGCTCCAAAACCTAATAATGTTAAAATGTTTAATTTTTTAAAACATCAGGATTTTTAGCACTGGGTTTTTTCGAACACTTGAGTTACAAGACACTCATTACTACCAGTTGAAAACTGACGAAAACTGACTAAGACACGTGGCCTAAGTAATCCCTTTGTCTAAGCTTCCTAATTTTTATTTTTAGATAATTTTGTATTAAGTTAAATGTAATACGTTAATCAACTTCAAAGTTTCATGAATTACTTGTTATAATATGTTGTACATTGGTATGAATAAAGATGAATAATAATAATAATAATAACAAGATATGATTCACATGGATTCTAGAAATAAGTGACAGAAAAGTTACTTCAACTTGAAAATTGAATTATCAGGAAATATGTTAAAATCTAATGTTTTGCCAATTGTGAAAAGATTATCGAATTCTGCATCGCTTTCTAAAATAATCACTAGCAGTATAATAGCATTTTTTTGAGCACACATTCGATATTATATCGGTAAGTCCTTGCCGGTATTTTTTTCTTGGCATATGTCACCGTGAAAGTACCATAACCAGTGATTCTATAGGAATCATTAGGGAGTGTCCAGAATAACTGGGCGTCTTAGTGAAAGTGGATAATGAAACGTTGGAGAGGGGTGCATTGGTTCTAGATACCCTTTAAATTACACCTTCCGGCAAAAGAGGGGAAAACCGACTGTGGAAGAAATGGGGATTATGTATATCCATTGCATGAAGTAATTTATAGTTGACGGGCAGATACGTTTGTTTCACGTGACAAGGAAATCAAAGGTCAGGCTGTACCGGGACCTACGCTTTTCCGAGGAACCTGAACCTCTTAAGACACAGGGAATCGACCCCCGGACTGCAGTGAACAATTTTTCTGCCAGCGTTCTATTTTGGCACAGTTGAGTGCCGAAACTGGGTAACAGTACTCTAGGCAAAAAAAACGTTGCATTAGAGCAGTAGTTCCCAACCCTTTTCAAGCTGCGACCCACTTTTACAGTAACCAAAAATCCGCCCCCCATAATGTTTATGACCCCTCAAAACACATTAAATATACAATTATAATAATTATATATATATTACATTAATTATGTACATTATATTAGTTATATATATTGCATTAGTTATGTACAGTGGTCCCATTTTTATTACA
Organism: Dysdera silvatica; assembly: GCA_006491805.2. Taxonomy (NCBI): domain Eukaryota; kingdom Metazoa; phylum Arthropoda; class Arachnida; order Araneae; family Dysderidae; genus Dysdera; species Dysdera silvatica. Next base: position 20,049,025 of record QLNU02014802.1, read on the forward strand.
TTTATTACAGTTTTATTACATTATGTACAGTGGAGTCCATTTTCAAATTGCCCCCCTTAACATTCAAATTGATCTTCTGTGGAGCGTGGGCCCCACGTTGGGAAACACTGCATTAGAGGAAAGACACGGTCGTAAAGAGACTTTTTTTCCCTTTGTTTGCGCATTAATTTTCAAATGTACACATTATGTAGTCTTTATATGATTATCCAGGGACGGCCCGTGGAGATTATTGCACAAGCTGGAAAAATTAATATTAATCCTATATGTGGAAATAATTTGATTCTGTATATTTTATTCTTTTTTCTTATATGCAGGGCATTCTATTATCAGTGGACTGATTAAGTGGTGGAAGGAGGGAGAGAGACTGTATTTTATTGTCCTTTTAATTTTTAATTTCTAATAGCATAAACTAACAAATTATGAAAGAAAATTACTTAATTAGTATCACTAGGGTTAAGATTTTTATGCTATATTGAAATTTTTAGGTTTTTTGGTCATTTTAGAGAATACTTTTTGTTATTTTTGAGTCCTTATTTTTCATATTTTGTTATTTTTGATAAACGGGCACTTTTTTAAAGGAATTTCCCTGAATACCAGAATAAGATTGAGCAAATGGTGGTGGTGAGGGTGAGGATACTAGTGTTTAGAAGTAAATTCCGGACGAAAATGGGATCACCTCAAAATTCACATTCAAATTGCGGATGGATTTTCCGTCTCTGCAATTTATAAGTGTGGCTGCTATTTTATAAATTAGGGAGAAGGAAAAGACAGCTCACTAGGGGTTGTATACTAGTAAAACTTCTTTAATTCATGGGAAATATCAGTCAATAACGTAACAATTTAAAATTAATAGGGG
>QLNU02014802.1:20055338-20076208 GCA_006491805.2 Dysdera silvatica
CAGAGGTCGAACCCACAGTTGAACCTGTTAAACCCTGTGTCGAGAAAGTCAGAAAACCATTGCCAAAATTGCTGATGACGAATTTTCTATTTCCACCTAGCTTGCAGAGAAGCCCTGGGGTTAGTATATAGCTTAAGGTATTCCCTATGCAGACAAGTTGTGACTGAAGAAGTTGTCGGAAAGTTTTTTTATATCAAACTAACAATAATTATAATAATACATAACAATTTGATATCGAAAGTCTGTCCATGTTTAAGTCAGTGGTTCCCAACCTTCCACAAACTACAACCCACTTTTAGAGTAGCTACTTAAGCCTCAACCTCCTTTTATAATAACCAAACAATCTGCGACTTCCTTTTTCCGCCGCCATTACTTTTGCATAATAAAAGCATCTCTTTTAACTGGGTAAAGGAAACCCATTGACTATAAAATTATATGTATTGTATTTATTATATATATATAGCATTAACAACCAGTTGTAGAATATTGCAATGTAGCTATGTTGAAATACAAAAGCCCCAAAGCAGAATGTGCTAAAAGTGTGACACATGTTGCAGAACAGACAACTTCACTGCAGAACGATCACAGGGTGAAAAAATTTTTTGTTTTCAAATAAAGTAAAGTCAGTCCAATAAAGCTTAAAACTCAGGTATATTAGTTGCCACTTACCAGCAGGAACCTTTTTTATTAGAAGCTACTTCCGCATGGCCACAAAACATTTAAATACTGCAGCCTTAGGAGGGTTCGTTTGATCAACATTTTTCATTAAGAATATAATAAGCTTGTAATATGAAATAATCTATAAATGATATAAATAATAAATAAGCTTGTAATTGTATAATAATAAGTTTGAGAATAATAAGTAGAGCCGATGAGAGGGGGCTGCAGCCTGGGGTCCCGGCCATGAAAAGGGGTCAGTCAAAGTGAACCTGGGGGCCCATGTTGGCTTTTGGCGCCCCTGATAATAAGTAGTTTGCGGTTTCAGAATGTAACCTTGCTGCAGAGTCAAAACAGACAGGATTGCCTTGGGAAACAGTAAAGTGGCGAGAGTGATAGCTACTGAAGTCGTATTTTTAATCACCATTCCCCAATATTTAGTTGCCCTGGGAGTGGCAGAGATTGTGAATTTTAACCTTTACAGTTTGTTTTTTGGTTTTACGGCTCAAAGACTACAGTGGTCATGCTGCGCCGGGACCTACTGTTTTCCGAGGAATCCGAACCTCTTAAGGCCTAGGGAACCAAACCCCGGACTACAGTGAGCAGTGCGATCTTTATGAGATCTCTGAGTAAGCGTTCTTTTTGCACTGTTGGGAGTCGAACCTTCACAGTCCAACAAATATTTTCTGCATTTCTATTAAAAAAGGAATTTATGTTTTATAGAATTTAAAATTGTATATAATACATATATACATGCATCTCCTGCAGAACATTTTTGATCAACTGAAGGCTCATTGCCGAACACTGCAAAATGTTCTGCTTTGGGGTATAAAAGCATTGGAGACATTTGGTATGGAATTCCTTATAAAAATAATTGCAACTGAAAATAGTTACGGTATCCGCTTTCGGACCTCCAATCTTTAAATTTCCTCCCATGAACAAATATATTTCCGTAGTTCTCAATAACATGGGGATTTCTCATAAAATTTAAAACAAAAAAAATTCTAAAGTAAGTGTTTCATACTCCGCATATGTTTATATATACACACTGGCAGATGCATATAGAGGAGAAATTGGGTGGGAATTCCCCTCCCAATTCCATAAAAATGTGGAAATCGGTTGTAGTAACCGCCTCATCAGGGAGAAATATGATTCTTTAGTTAAACCTGGACAAGTCACAGAAAAGCATCTTAGGATCCATTTTGAATAGCTAAATCTCCCACGAACACAAAATCATTTTCTCTGTAACCGAAGTTTAGTTGAAAGTTGCTTGTGATTGGTCATCGAATTTTGATGAAAAAGTCAGTGATCTTTTATGCTTCAATGTGAGTGTGAACCCTGCTTCCAATAGTATCATTTACAGCAACATATGTTGTCAAATGGGCACAGGGACTCGTAACAAAGCGAACCCATTCAGTTAGAACAGTAATGCACATGGTGTCATAAGTCGTCCATTGCCGAATGGTCAGTTGCCTTACATGAAAAACAAAAATGGCTTTAATCTCAAGTTAGAATAAATTATGAATGCTGATGATCAGATTTTTTTATTTATTTCATTTATTAGGGCCCTAGGGGGCAAAATAATAACACTCAACCACAAGTGGTCAAGCGACAGAGACCAACCTTTTTCTTCAACCGCCCTCGGAGCTGGCATGCGGCTAAAGTGGAGGAGAAACATGATCCGGAAGAGGATCTTTTCACACGCCATCACCGATTACAAGCTGAAGCTCGAGAGGCCCTCTCCCAGGCAAAAGACATGGCTAGGATGCAGATGGAAATTGAGAGACAAAAGAAAAAGAAAAGCCCTATTGCCGATATCGTAAGTGTTTTGGAATTTAGTGAAGTTCTTTACCTGTTTTTGTATTTTTTGCCTTTCAAAGCTTCTCTCTGTCTCTCTCTGCATTTGAGTATATTACATAAATAAATTGACATGTAATTAAGGTACATATGTTGAATTCACATAATATGTTTGATGTAATTGACACATTTTAAGTGTAACATATTTGGCAAGGGTTGATATGAATCGATTCATATTGAACATACAATGGAATGAAAGGCAAAATTCTGCTTTCATTCTGCCTTCACTTGACAAAGGGAGCAGTTGGCTCCCGAAACGTCGTATTTTTAAACCTTATGCCAGTGTCGAAATAACTGTTTGTTATGGAATCTCCTGGTGAAACTCTGTATCGTTTTATTCTGAAATGGCAGGTTGAAAAAAAGATCCTGTGTGGCTTCTATTTTACTGAAGTTGCAACACTGTCAGGTAAAGGCTGCAATATTAACACCTTGGTCAAAATAAAAGTTGTATTTAAATATGAAAAAAAAAACTAATAAATTAATAACAAATATTATTTATTCAGAGCTGAAAATGTGCACTCTGAAGGGAAGACAAAGCGTATTTGCATCATTGCATTAGGTGTAAGCAGGCCATGGCTTGCATAGAGCTTATGTGTTATTGCTCATAAGGGGCGTTCAAGTATTACATAAGCATCTTTGAGGGAAGGCGAGGGGTTGAGATTTTTTTTCTGCTGACAATGGGGAGGGTGAGTCACAGAACCATACTTACATAAGACACAGAAATAATAAAACCAACACATAGTCAGGAAAGTAACAGCTGCCTTGACAGAACTACAATACTGGCATGTACAACACACTACCAGTAAAAGATATAGACTTAAAGACAGTTAAATATTTAATTATTTAATCCAGTGGCTGGCCATTAACCCTTATTCGCTAGGAGGCTACCTTCTATACTCCCCGTGGCCCCTCTAATATTTTTAAATTAAAACGAACGTATTATTTTTAATAAATGCATTTTATCAAATCCACTTCTTATTTATCCACTATTTACTTCTAGCGTGAAATACCAATACGTAATAAAAGGAGTGACAGTACTTTATAATAAAATCTTGTCCATTATAGTTTAATAATATGTATACTATATGTAATTTAATAATATATATGATGTAATTATATCTAATATATATAGTTTTATAATATTAACCGAAAAATTAGAGAACTAAAATCTTACATAAGCATGAAGGTGGGGGATTGTTGCTTATTTTTCCTTACAATGTGGAGTGGGGGAGTATAAAATAGCCAGAAATATATTTACGTAAGACTTGAACGGCCCCTAAATTACATTTTATGGTTAGCAACGATGTCTTTCAGGATTTAAACTTAAAGCTCGAGAGATGGGATCAGCCCAAAACTATTTTTTTATTACAGCTTTGCTCACACCGTGTTTTGTCAATCAAAGGTGATGTAAGAATTGGTAGGTATTCCTATGCATCAGTTCGACCCCCAGAGATGAGAGAAAATACTGTGATGGATGTGTGTGTTTAAATGCCTTTCTCTTGATGTTTAACTCATAAGTTTAATGTAATGCATGTGTTCTATATGTTGAAGAGGGTTTGAAGTTGGTTAATACCATATGCATTTTTTTTTTTTTCACCCCCTGTGCTTCTGTGTGAAAATTGTGTGCTTAACAGGTGGGTTCTTAGAAATTATTTAAATGTGTGCTTTGTAGTCACTCAGCTGTGTGAAAGCAGTTTTGGTAGGGAAAAAATAATTACAATGATGACCTTGAGAATGGACTACTGCAAACTCTGTCTCCTAACCTTCTAATCTTGAATTTTATGTGACCTAAGACAATATTCATTTCATTTACTAGAAGCATGAAAAATCAAAAATAAAATGACTGAAATGATAAAGCATGATATAAAATGAAATGATAAAGTATTTTTTTTTAATATAAAAGCTGTCTGCTTTATGTATTTTTAGGTTGGCATTTCATTCCCCGACGGTCAGAGCAGCCTAAGCAGACATGCATTACTTGACATGAACGTAGCTCAGCTCCAAGTTATTGTTAACGATTTACATTCCCAGATTGAGAGTAGGTGCTTTTTTTATTACGTTTGTATTGTTAAAGTGTTTCTTTATTTTTATTTATATTGCAGTAACAACATTCAAATAACAATCTAGAAAAATTGAACCTGAAACTTCGCAGCCGTCCTAACACTAGTTGCATGCAAAAAACAGTCTTATTTTACCTAATTACATTCAACTAAACAACCAACGTAAGTCTAATTACCCGAATAGACCCTCTAAAACCCTTACAATAATGAAACCCAAGAAACGGGGTTCCCACTTATTTGGAGAACCTCATGGGCTGCTTTACCTTTTTGCCGCTTCTTCCTACCCATCCCCCAAATCAGTGGTAGGAACACAAAAATTGTTGGAGAGCTTGGAAAAGTTGTGAAGAAGTTCCCTAAAATTTCTGTATTAAATAGCTAATTTTCTTACGAACTGAAAGCTATTTTCTTCGCAACCGAAGTTCAGTTGAAATCGGAGACAAGTAAAAAAAAATTAGTTGGCGAATTTTTTTATTTTCAATGAGGATGGGAACACTGAAGGCGGATGTAACTTCGCCTTGCTCCCTCTTCGACACTTCATTGGAAAATTTCGTTCGGACCTTAAGTCCCTTTACCAGGCCCAGGGCTGATTACATCTACTTCCTGGAAGGACAGCTGCAACCAAATGAGCGAAATTTGGATCAGATGCCCATCAAGACACCTGAGGAAAAATGCAAATACAAATGGCATAGGTGCAACTTTTATACCTATTAACAACAGAAGGTGGTCGCAGCACATGGTGGTGTGTATAGCACGATGTGACTTAAATGTTGAATATGTCAATTAGTTGTCACATGATTATCCATTTAGCCATGGGAAATGGTTCCCCAAAATTCAGCAGTGAATTACCATTACAACCTTGTGCACATACTTATGTAATTTAAAAAATAGATGTCAAAGTCTCTTAATAACCAGTTTGTTAATTGAGACATCTTCCACGTCTTACGTTATCTTTAACCTTATAATTTCTACTTCTCCATTTTAGCCTTAAATGAAAATTTGGTCAAGTTTCTGCTCGAAAGGGATGATTTGCATATGGAGCAGGACTCCATGCTGGTTGATATTGAAGATCTTACACGTTACTTGTAAGTATAGTGTCAGAATGTAACATGTGCAAACGTAATTCAGTGTGCTTACAAGCCTTTGCCTGGACACTAGTGGGCTCATGATTGGGCACTCACAAACCTTTAGTTTGATGCATGCAAGTTCTTGACTCGACATATACTTTGATTCCATGCTTGTATGCTCTTGAGTTTGATACTTGTAAGCTTGAGGTTCCAAAGTGGTAATTCAGTTGTCTATCATGAGATTAACTGGGATTCAACCCCAGTGTCACCATGGAATTCATGCCATTTTTGCTGCCCACCGTTGTCTTGGTTGGCTTCCCTAAATAGCAGGAGTTTAGGTTCCTTGGAGAACTGCATGTCCTAGGTCATCATGACCATAACTGTCCTTGTACCATAAAGCAGAAACACATAGAGTGGCACCTGCATAAAGTAACCACCTTTGAGACTGGACTGCAATGGTCATCGTAGGCAAGTGGTCACTATACATGGTAAATTTTATGTACCAGTTCTCTCTTGTAAAAAGTGGTTGATTTACCAAGGTGGTCACTTTACTAGGTTCCATTATAGATGGACAATGAACGTGAGAACCGCGAATTTGTGCAGTGAGTGGCAACGCAGTCGCCCAGCTTGCCGTTAACCCACGTTCATTTCCCAACGGTGCTTTTAAAAAATGGTATGGCACAGCATGATCTTTGCCATCCTCATGCCGTAAAAACACAAACAAAATTTAATGTGTGCAATTAAGTAGTATTTTTGCAGTATTTTACATCATCTTATCAACTGCCGATTCATGCTTTTTCTTTCAGGGGCTTGAAAGGCGGTAGTTCAGTCAATTCCTCGATGGATTCCCAGCTGCCACTGAATATGCAAATCAGCTCAAATAACAAAAAGTAGGTACCATGACAGGATTATGACTGTCAGTTCATAGATATCTCCTTTTCAGTTTAGATCAGTCGAATTCGAAGCTCTTGATGCTCCAAACTTCACATGTGCAACTCTTAATCATTTTTAACATACTTTTATTTCACCTTCTCATTTCGTTCTTTGCAGCTTACATAGGCTCACACTCTGCTAATGTTCTGCACATTCAAATAGAAGCTTTTTATGTACATAATGCATTTTTTCTCGCACATTGTAATATGTGTATCCCGGCACAACATGACCCTTGCCATACTTGTACTGTAAAACTCAAACGATCGTACCAAATGTATAATTAACATGTCAAAGTTCTAATCGCAAACAGTTTTCAGTACTGTATTAGAAAAACGTTCGGCTGCTTCTTGCACTATATTGCTATTCCTAAGATATTTTTATTGAGTAGTAGTTGTATACTGTCCCCAAATTTAGTTGTTAAAACTTAAGTTCGTTAGTAATTTTCATTTCAGTTTGTAGTGAACATAGCAAGCCTTTACTTTAGTATTAAAATTTTTCTCTGTGACACTCGTTTGCTGCTTCTGCGGTTTCCGATTTCTGTCCTCGACTTATTAATTTCTGACTTCTTTGGCAACAGTCGACAATAAAACGGCACATTTTCTGCTGGCTCAATTTCCTGTTAACATTGTAGATTTTCTTGCATGTGGAATATTATATTTATAAATTAAGCTTAAGCTGCTTGCTTGCGGTCTTTACAATAATGGTAATCTCTCTCTCGGTATCGACCATATTCCGTTATAATTATTATTCCAGTTAACGATGGTATTTTGCTGTTCTGTCAAATACTTTTAAAAATTACACACATTCTGAATATCATCTTCTGTTTAACTGCCTTTCTTCTCCCTCCCATGAAAGCCATTAATGAAAAGAGTTTACTGTATTTCAAAGATGCTTTATTATTATTATTTACTTATTGTAAAAATGATGTAATTGGGTTCATGCACCCACCCACCTTTCTTGACTAGTACACATTGACCTCTAAAACATCAGAGGGAAGAAAAAGATCACACCCCCATGCTCAGCGGAATGCAATGACCTTCCAGTGTTTTATCTTGTCATTCTGCCTGTCGACACAGGGCTGACATGGCCTTATCCTTGTGCTCATGTTGTCGCTTCCTCATCAGGATTAAACCAGAGGTTGGTGGGGGAACCGAGCTAGTCATCTTCGTGCACCTCTGGGGGCATGACCTTTGCTGACCTGGTGCTATAAAATATACAAGGCACAAAACAAGCAAAGCACGAAACATCTGCCGACATCGTTTGGTTCACACCAGCACACTTTGACCAGTAAGAGTCCTTAGAAATGAAAAGACAGGATAAAATCTTCAAAGGCACTGTGCCAAGACCAGCTTGAGACATGGCCTTTTTCCTTCTCTCCAACCCTTTATACATCAGAACTTTAGCCCAGAGTCAAGAAATTTGTGTGCTCAAACCCCAATTAACAAACCTTAATTCCCATGTAAATCTTTCCCTTAATACGTGAGTTAAGAATGACATTTTAAAATTACTTCGGCAATTGCATTGACACTGCCATCTCGTTAGAGATTCAGATTAAGTAACGTTCTAAGGTTGTTGAATAAATTGCAGATACAATCTAATGTTACAGTCAAACCTCTCTGAATAACCACCTCCCTTGATGACCACATTTTCTCAGTGGGTTCCCCCGGTAATTTACATTCATTCCAGAAGAGATCGAGAAACTATTCTGTTTCTTATAAAGAAATATTCATTTTAGTTACTGAGGAGGGAGGGATTTTCGTGTATATAATTATCTTCTAACCGAATGAATGAAATGAACAATTTAACAATGAACTTCACTAAAGTTTCATCATTTTATATATATATTGTTAACAGTTGTGATCTGCCAGAAAAAAATCTGCCAGAACGGCCGCTTTAAACATCACTAAACAAAAACAAACTTTATTTTCCCTTTTTCTTACATTCGAATGCTCATTCTGTTTATTTATTTTTTTTTTTCTTGGTTCTTTTTGATATTCCATCTCGTGGTTGTCATGTTTCCTTTTCAGCATAACATTATATATATATGAAAAAAATACACACACATATATATATGTGTGTGTGTGTGTCTTTAAATTTAAAATCAAAATTATGTTTCAACCCTTTCTTTTTTGTCTTTTGGGCTTTATCCGATTCCGATGAAGAACCATCATCAGAACTCTTACAGAAAAGCTCTTTGGTCTTAGGGGGAACCCTCACAGAAGAGATTAGATTAATGGAAACTTTAGTATCTATTGTGGACAATAAAAATACTTTATTTTTAGAACTTTAAAATTGTTTAGGAAAACAAAATTGTGACGTCAAAATAATCTTTTTTTATATCATCTTGCAATCAAAATTTAAAATTACTAAATTATGCATGGTGTCTGAGTACCAGGGTTGCAAACATCTAGGGGTAGGGTACACCTAGACGAACAATATTTGCCATAGAACCTAGGGTCGCAAACCACTCACAGCGCCAGTTCTAAAACCGTCCAGCATGCACAAATAGTGACAACCAGTGCATGAGAAGCGCAAAATGCGATGTCCTAATCATCTATGCACTTGAGCAGCTGACCTGAGTTTTATCTGGCGCTTTTCACGCACTGATTGTAAATATTTGTGCATGCTGGACGGTTTTAGAACTAGCGCTGTGAGTGGTTTGCGACCCTAGGTTCTATGACAAATATTGTTCGTCTAAGTGTACCCTACCCCTCCTAGATGTTTGTAACCCTGGTGCTGAGACACCCTGTATATTTCAATTTTACGTTTTGAATGCTAATGTGACCCAAATTTTGTCATATATGAGTATATTTTCAATTGTTTTCGGTTTAATCTCATGTTCCCCCCCCCACACTTCCTTATCATAGATTTCAATTATGAGGCCACCTCTCCAAGCAACTGCTTTTTCATGGAACCTGAGGTGGTCATTTTAGGGAGGTTTTGTTGTATGTAAATGAAAATGAATCCACAAAATGCATTCACCAATGTGATTTTGTCCACCTTCATATTAACTAATAAATATTAATAGTCTTATATCATATAATACACTGAAGTGCCATAATATTAAACGTATCTGACATAACATGTAGCTCTACCCAGTTACTGCTGGACCTGGCATCGAATTCACAAAGTGTACGAGTCGTTGCAAGAATATATCATGTCGGGCACATTCTGTGTGTCCAATCTGTTATGTCCAATAATTACCAAACTCTGTGAAGCGCAGTGTACATTGCATAGTGTATTGAAGATGGCTTGAGCAGTGCCAAACACTGGCTTTGGGATGTGATTTGAAGCAATGTTCCCCATCTTTGGGTGATAGCCATTCATGAATTTATCAAAAAAAAAAAGCATCACCTGTGGATGCTCAGCACTTTTATGTATTGCTGACACAATTCCCACACACACCTGGAATTATCGGGGAATTTGAAATCGTTCCTAAGAGTCGGGGAAAAGTCAAACTTTCTAGTCAAACGTGGGGAAAGTCAGGAAGAACCTAACTTCCGAGTAGCTATATTTCACACGAGTGTGAAGCTATTTTCCTTAAACTCAAAGTTCTGCTTGTGATTAGTCGGGGGAATTTTGTTAGAATAATCAAGGGGAAACCATGGAAAAATCACTGAATTTTTTCCTCCGAGGTGAGTAGCAGCCCTAGCTGCTGTTTGTCTGAAATGTCCATGTTCCCAGTATACTCTTGCTATTGTTGTCTGTAATGTCCATGTTCCCAGTATACTCTTGCTATTGTTGTCTGTAATGTCCATGTTCCCAGTATACTCTTGCTATTGTTGTCTGTAAGAACTCAAGAGTACTCACTACCTCCGAGATTCTGTGTCCCATCCTCCTGCTTTATCTAACGAGCTGCCCATGGTCAAATGATAATTTCTTCACAAAGCCCATATCTATCAAATGTGCACTGAAGAACAATTTACAATATATGTTACTCCTATGTAGAACACGGTTTATGGAAAATTGGCCTCCAGCATCTTTCCCCGCGGACATCTCGCCCCTTTTAAATAAAGCCTGGTCATCCGAAATTCGCTTAATCAAAATGACCTTCTATGTAATTCATCTTCTATTTTTTAATAAGTGAACACTCGTTTAATGTTTTTTGGAAAAAATGATCATACAGTGGAAACTGTTCATAACGAACTCCAATTATCCAAACTTCGCTTACCGACATAACCTCCTATACCATTTTTTAATTATTTTTTAAGTGGACACTTAATAAAAAAAATTAATATAGACAATCATTTCCAGTTAAGCAAATTTAGGATGACCTTGGGGAGATTCTTATAAACAATTATCAATGTATGGCGTTTTGGAAAAAAACCATTGAAGCAGTGTCCATAAAAAAAAAATTAAAAAAAAATTGTATAGAAACCCATTTCAGTTAAGCGAAGTTCGGATGACCGGGGTTTTATTTTTAAAAATTGGATGTATGATTTACATATTTGTGTAGCTTACTCATTATTTACAGTGGGAGAGATGTCGGGGGAGGGCAAAGTGCTGGGGGGACCATTTTTCTGAATCCTGTAGTATACGCATTGTCTGTAACCAGATTTGTATGTGTGTGTGGGATGGGGGAGTTGGAAACTTAAATACTGCTGTACCTAATATTTTGGCACTTAAGTTTATAAACCTTATGTATCATTTTATAAATAGTATAGCGTACATTATGCAATTTGTATTTTGTGATAACAAATTGGTTATCGGAGAAAAAAAGAAATATTTGACACATGTTTGCAATATAGACTACTGTACTTCCTTCCCACCGGAAAATTAGATTGACGAAAGAATATTTCATTGTTGAATCATGCAGCCATTTTGCAGGAAGTAACATTTTCATAGGAAAAGTTTCATAAATTTGAATAAAACTTTCTAAATAGCATTAGGTGTCACAACCTAGGTTAAAGGTAATCATTCTCAAAGATGAAATTTTCTTTCTATTTATTCTTCTGCAAAATTTGCATTTTTTGGTTGGATCCCTTTCCTCGTGGGAGTGAAGTGAGGGATATATTGCATGTGTTGAATATAATACATCATGCATGTGTGTATATTATGTCATATAGTATTAATATTAACGTTTGTTTTGAGGTATATTTGCCATGCTGACAAATTAGCCCTTCACTTTTTGATTTAGCCATTACGAAATACAATCAAAAGCCTGTTATTGTGGTAATTTGTTCAGCTACCAAACGAAAGAACCAAGGCTTGAATCCCAATGACATGGAACATGGTCTGCTTTTGTGCTGATCCGTAGACAAGGGTTTGATTTCATTGGTAAATGACTTCCTGGAACCTTTGGAAGCTGTTGTGCTAGTTCAGCACAATCTTAATGGCCTTTGGGCCATGAAACATAAATGAATGTATCAGTACGGCAAATCTGGGCCTAAAAACAATCGTTGATAATCGTTCTTGCCATAAAAGCATATATGCATATGTAAACAATGATATATTTGTGCCGTTTTATCCACCATAAACGGAATCATATGGACGACTAGCATAGCTCATATCTTCCGGTAAAAATGATTGCCAAGTTGGCTGAAAAACGTATTGTCTTGGCTTAATCGTTTCACATGTGTCTTTTGCTTTTTAGGTCATTGGTTTGAGTGGTATTGTTTCTTGTAAGTCCCATTTGTTTTTACGTTGTTTATTTTTAGTTGGTTTATGACCATTTAGATTTACTTTATAAATGTTGCATCGAAATTCTAGAACAGTGAATGCTTTTTCACCACCCTTTCACTTTTGGTTTCTGTATCGTATCTTTGGGTATCTTTCCCTTACCGAATGAAATTCAAATGTGGCCGTGTGGTAGCTTAGAGGTAACATGTTTGCCCACTGCATAGAAAATTTGGGTTTGAATTCAACTGTTGACAAACGCTTCCCATCGTTTCTACAAGTCCATATTCTGACGTTTCATTCCCAAGGCAGCAGAGACTCGGATTTCTGAGAAAATTGTAGGCCCTGGTACTGGATGACCGTAACAGCCCTTGTGCCATGAACCACAAAGAAAGAATGCATTGCCCAAATGGAAGCTACTGGAGTGTCAACGGAAAGTTGAAGAACTTGTTTTATGGCTCAAGGACAACTCGGGCCAAACTATACCAGGATCTACAGTTTTCCGAGGAATCCAGCTGTAGACTGTGGATGTGTAAGGAAAAAACAGCAATCAGGGCTACCTGCCTGAATCAGATCCGTTTTCGTAGGAACCAAACACATTACTAGTATTCCACCGGAGGGTCAGTTTGAAGCACCTAATTAATGCCAATTCAATACATTAAACTATTCGACACCATCTGATTTTATGCAATATATATATATATATTTTTTTTTTTTACCATGTTTAAACTTAAACGTTAGTTTCTAATTATGCTCTTATTCAATTTTTTCAAGGAATTGCTCCCTTTTATTAATAAAGTAATTAGTGGTAATGGGTAACTGATGAGAAATAAAGTTTGTACATTAAAAATAATTATAGTTTGTTTCTTTAATTTTTTGTGAACTGTGCAGCTTTGTATTTTTGTACATTGTTGATTGATTCTTGTTACCGTGGGCCAGCTGTTCTTCTGGGAATATTCCAAAGGGTCAAGATATGAACGAATTCAATAACATATTCAGGAAACTCACATCTCTAATTATATTTGCTTGATCAATAGATCTGAGAACAGACATACTTAGTGGACAAGGGTTTAATGGGAAGGGTGGCCACCGAAGTCTGCACTTTAATCTCAGACAGCGTAATCAACCACCATAGGTGGATTGAGGGGGATTTTCGAAAGTCAATCATGCATGGCACAGAAGGATGCCTGCTCACATGATAGTCTTCACTCAACGTAAACCGAAACCAGCTGCCATGGAGAGCGGCCCCAGCTGATGGACAGGATACATATCTCAGGTATGGCTGCGGCCTCTACAGGAACTGGCCCACCCCAGCGAAGGTGTGGAGCAGAGGCAGGTGGCTTCCGGAGGTTGGACAGACCTGATGGTTGTGTGTGACCCAGATGGCCACGGGCGAGAATGAGCTCGGCCCTGAGATAGCCGGCTAAGAAAAGACAGGAGCTGTGGTTAAAAGTTGACAGCGAATGAGCATTAGCATAGGAAACCACCAACGTACTAATTTGTTACAGCACAGTTTGTAAATTATATAATACTTTGCTTAGAATTTAATACATTTCTTTTTAATATTTAGTTTCATTAACATATAATGTGAATGTACAGTGATATATTCATTATGTAAATTAACATCATTTAAATAATGAACATACAATTTGACTTTTTAATAACGAATAATTTAAAAAAAAAGAAATTGTTGCAACAGTACTCATTCTGAATGACACGTAAAACTTTTCAAGTATAGTCACTATTACAGTAGAAATTCAAACATAGCCAACGGGAATACTTTCTGTGTGGAAAGTGAGGGTTTCCACATACCTGGAAATGTTAGACAATTTGAAATCGTCTGCAAAAGTCTGGGGGGAAAAAAATGACAATTTTTTGATCAACTTGGAAAAAACAGGGAAAGTCTAACTTTTGAGTAACTAAACTCCACATGAACATGAAGCTATTATCTCTAAAACCAAAGCTCAATTCAAAGCTTTGGTTTTGGCAAAGCCCTGACAAAACTGTTGATCAAAGCAGATCGATTTTTTTTTTTTCATGGGGGAGCAGAAAGACCACGCTATATACACAGCAATGGCAGGTTGTGTACAAACAGGATGAACAAAGATTCCTATACTACTACTACCCATATCCCATTTTAGTCAATTAACTATTCCATGTCAAACTGGTGTGGCAACTTCCAAAACTAAAGATAATCAAACGGTAGCATACACTATCCTTATGCCCTTGCAATGGACAACTTAAACGTAATACTAGAACGTTGCTGCGTATCATTGGTTCACTGGCCACCTTGTGTAAGTAAAAATTGAAAAGGAATTATTGCACAATTAGACACCACTTTTAAGGTTCATACTTGAACATATTTTAGCCTGTAATATCTGGAGGAAAGAAAATTTGCCACATCCCTAAATTAGACTCGAACCTGTGACCCTTGGATTGCTGTTCCAGTGCTTTGACAAAGGAGCTGCATAATTTTTCATGGCATTTTGATGCAAAACATACAAGCACTCATAATTTTAAAGAAAATTGCCACGACTGTAACATTCTTAACTCATTATTCCTATATGACATCGATGGTTCTAAACTTTTTTTTTTTGGTCATTCAAGATCTAGATCATAACAAGGGTCCAGGGTATGATCATATACGTCCATTTACTATTAAATCTGTTGTCAGTGCTATTAAAATTTACCATGTTTGGCGCAGTATAGCCCAGATGCTCTTGCGCCATAAAAAAGCCAAACAAACAATGCTATTAAACTACCACTGCTGCATGGTCATAGTCTCATTTTTTATACTGGACTCATGATTTTAAAATTGCTTTAGTAACTCCAATTTATAAGAACGTTTCTAAATCCAGTATTTCTAATTATAGGTCCATTTCGGTTCTCACTACTTTTAATAAAATTTTCGAAAAATTATTGCATAAAAGATGTTTGAATTTTTTAAGTTACATTCCATTATCAATAAAAATCAGTTTGGCTTTCCTGAAAATAAATCAACTGAACAAGCTCTCCTCTCGGCAACAGATTACAATTACTTGTCTGTTGATGAAAGGCAATCGGTAATTGGTGTATTCTTTGACTTACCCAAAGCCTTTGATACAATGAATTAGAATAGGCTGTTTTATAAACTAGAGTTAGCTGAAATTCATGGTATTGCTAATAACCTAATTGATAACTAATTATTTGGTCGACAGCAGTTTGTGAACTTTGGAGATCTTCACTCCGCATTCAATACAACACTTTGTGGTGTCCCTCAGGGCTCAATACTTGGCCCCCTATTGATTGATTTTTACACTAATGATATTTTCTTTTTACTTGTTTCAAATTAATTTGCTATGCTGACACTAGTGCATTCCTTATGGATAATGATATTAACGATCTAATTCTCACACTTAATGAAGAAATCACGCATTATATTTAAACAGAACTACCTTCCTCTCAACGTTAAAAAAACTAAATGTCTCCTTTTCACACTCAAACATAATGTTAACATTGGTCAGTTAAGAATTAACAATAAAGTTATACCTTTTTCAACTGAAATTAAATTTCATGGTGTCACATCACAATCTAACCTCAAATGGAATTCTCATATTCAAGCCCTTTGCAATAAAATTAGCAGAAATATTGGTGTCATATGTAATATCTGTTTCTTCATCCCAATAAAAATTCTTATTAATCTTTACTATTCTTTCTTTTCTCACACATTTACTATTGTCTACTCACCTTGGGGACCATAACTGGGTATAATCTTCGCCGTATCTCCATATTAGAAAATAAGTTTCTCAGATTGCTTAGTTTTAATAATGACTACTCATCCATGGAAATCGTTCGTCAATACAACATACTAACAATAATAAATACAGGTCAAAAGTTTCGTAGTGAACCATAATGTATAAAGGTACAATTCTCACACAATTGGGGGGGAGGGGGCAATAATTATTTTTAACGTTTTTCTTCGTTTTCAGTCTTATAAATTTAGCTAAGAAATTGGAAGGGGTAAAAAAAAAAAAAAAGACACTAATCCAAGTTTGATATGAATTTGTTTTAATGACAGACTCATTCTTCCAGGCTATTGAGTGCTGAACCGGTTCGGAGGTCACAGAGTGTTCACCTCAAAAAATCTAAGAACTTCGTGTAGCCTCTCTCAAGGTTCTCTTTGCTGAAGCGTGGTACTAGTCGTGGATGATAGCTGGTTGAAGATGCGACACTTGGAAGTAAATTGATATAGGATTGCGCGTGTACTATATTGGTTTGCTTCTGGGTAAATCAGTATAGGATTGAAGATGATACTTGGATACGAATCAATGTAGCATTGTGTACATACAGCTCTTTATCCAACGGTATTTAAATAGAACTGTTACATAATGGTTTCTATTAGCGTGCCCTTCATTTTCGTACTGTATGAAAATTTCTTTTCACATTCGTTGGTCTCATATCGCCTCTTTTATATGTGCTACTGTCGTCAGTGAAGTGGAAGACACACACACACACACACTATATATTGTTGAATGGGTTTATATTTCAATAGGGTTTGCTTTATGTCATGTAACTTTATAAGTCTACGTGGATTTTTATGTAGCTTGTGCATCCAAGACACCTCCCAGCATGAAGCTACCTACTGTACGATTTTGGTTCTCTCACGTAATCCATTCAGTTGCGTTTAATTACCATTTTATGATGACCTTTGGTCAGACTTAAACAACATTCCATTTTTAACTTCACTTAAAAGGTTCTAGGTTTATATTTTGTTTTGAATTTGTTCTAGAACAAATTGTTTAGAGTATGTTCTTATTAAACAATGCCTAATGGTTTTTAATGTTTTTCTAAACTTAAGTGTACACTGTCACTCATCAATGTGTATTTCTAGTTCCAATGTGCGTGTGTTTTGTGCAATTCTAGTTGTGAAGTAAATGGTTTTGAAATTTAATAAACTTATTTAACTGCAATGTATAGTGAGAAAATAAAAATAATAAAAAAATGCCTAGTCTGTTTTATTATTGTATTAAATTGCCTTCACCGTACCCGATTAAAACGTAGATGGGACAATTGCTCTGGTCGTCAAGCTGAAGAGAAAGATTTTTGAGAGAATACAATTCATAGGACGAACTTTAGTGGGTGATAGAGCACATTAGAACAAAACATTTTTTTATCAAAAAGCAACAAGCCAGTATAAAGTATCACCATGAGATTCCATAACTGTTACTTCAACACTGACGTAAGGTTGAAAAACACTACATTTTGGAAGTCGATTGTTCCCTTTCTGAAGTGAAGGCAAGATGCAGAGTGGATGAAAGTCCTAAGCTTATATATAGTGTTAACAGTTGTGATTTACTAAGGAGGAAAACAAGGCCAGAAAAATCTCCAAAAATTTGTATGTCCGGTCATGCATGTAACCTAAAATAATACATGCCTGACCCAAAATTTTATATGCCCGAAATATATCGCTACATTTTTCTGCTCTATTTATAATTTTTGTACTTTATCAATTAACATCAAGACAAATGGACAAGCTTTATTATTATGTAGGTTAACTACTTCTAGGATAAAAACCATGGGGATATTATTAGCTTCTGTAAACTATCCCGAAACCGATACATTTCAAAGTTGAAGAAAAATTTTGATATCTATTATTTAAGTAAACAAGATGGAAAAAATAGGGCAAATGAACAGGAGCTTAATAAACGCCGATAAGTTGTGAGCTACAAGATGGCAGCCAAATCTAGTATTCCCACAGGACTTTTTGAAAATCCTCAAATACATGTGGAGATGGAGTTTTTACCTTTTCCACTATTATTGGGGTTCACTATTAAGTTTACACTATTGTTGAGGTATCGATATTGTCACTAGGACATTGATAAAATCACTGAAATAAAAATGGAAATTTATTTTTAATTAAAAAAAAAAACCCCAGAGATTCGTTAAAAGCTTACATTTTTTAAAGTGTTAAAAGTTTTCGATTTTTTACATACCCGGTCGGGCATGTGGCAAAAAATATATGCCTCGGGCAATAGATTTTTATGGCCCTGGAGAAAAATCATCATTGACTGCTTTAAAACATCACTAACAAAAATAAACTTTATTTTCCTTTTTTCTTATATTCGAATACTCATTCTGTTTACTTCTTGATTCTTACTTCCACGTTCCATCTCGTGGTTGTTTCGTTTTCTTTTTTGGCGCTAACATTCAACCATCCTGAACCTTCCTCAGTTTCATAACTAAATAGTCCTTACTCCCTCATTCATATTTGTAACAACAGTGGCGACTAAAATAACTAAACTTTTTTTTTAAATAAAAATAATATGAGCAAACTTACGTTGTAATTGTAAGTTTTAAAATTAGTCAGAAGTTAGTACGTCGTCATCACCCTCGTTTTCTTCTCCAGGCTCAGCTTAACATCGTCATGACTTTAGATGACTAACATGGGCTGTGGTCGAATAAAATCTTCCTTTCTCCTGTTCTGATTGTGTAATTCCGTATGTATCACTGGGTAGCACCTCTAATTATTAATGGACCACGATATTTCGTTTTCGGTATGTAAAGGTGATCGCCGAGTTCGATGTGTATTGCATGACTTCTTATCATAAGCAATCTTCATTTTCTCCTGATTTTGTTCAATTTCCTAAGCCGCATTACTCTGTAGTGTTTCGGGGGTCATTCCATTCTTTTGCATCTGGATCTGCCAATATTCTAAGGATACCATCGTTAAATCACGGGGAATATCCATGCAGCATTTCAAAGGGTGTCTGACTTGTGGTTTTGTTTACAACATAGTTCAGATTTCTTTCGCATTGCTCTAATCTTTTGTCCCAATCTTTATGCTGTGGACATGTCGAAATTACTGGTAATATTGAATGATTCATTCTTTCAACCATACCATTCCCTTAAGGACGATGCGTTGAAGTCAGAGTATGAAATGCCATTATTTTATAATATTTATTGAATGCATAAGACGTGAAGAACGTCCCTCCATCACTAATTATTCTTTCAGGTAATCCAAAATCTTCTACGAAGCTCTCCAGTGCCTTCAGAACAGATTTATTAGATGTAGATTTTGTTGGATCGAGTCTCATGAATCTAGTGAAATTATCAATAATGACGAGTAGTTCTTGATTGCCTTTGGCACTCCTAACATATGGACCGGGGTGGTCTAAGTGTATTATTGCAAAAGGCCTTTTTCTCGGCTTTATTGGGTGTAGGAATCCTTGTTGTTTATCATTTGGAACTTTGTTTGCAAGACATTCAAAACACATTGCTATGACCCTTCGGACATAACGCTTCATTGGGGAGAACCAATACAACCCCTTTACTTTCATTGAGGCTCTATCCACGGCAGAATGTCCCATTAAATCATGAAATTTTACTACAATGCCTTTCCCCATAGATTTTGCTTTAGTGTAAAGTAGCTTTTCTTCATTTCCTTATTTAATTACACAATATAGTCTGCCTTCCTTTGACGTGTAATTTTCCACCACCTGCTTTTCTACAGTAGTCCGTTCGTCCATTTTTTTCTGCAATACTTTAATGAAATTACATATTTCCGCATCAGCGTGTTGAATCATCAATATTTGGTCATCCACACTTAGTGTCAGGCATACCTCTAAACTATTTTCGATAATTACATCTACAGTATCCTCACAGTTTGATACAGGCCCTCTACTCATCACACCTACGTAAGCCATTCTCATTCCTGCCCTATGCCTAATATTAAAGTTGTATTCTTGAATTAGATTGGACCATCAAGCTATTTGAGGACTCACAAGGGAAGGTCTGAGGGTATACGACGAGGATTGTAATGACATTAGGCTCATTTGAAAGCTCTCAAAAAATTATTAGGTACGTATTCGGGCATTTTTCAGAATGGCCATAAATATAGGTGTTATAGGGCCGGAGAGAGCAAAAATGGGACTATTTTCAGAGATTTTATAATATCATATTTTCAAAAGTATTGAATATTTATTTTTTTTTTTGCTTCATTATGTTCCTTGCAGAAATCCATCGGATACGCGTTTCACGGTTTTTGGAGACGTAACTTATTAATAATGTTTTTAAAGGGTTATAAAATGCACGCGGAAACGAGTAGCCCAGCGCCAGAATTCGCCAACTTGTTGGCTGCTTGGCACATTTGCTGGTGTAGTATAATCAGTTATTTTCGAAGGTAGTATTAGGAAGTGACTTACATATGCATAATAAATTGTTAGTTTCGTATTTAAAAAAATTTGACTTCGCATTCAACATATATTTTTATACTTGTTTAAAATGTATTAGTTTATAATTTAAATCTTTGTGATATATCTTGTTCTTTTAATATTAAGCTAAAGTTTAGCTTCTGCAGAAAACCACAGAAAATTGAATTTTTGGCAAATTAACTTTTTTTTTCCTGTTTACTGATTTTCGCTTTATACATTAAAATGGATTTATTGCTCATAAATGCAATTAATGTTACTCATCATTTGCAAAAAGTAACTGAAGCAACATATTCAAATTTTTTGAACATGTCCAGTGATATCACCGATTCTGAAAAAGCTATAGCTGTGGAACTTTGTAGTGTGTTGGAAAATTATTTAACAAAATCGCAGTTTGAAGATGGTAAAGTTATCGAGATTTCCGAAAAAGATCCAGAAAATTCTATACATGATGATAATGGGGTGGAAATAAAATGTGATCCTGGTTATATAAGTAT
>QLNU02014802.1:20076308-20088200 GCA_006491805.2 Dysdera silvatica
TGCCATCAAAGTGATGTACACAACTGTAGGAATACTTAAATAGCTTATTACATTTAACGTCTTTTTAATGCTCTTTCAATGTAATCGTTTCATGGTTCAATGTAATCAAAGTTTTCTAAAGACCTATCCTCGGGCGGGGATTTCATCTTGGAGATGCATGAAATTTTTTCAACGTTAAGGAGTACAATATGAAAAAAAAAGTGTGTGTTTTGCCATGCATGGGCAGCAACAATAATGCTGCGTTGGAAGTTAAGAGCTTTCCGAGAAATTCAAACGTCTTAAGAACTACAAGACCAACTTTAGACTACAGTGAGCAGTTAGTTCCGAGTTCTTATTTTGGAACTGAGGGGAGGCAAACCGATTAACGCACTAAGCTATATTATAGCTGCAGTGCAGACTCCCAATTCCATAGCACAGCGGCACCTGAAGGCACTTTTCATGCTGCGGACGGATATGTTTCATTTTGTAAGCGTGTTAGGCAAACGAATATCTGAAACCTATAGCTAACAGGTTGACATGTGGCGGTGATTTTCATTTTAGCCATTAATCCATTTTATTTCATGTTTTGAATTGAAAAAAAATAAATGCAAAAATAGGCACGAATATTGGCCTGTTAACCGAGTAATAATAGTTCCCAACAAAAATGCAAATTATTCTTATTTATTATTACAATTCGATTAAAAAGGTATTTTTACTAAATGCCCGGCTTCATTCCTTTGACTTAAATTCCTTAATTTAAAATTTATCCTCCAGTTTTTGTGAAAAATATCTGTTAACATTACAAGATGCACTAAAGCTGGACTTTTGCCAAACACAGAGATTCTCAATAGGTGGCCAGTGGACAGAAAAAGGGCCTGGCTACAAAAGATAAGAAACTGGGAATTTTTTTCCAGGACGGTTTTCTTCTGATAAAGTGAAAACCCGCCTCATTGCACCATGAATTCCGCACACAATCCGTTTACTGTGGGTCAATTTAACGTAGCACTAGATAGATAAGACAGTGTTCCACGGTGTTCGATTCAACATCGGAGAAAAAAAAAAATCTCTTTTCTACCAAAATTCTTTGAATGATCACAAGCAATTTTCTGTTAAATTTCGGTTGTGAGGGGGACTGGCTTTCATATTCGTGGGAAATTAAGTTACTCAAAGCAGAAATTATGAATATTTTCCCCCCTGAAAATTTTCCAGATTTGACGAAAAAATCTGATTTCTCCCTTTCTCTCAGGGTTAATTCAAGTTCCCTGACAATTCCATGCGTGGAAACCCTTCAAGATTTATAGTCAGAAATCAATGTCATAAGTGATATAACATTGATTTTGATTTATATATATATATCTCAGTCTAAAAATAGCATCTATAACTACTAAGTTTGTGGTTTTATGGCTCAAAGACTATAATGGTCATGCTGTGCTAGGACCTACTTCTTTTCCGAGGAATCCGAACCTCTTAAGGCCTAGGGAACCAAACCCTGGACTACAGTAAGCAGTGATAACTACCAAGCTGCTGTGGTCCTTGAAGGATAATTTTAAGTACATTTCCTCAGTTCTTGAATAATGTTCATCAGATTTTTTTCTCAAGACAAATATGAAATCCATTTAAATAAGATTATAAAAATTTCAGATTTTCTATACTGGTACTGTCTTTTAGAGCAGTAGAGATGAATCAGTGATATTGTGGCACCAATATAAAATATGTAGGTACAATGTTCAAAGAAAAACTACAGAAGACCATAAACATCGATTTATTGAAAGAAAACAAAAAACTTTGGTTTGTACAAGTACGATTAACAGAAAGAGAAATGTTATGATAAAATGTCTTTTGTAAATATATGCTCTATAAATGCATGAGAATTATAATTCTTCCTATGTATATATCAAACAATTTTCTTCTAAACAACGGAAATTAGTATTGGTCGTAGACAAGAGTGGGAAAACAGTACAAAATTGTCTAAAACTATTTTGAACAGTCAAGACACCAATTTTAAGGCTTTCTCTAATTCAAATTAATCATAATCGCTTCTAAACGAATTAAGTTTTTTAATATATGGACTTCATGGTTCATTTTAAAAGAGAATGAAAGAGATACAATGAAAAAAAAAAAAAATAGAACATATTAATCCATGGAAAATTGATGTACTTAAATATAACGAACACAATTTGAATAGCATACGAAAAACTAATTGTAAAAATTATATACTTTTGGCTAGCTCTTTTAAGCATTTATGTACACAAAATGTGATTTACAAAATAACTTTATTTCTCTACGTTGTTAAAGAAATCTTTAACGGATACTCGAAAAACTGTAAACTGACTCATTCTCTAAGTTTTTGAACCGATTGGCCACAAAATGCAATTTCTTTAATCTGTCATTAACTTAAAACTGTAATAGTCACGACTTTTCCACAGGATATGGCACATGCAGGTTTAACCTTGTCTTCTCCTGTTTTATAAAACCCTTGCACATGTATGGTATTACATCAAGAGTCAAACGCTCAAATTGAACTTGCATGTAATTGTAAAAAAGTTCCAGGTTTCTTCACCAGGGCATTTTAAAGTTGAATCCTTTGCTATATTAATTTTCATATCGGAAACAATAATGCCAAATATTTAAGATAATAATTTATATATCTCTTATTTCAATCATTCATGTTTACCCAGTAAAAAAAAATCCAACTGAGAATATAATTTCGTTTAACCCTTTAAGGCTTTTTGCCGGCCATAACAGCCGTCAAAAAGCCTTAAAGGATGAAGCACATACTGTTCTATTAACTCCGATTTCAAACGTTCCAATAACAGAGTAACGTAACATGGGTTATGGGAACACCATCCCATAACCCATGTCTGATGACCATGTTTCATGCTGACGCGTCCGAAAGCTTGGGTGATCTTTTTCATTGCTATTTTACCAGTGTTTAACCTTTTGTATGTAAATTTCCTCCCTGGTACCCTGTATTTTATTTCTATTTACAATTAAACATCTTTTACTTGCTTCTCCTAAAATGGAAAGTTGCAGGACCATCACCCTGAGGAGTGGTTCGGATTACTGCTTCAATTAAATGCTAGGTTCCATGAATCTTCCACACAAGTTCGTTACAGAGTAGAGGGGTATTGAAGTGGGAATTTAGTGAAGGCTGAATTAATTAGGATAATTCATCTTTTATGGCGCAAGGATGGCTAAGGTCACACTGCACTGGGTCCTACAATTTTCCAAGAAGTTCAAACCCCTCTAGTTCAGGAATCCAAACTTCAATTACGGCGGGAGGAAAACCAGTATGCATTTTACGATACCATTGGGAGTTGCATCGATAGTATGATACCACTGTTAACGCAATGGTCACATTTTCTGAACAATCTAAATCTCGTAAGGGCTGCGAAGCTAACCCCCAACTAGAGTGAGCAGTTAGTTGTTAAGTGTTCGATTTTCTTTGGCACCGTTGGGACTAAAACCCAAATTAACAGCACACTAGGACCATGCATTGCTACTGAACAGAACATTGACTTAATGAATTTCAGAAGGCGGGAGCTTCCAAGATCACAAAGCGGAGACGGCAGGGGTCAAAACTGGCTTAAATTATACCATATAGTTTATGGAGGACCCAAATAATAATAGCCTCTCTTTCGAGAGGGTTGCTTGCTATGTGATGCTGCGGATTTGGAATACAGGAATATTGAACCTGTATTATTATTAAACTGTGAACCCGTTTCGTTTTTTAAATACGAATGAAACTAACGTAGTTCACCCACAGGTGAGTGATTCATGTTGGTCTTGGCATGCACTCGGGTGGAAAGACCTGGAAGGTTTTACCATTGCCTCATGATAGTACCTTACTATTATCTTGAATCTGATATCGGTTTCATGCAAGTGGTTTTTAGAGGAGAAGGCCAGCCACGTCTATTGTTGTTCACATCTTTCTAAAAGTTCGCTTGGTCATGAGGCAAAACGATAAAAAATGATGCGAACGATAAACGCAATGCAACAAACTCTTGGAGCGTGTAGTGTAACGCTTCAAAACTCTTGGAACAAGTTGAGATTACTCGGTTCATGAACAATTTTTAAAATCACCTGGTCATAAAAACTAGAAAATGAAAAAACGCTCGTAAAAATATGGTGTCTCTTTAAAAACAAGTATTAAAATTCGTATATGTTTTACCGAACTTAAAAAAAAAACTATATAACAACATTTTCACATGAACCATATTTGGTGATGTATTTATTCACAATAATGCCATTTTGAGTTGAGCCATGATAGACACAAATAAAGTGCTCCAAACGTTTCGGGTTCTTTCATTAACAATAGTCCAGCGATTGTGCGTGTCCAACGGAGGGGGCAGGGGAGGGTTACAAGGGCATTTGTTCAAAAACTGTTTCAAAAATGAGCATTCAGATACAGTTTTTACACTTGAGTCAAAGAGGGGGGTGGGGGGGAGTTGCAGGTTTGGTCAGTAGCAAGTGCAGTTTTACAGCGATAGAGAGATTTATCACCAGAGATGGATGCCATATCTTCAACAAGGGTTGCCAGAAGACATATATTAAACAAAATAATTTCCATTTACAGCAAATAATAACTGACACAATTTCCAACTCATCCACATTTGAAATATAAGCAATAAGCACATAAATTTGAAATTAAAAAAAATAATAATAATTTCTCTCTGTTAAAATAACATGAAATATGAAAATACTAGAATCGATGAATAAAATGTGATAATTATTTCAATCAATTTTTCCACAATCATCAATGAACAAAATGTGATAATATTTTAATCACTGTCCCGATCATCACCACCATTATGAAAAGAAAAATGTACAAATATGAGAGCCCATAGCAAACAGCAACAATGTCAAAAGCATCACTCGGGGGAAAACATCATAACAAAATCATAGATGAGCAAGCAAATCAATTGCAACATTTCGGGAGGGAAAAAAAATTACACCAGGGTGCCTACTCAGTTCTAAAAGCCAAAGTTCGAGAAATTTTTGTGGTCAATTCATAAAGGCTCGCGCTACCTCTATTTCAATACTGCAATAATTCTGGCGAGACTTCAAAACCCAGCCATTTTTTAAAATATCACTCATATACTTTCATGATGCCAACTTTAGCTAATAAAAGCCATGCCCAGCTAGATCTAGCTAAAGATGCAGCATATAAACATTCCATTTTCTTTTGCGACCCAAATAAAAAAATCTGAGATTTTATCTTTAGGTTCTGTGACCATATTTTCATTTCCTGACCTGGTAGACACGCCTTATTCACATATAAAAAGCAAAAGCTTTAAAAAAAAAAAATCTAATTAAAAAATTTGAATATTTCACATCTAGGCCACTTGATTTTGTGGTGGCCACATCCATTACTCAATACAGTATTAATACTATTACCCAGATCTGTGCCTATCTCAATGAGTGTGGATAAAATTGGAATTCTATTGCACCCCACAGAACTCAAATAATTGCTGTTACAGAAGATGGCAATTTCTGTATAAATTGGAGACATGACTAATTTTCCTGAGATTCGGTAATGTGTTGAGGATTGTGTATATATGCACATACGTGTTCACTAAAATAAAAACACTGCTTTAAAATTGCATATTATTTGGAATCAATTTTCAGAATATGCACATATAATAAATCGGGAGACCAGGACTGGCCATAAAATGGGGGTATAAGGCACCCCCCAAAAAAGGAAAATATTAGAATTTTTTAATCAATTAAAATTACAATTTAATCATTATTTAAACAAGGGAAGAGATGTAGCAACAAAACGTTATAGCGCCGTCATAAAAACTATGGCGTATTATGGCCCTTGTCGGTTAAAGTGGCAGCCGACTGAAGCAGGACCGACTAAAACAGGAGATGTGTATATATTTGTTTTATGGTAAATGGACAGTAAGGGTAACACTGAACCAGGACCTGATTTTTTGAGGTTTCTGAACCTCTTAAGGCCTAGGGAACCAACTCCCAGACTACAGTGAGCAGTTTGATGGTAAACTTTCTATTTTGGCACCGTTGGGAGGCAAACTCGGGATAACGGCACACCAGGTGAATGCGTCATCGCTGTGCACCTTCCCTCTTGCAAGACTGTATATGAGCATTGTGTATATGTAAATTTAGGGAATTTGTGTGGCTGGGTTACTTTTATCACCCTATGGGTGTGCTCCAAGGATAGGAATGAGAAAATAATGTGCGAAGGTTAAGTGTTGGAGTTCTCATAAAAACACGCTTTATGTACATATATGCACATGCCTACTAATTCCGTGGGGAAGGGTTACTTCTCCCACCCAAATTAAAGTCACAAATGATAATGAATCTACAATGGGGTCAATATTTGGACACAATATCTTATCCAGGAAACAAAAACTTTTCATATCATACCAGTTCTCAAAACAGATTTAATTTGACGTAAAGTACCAAAAAAAAAAAAAAAACAAAAGCAACAACACATAACTAGAATCAGCAAAATTGAATGCTTTCTCTTCGTTCCAACATAACTCAAAATATTTTTTTTGTAAAATCCATTTTTTCCCAAATTTTAAATTGAAAGCAGAAAAATCCATGTAACACGATGGTGATGTCTGATTGCTGCGCAAGGGCCCCATGGGCATGTTGAAGAACATTGCAAATGCATCAGGTTTACTTGCAGATCACGGGGGTTCATTTTGGAGTAAGATCTTGCCCATATTTTGCATAAACAAGGTACTAAACCAGACAAGCATGTAACATTTTTGAAGACAATATATAGCAGTGTAAAAGTTACATAGCCAGTGTTACCACCTAATCACCATGAGGTTGGATTGCCAGCTTATGTGATAAAGTGGCAAGTCTGGAGATCGAGGGTTAGCCAGTTTCACAATGAGGCAATTCCAAATTTGCACAAAGCAAACACTTTGAAATTTACCATGTGTTAGAAATTTTGCCTATGATATTTATTACAAATGCCAGGCATTTGACTATTTCCAATTAGTTGTTCCTTAAGATATAATTGTTAACCAAAGTAGTATTTTTTCCACATGGGGAAGGAGGGGGGGGGATGACCCCACAATTTTATATTATCAACTCTCCTCTCATTTCCCCCAAACTATTACAGTTGAAAGAAGCATGGCCATGCTGATGACATCTTCATAAAAATTAATCACAGGAAAATCTTAACAGAATTATTGCACATTCAGCTTCAAAATGATATCCCCACCTGTAGAGATTTTCTGAGAGAGCTCTTGGTGAAACAGAGTGAAAGGTTCAACGAAACTTACAAGCAAGTTTATTCACAAATTGTAACCTATACAATAATTGTTGGCACCCACGTATAAGTAGCTCAAGCTAGAACTGTTTAAAAAAAAAAGCTCTAGGTTGAGCTACTTAAGAACGGGTGGCAAAAATTATTGTATAATAAATTCATATACGAAAACTCACCAAAAACTTGCCATGGTGGCTTTGTGTGTTGACCATTATTTGGCAATTGTGTTGACCATTATTTGGCAATTGTGTTATCCCTGAGAAGGGTAATAATATCTTACATTGTAACCTATCTGTAAATTATCAAGCTTGTGGGTTTCCAATACCATAGAGACATTTTTGTCCAAAGGAAATTAAAATTATGCTAAATTGCACATAAAACTGAATCTCAAGTACCGACCTTCTTTCAAAAACAACCATTCCATTTTCAAAAAATTAAATTCATTTCAAATCCAAATTCCTAACACTTCAAAGTTGAGCTCAGATAGAAGATTGGAAATGTGGCACAGCAGAGAAATGTTACTTGTTAACAATTTTTTTTTATTATGCTTCTCATATGAAGTACACAGACCTGTTTGGTTGGTTGATTATTTATTTATTTATTTTTTTGGTGTAAGGACAGCCAGAGGTATGTATTTTGGGCCTAACACGATGAGGCTGTACGGACAGCAAGACGTAAGCAATCTACAAAAGAAGATAGGCCAGACAAAGAGTAGCATTTCTCAGTAGTGCGACAGAGTAACTCATTTGTTCGAAAACAATTATTTCTTGGTTTGATAATTTTATGGCATAGAAACCACTGAAGTCACGGTATGCCATTTTTTAACATGAAATCCCCAAAAACCACTTGGACAATACAAGACCGAGTTACATGGCACAGGAGTGGAAATGCCATACTATGGCAAAAATACCTTAATATAGTGTGGTAGTCGAAACTTTTTTTTTTTTTATTCGGGACCCCCTCGACACATTTTTTAATCCTAATAAATAATATTCCCAATGAATGTATATTATCAAATGCCTTTTTTATTTAAAAAACACTAGTTGTGTACAACATAATGTTAATAAATATTATGTTGTACTTTATTATTGCTTATAATACAATATTTCAATGATATATTATTCTGCAGTTTAGTGATGTACTTGGGGCTGATATATGATTTTTTGTATATAAAGGTAATAGAAGATTGCCTCTCTTTACAACATTAGCAAGCCTAAGGTGCTTTTGATAGTAGATGAACTCTATCAAAATCCAGATCGGATAAAATACAAAGTGCGAAACCACCGAGTACATAAAACCAAAGAAAGCGAATGATGTCATCTTAAGGTATGGCTGTTGTTAAACAAAAATACAACGGGAATGGCACTAATATACCGATATTATTTCCTTTAAGTATTATGGCAATTTTATTTTAGAAGTGCACTTTTCGTAGTGAACTTAAAAATTTTCATGACAACTTACAATTTTTCTTGCGGTCCCTTCAGGAAAACAGCATGGCCCCCAATTTTGTAACTTTTACATGAGGCCACTCCAAAAAAACAACCCGACCCCATTAAAAACCACCGCTTTAAAGGGCATAGAAGAAAAGATTAAACGTGTATTAAGACCTACAACAAAGAACTGGCATTTACGCAATTGAAATCAAATGTAAGACTGTGGAGAGCATGAGGAAATGAACTCTACATGCTTCATTCCAAGTGGTCATTACCCCACAGCAATCAAGGTAAGTTGCAGTATATGGTTCCCCTATGACAAAGTATTACCAAATACAAATGGACATCTTAAAATGTAGCTAAACAGCAGTCAGTTTATATATATATATATATAAAAATCAGCCCAAAAATATTCATCGATCCTTCCAAACTTCTCGGAAAAAAAATTGCAACACCGCGCAACAGCAATTTATGTAGTTATGGGCAAGATCTTACACATAGCAGAACAAGTATTACACGTCAACTGCACGTCACTTTGGAAAGCGAGCATTCAAAACTAAAACCCATTTGTCCATCAAGGCAACTAACAGAATGAAAAGATGAATATGCTGAGAAAATGACTATTTTTGGATGGGACAGGTGATTGTTCAGTGTATTTGCAACAGGGAAAAAGAAAAGGGAAAAAAAAAAAAAATCACTTCAAACACACAACCACCGCCAAGGTGTCCTCTTCTTCTGAGGTTATCGAACCTTGTGGTCCAAAAGAGAGAGGTGGTGCAGTAGTTCTTGGATGGAAGGAGTCTTGATCACATGACGACTCGCAGAGATGATTCACTGCGATTACTTCGTCGCGATGATTCGCTGCTGCAGTGACTCGTCGCAAGAAAAGAGAGGAAGGCAGAATCATCGCAAAGTTCTCAGAGCACTTCAGGTACTTGGTAATGTCCGGTTCTCGTATTCTACAGTGTGCCGGAAACGGTGAACTTTATGTTTTGGCTTTAGTTCACCGATATGACTAAAGTTTAATTTCTTTTTTAAAGATAACATACAGTTTACGGTGTAAAACATACATTTTGCTTGCTAACAAACCATGTTATTGATTTGTTTGTCTCTCTCTATATACACATGTGTTTAAGTATACTCAAATCTCTTCGTCACCAGACGAGTCCGGATCGCTGTCGGAGTAATCGGAAGGCGTGCTCACTTCTTGGCGAGAGGGCAAGTCAGATAAAGATCCTACGCTCGACTGTCGAGAAAGCCCAGTGTTGGAGCTCTCCAAGGCAAGATCTCCCGCAATAAAATCTGATCCAAGCATAGAAGATGAAGAGGCTTCTTGGAAATCACTGAAAATTTAAAAATTACGTTAATTCCTGATGCATTAAATGCAGGACAAAACATTTCGAATTTTTTCTTCACATGCGAAAGAAATTTGCACAGAGTTTTGTATTTTATGATACCAGGGTCAAAGGTGTGGTCAGGACGCTAAAGGTAGGGGAAAAGAAAGTTCACTTTGAATCTTGACTGGGCCCAAAAAAAGTATTCCTGCCTCCACTTCACGTCAAACTTGTCATCATGAAGCAATATGTGAAAGCCATGTCAAAAGATGGTGATATTTTCAAGTACTTGGCAAGCAAGTTTCCAGGGCTGTCAGAAGCAAAGCTGAAAGAAGGGACTTTTGTTCATCCTGACATTCAAAAACTCATAACAGGCAAAATCTTTAAAACCAAAATGGAAAACATTGAGAGGTCAGCTTGAAAATCCTTTAAAGAAGTTGTAAAGAAGTTTCTTGGCAAGCAGAAAGACCCTGACTTCAAGAACTGAAGAACTTCAAAGCCTTAGGCTGCTCAATGAGCTAGAAGATTTACTTTTTTTTTAATCGTTATCTAAGCTATTTCCCAGAAAACCTCGTCTCTGTAAATGAAGAGCAAGGAGAGAAATTCCATCAGGATATAAAGGAAATGGAATGGAGGTATCAGAGCCGGTGGAACGTCAACATAATAGCAGATTACTGCTGGATGCTAACTAGGGAGGAGGCGCAAGCAGCGCACAGGAGAAAGGGTTCTAAACAGAGCTTCGAGGGGAAGGAAAAGAGACATTATAATGATTTTTGGCTTCGTGGTGGCTATGACAAATATAACAAAGTAATAAAATAAACCTTATTTTTAATTTTTTTTTATAAATAAAGTTTTTAACTCAGCTAGATCTTCTATGTGATTTTCCTGGACATTTCATCCTCACTTTATGGAAAAACCTTACATGATAGAGGGAAAAGATCGGCATTTCTGAACTTAGCGCACCGAAAAACATAAAACGGTGAAGAAAAAAATTAAAAAGTATTATTTCACAGATCTGTGTAATTACAGGTTATGTTTTAAATCAGTGGTGCAGGACCTTTTAACAGCAGTCGGCTAATTTCACACAGAGTGAACACTGGTGCAACCAATGGGCCACAAGTGACTGCGGGGGCGGAGATGTGATCCCCAACACAATATTTTCAATAAATTCTAAAACCAAATGAAAAATGTACAAAAATTAATTAAATGATTTGAAGTCCTCTATATTGATGTTTGCATCTAGTGACAACTTCTGGAAAAACATTTTCTCAGACTAAAGATGCAATGAACATGCTTTTTCAATGCATCATCAGGCAAGTGGCGAAAACAGAGTGGAAAGTTCAGGGCATCTCCCTGTTTTATTTTTATAAATTTTTCAATGTTTTTTGTTTCCTCTACAGTTTTGGTCTGGTGGGCCACATTCGATCAGTTTATGGGCTGCATGCGGCCTGTGGGTTGTGCACCACTGTTCTAAATAATGATTATTGATGCACAGAATATGTGTTTTCCAAGGCAGTACAGCACAAGAAAATTTACAAATGGAGAAACATTTAGCACAAGTTAAACCAAATGCTTAACTTTTACAAAAGTAATAATATATATATATATATATATAAAAGATACCTTGTGGGTTCACTATACAGATCACTTTCCACTTTAATACATCTTCCATCGCTTGTCATGCCAGGGGGATATTCCGATACTCCATGGGCCATTTCTGTGAAAGAATGCAAATAAATAAATATATAATTAAGCAAATAATATAGGACAAGGTTACTATGGGATAGGTAATGGTTATTTTGAGGAATGGGGCAGTACATGGATTGCTTTTTAAACCAAATTGTGAAGAGATCAGTAATAAATTCACCAAAAAGCCTGTTGCAGCAGATACATTTAT
>QLNU02014802.1:20088300-20126998 GCA_006491805.2 Dysdera silvatica
TAAGGTGAAAGTCGTAGAAAATTAGTGTTTAGTTTCTATAGCACAATCATTGGTTATAGCAAGATCTGCACTGCAAGAATTCTATTTATAAGTTATATACAAAGTGCAAAATGTTTGTAGGCAATGGAAAATAATAATTAATATACTTACTATAACGTGCATACAAAATCTTTCTCAAAATTTATGAAAAATCGTTACATTTCAGATGGTAATATAGTAAAATTGTAGTGAAATATACCAAAAGTGGGATACAGAAAGTAAAGTAGGAATGGAATATGAAATTGACCATGAATCAGAGTTTGGGTAGTGGTGTATCATGTAAAACAAATGGTATTTAATAAATACAGTAAAATCTCCGAATAACGGTCAACCGTGGGATTCTGCAAAAGTGACCGTCCTTCGGATCTGGCTGTTATTTAGAGGTTCAGTACAAAAGAACAAAATAAATAAAATTAACAATAAAAAATTATAACCATTTCAAATACATTAATCCTCACCTATTTTAATTTATATTAAAAAAATCAGTGATGCGTAATTGTTTTGCTTTTTTATGGCTAACGTCATTTTTTTAAAGAAATAACATTTGTAGCAGTGGCGGATCCCTGGGGGAGGGGGGGATTAAAGAAATTTCCCCTCCCAAATCCATAAAAGTGCAGTGGAAATCGGTTATAACGAGCGCAGATTATAACGACCAACCGCATATAAAGACGGAATTTTTACAAAAAGTTTGATTTCCCATTTTATTTATTTTTTAAATTGCTCGTTAAATCCGGGGTCCAAAAAAGGCTTGTTCACTAAAAGCGGTTAAACTGTCTTGCGCTTAATCATTATACCAACCAAAATCCATATTATTATTATTATTATTATAAATAGTGACACCGTATTCACAAAAAATGGCTGTATGTATAAAGCCATAAAATGAACGTACGTTTAAATGGAGTACATCGAAAGAAAGTACGGGCAAGTAAATTCTACTTTACATTGCTGTCAATTTGAGTTGCAGACGTATTTTAAAAATTTGAACAAAATTTTTTTTTTATTGATCTTACCGTTGTTCGGAATTCGTTGTTTGGAGGTTAGCGTAATGTTTATTCTATGAAGCGCATTCAGTTCCATTGATATGTGGCTAGTCTTCCGAGGTCACCCTTGTTTAAAGGTGACCGTTAAAGGAGGTTTTACTGTACTATATTACACTTACACCAGATATTTAGTAATTGAAGCACTGGAAAATTTTGCGGAAAATTTCCCGCAAAATCCACATCATTACTCATGTATGAGCTCGTTTAGCTCACACTTTTTTTTTCTTTCTTCTTTGTTCATTTTGTTGGAGAAAAAATTTAACTATTGGCAAAATTGTAGGGGAAATTTTTAATCTCATTTCTTTTATATAGTGACGCTGTGATTTCGTATGAGAGAGGGTAGCGGAAATTCCATGGAAAAAATTACTTAATTTTCTGCTGGTAAGTTTTCATCTTTAGATTTTAGGAAGTGAGGGCGTGTGAATTTTTTATCGCTCACATGGGCGCCCATATAACTGGGCAGGGGGGCTGACCCCCAGCCGTTCAAAAATTTGATTTGCCTAATTCTGCTATGCATTTAGTTTCAAAGGTTCAGTCACATTTTAAAATAAGGTACTTTTTAGCTCATTACTAATTGTCAAGCAGTATCAATTATTTTTGTAGCATTTTAGTATCTTATACATTCACTAAAATGTTTGATACTTAAATGTTTGATAGCCTTGAGAAGGAAGTAATAATTTTTCTCCGCCCTCATCTAGAAGTACTCATATGGGCGCCTATGATTACTTATATCTATTTTACCTTCGTTTCCAAGTAATTTTAAAATTTATTTAAGATATTGCAAGAGGCGCTCAAAATTACATGCAAGATAAGGTTTATCAGAGACTGTGCAATGTTATTGCCCAATATTGTTTTAACTTCAAAGAAAAGTTAAATTAAGGAACGAAAACCGAATTTATCACTTGCTGAAATGATTTCATCAAGATCTATATCGAGAAAGTGTGGAGGATGACTTGTTTTCGAATTCAATATTTCCTAAGTAGATATGGAGACATACTAAGTCTTAAATAAAACTAGAGGCGAAGATGAGATGGGGTCTCTATTTCATCTCAATGTCTATTTAGATTATTATACGTTATACCAATAGAAGGCTGAAAAGCACTTAGAGAATATTTTTGTGTTAGAATTAATCAGGTGTACATTTCCTTTCATCCCTGCCCACCCCCCCCCTTTCCTTTTGCTCTTAAAATATTGTTTTCTAATGAAATGATAATGTTCTTAGACATCTCCTTTGTTCTGTCTATTTTTACCTAATGACTCACCAGTTCACCAGATTCATAATTATAAGATTACTTTGTGGAACAATTAGACAAATATTCCTTTGTAGGTGTTTAGGATTCTGTTGCAATGCAAGTACTTCAATCAGCAAATGCCAGAAAACTTTTAGATAATTCCTCACTTGCGAATTGAGATCTGTTTACGATAAAAGCTCGTTGATGAAAGACTACTTAATAACAAACATGTATTAAACCACTATTTTAAGTGCACACGTGGAACTGAGAAATGATGTAAATTTGGGCAATTATCTAAAATCTTAACTAATGAGATTGCTCGATAATTTACAAGAATGTACGAGGGTTGGAACTTTAATAGTGGCAACTATTTATTTACAGTTGACACAAAATGGATGCATGTTACCAAGTTTTACTGCCCCTAAATGTAGTCACCTGCATAGTGCACAACCCGTTGCTATCGATCTGGAATTTGTACGATATCTTTACCAACGCCTGTTGTGTTGATAGTTCGAATGGAACGGTCTACTGCCTGAAGAATCTCTGGAACAGTTCTGAAGCGAATGCCATGAAGGTTCCTTGATCTAAGGAATCAAGTCATACTCCCCGGACTTGAGTCCTTGTGACTATGACTTGATTTCTAAGATGAAGGAACCACTTCGTGGCATTCGCTTCAGAACTGTTCCAGAGATTCTTCAGACAGTAGACCGGTCCATTCGAACTATCAAAATAACAGGCGTTGCTAAAGGTATCCTACAACTTCCACATTGCTGGCAACGGGTTGTGCACTATGCGGGTGACTACATTTAGGGGCAGTAAAACTTGGTAACATGCATCCATTTTGTGTCCACTGTAAACAAATAGTTGTGACTATTAAAGTTCCAACACTTGTAAAAGTATCCTGGAGATTAATAGAAAATTTACTAACACTATTTAATACGATTATTAACTAGAGTAGACTGTGACTCTGTTACCTGTTCAGTTGGGCAAACATTACGGTGTGGATCGGTGAATTCAGCAACCAGCTCATCAGCAACTTCGTTGTACGACGTAGTACCCTTTTTGCGAACCTTTTCACAAACTTTCATTGAGAAATGACGGAGTCCTTTTCCACCCTTTTCTCCTTTTTTACATCGTTTACTAAATAATATACAAAATAAAATCCATTAGACATTATAAAGACCTTTAACATTGTGATGAGTCTCACATTAAACATTACGATGGTTTCATATGAGGGCCAGCACTTAAGTTTTTAGAAAATAATATACAAAATATTTCCATATCGAAAAAATTGTTTTATAGCTTTGCAAGATATTCGCCTTTATCGTTAATGCCCTTTTTCATTTGAATAAACCTATTTTCAAAATAATTATGCCATTCAAAGGTTGATATAGTAGAAACATGTAATTTTTTAGCTTCAACTGCTTCTTCTGGACTGTGAAATTGTAAACCATGCATTTTATTTTTGATCGTTGGGAACAAACGGGAATCATTGGATGCTAAGTCAGGTGAATAAGGGCAATGACTCATGAATCAATGTTTTCTTGCTTCAAATAATTTATAATTTGAAATGTAGTATGTGAGTTTTCATTATCATAAAGATAAAGAACGATGCAACATTTCGAATTATTTTCTCTGATTTCAGCAACTATTTCTGTAGAAACAAATCGTAGTATATCAATCAACATTTACTGTTATACAATCCTTCAATGCAACGGTTGCAACATGGCTGAACTTACCAAAAAACAAGGCAATCATTTTCTTTGACACACTTCATGTACGAACTACTTTTGTAGGATTCGGTTCATTTTAGAGCATCCACACATTACATTGTTGTTTCGTTTGGGGTTCATAGGAATGAATCCAGGTTTCATCACCTATTACAATGCCAAAGATGTTTTGAGGCACCACAGTTGAATCTTTTTAAATTTTCCTTGCATCATTTGACACGAGCATCCTTTTGAGTTTGATTTAAATTATACGGCATCCAACACGCACGTATCTTCTTAATATTTAAATGATCATGTAAAATTGAATGCACTTGGGTCCCTGAACTGTTCAAAGATGCCTCAATTTCACCAGATGCGACATGACGATCTAAAGTGATTAGTTGTCGCACAGCATCAATGTTTTGTGGTGTCACAGCAGTGTTTGGTCGACCTTCACGAAACTCCCCACTGAGACTCCTACATCTAATAGAAATAAAATACAGGGTACCAGGGAGGAAATTACATAAAAAGGTTAAACACTGGTAAAATAGCAATGAAAAAGATCACTCAAGCTTTCGGACGCATCAGCAGCAGTCCTTCATCAGGAGTAATGACGATGTTATGTTTCTGTCTCTTTTTTATACTTGAAATTTCTGGAAAACCCTTCATCAGAGTAGTCCCGCAGAATGGGAAAACCCAATGAGAACCAATGGGAGGCCTCCAATAGAATCATGGAAGAACCCCAATAGGGACCAATGAGAAACCCATACTGCGGGCTACCTAATTTGGAGGTGTCTCATACATTTCAGAGTAAGAGTTGTTTATAAGAATCCTACGTCCAAAATGGAATTATTTAAAGTGGTTGTAAATTGTTGCTTTAGATGGTGCTTCATTACCAAAAGTCGAATTCATACGATCGACAAACATTGCTGTGTCAAACCTTGTCGAAATTCATACAAAACCATGGCTCGAAAATCCCTTCGACTAAAATCCATGTTTTTTCACTACCTCATTAACTTTAAAGCAACGCCGTGTAAAAAGAATTTTATAGCAATTCTGGTCCTGTAATACCCAACGTTCACATTAAAATTGAAATTCATCAAAAAATCATCATCAAGGAAAGCTGTGGTCTTTTGTGTTGCCAGATTCAAAAACTTAAATACCGACCTACGTATTAGAAATGCCTTTATATTCTGTTCATGTTTTTAAGGCACACACAAACCTACAGTTTGTTGAAGACTCCAAACCTTTGCTACTACGGGAACCTCGATCGACCGAAAAGTGCATGTGTTCTACAATACCACAAAGAGCTGAATCCCGGTAAATTACACGAAAGGCAAATGCATCATTTTTTTTATACCACCATAGAACAGCACTTTTCACTCAAGAAATATGAATGTTATGTTATAGGGTATAAACTATTTGAGTACAGTTTAGTCAATATGCTGCTCATATATTTATGAGCATCAGGAAGCCAACACTGATTAAAGCCAGGCTAGATAGGTATGTTACGAGTGCAACAGGTCACCCTGTATTTTTAACAAAATATCTAAAAAAAGTGCAGAAAATGTATAAAGGTACACTGTGTGCAAACCTCATAATTTAGGTTTGAATGCAAAGTGCAAATTAGGGGTATACAGGGTGCTACTAAAAAAGTGTAAAATGGGGTTTAGAGAAACCGTAGTTCACCATGCATTACAAAACATGCGTTTAAGTCTATCCAGCTGTTTAGGAGTCAGTTGAGCTAACCACTCAACGTTTTAAATGCCTTAAAATTGAGTCAAAGCAGGTTGATTGTATTTTTATGGCACAAGGACAGTAAAGGTCATTCTTTGTCAAGTGAGTCGGAGTGTCAACCTCAACGGAAGTTAATCTGCCTATGCCTAATCCTTAAATTTGGGACAACAGTGTTTATGTCTTATGGGACAAAGGTAGCTAAAGTCATGCTATGTGAAGAAATACAGATTTCAGACGAATCCAAGACTGCGATAGGCCAGCATTACATTAGATGTCAGGAAAGAGTCTCACATTATGGCCACTTTATACAGTTTGCTTCAGTTCTTCAGTCACATCGTACGTCAAACGTTCATTTCAGTTTTAATGCACAAGGACAGCAAAAGTAATGCCACACTGGGACCCGAAAGCTTCCGAACCTTTTAAGACCTAGGAAACCAATCTTTGGATTATGGTATGCAGTTAGTAGGTAAGAATTCACTTTTTGACAACAAGCTGGAGATTGAAAGCATTAACACCACAGGGCCCTACTTCGAACGAGCACTGTCATGACATTGAAACATACTGGGCCAGTGAAAATTCACATTTTTCTTCCGTATCTTCGATATTACCGCTCACTGAAGACATGACACTTGAATGGATGCCTCTTGGACTGGTTTCTGTTTTTACATCACACTATATACTTAACACGACAGTTTAATTTTTTTCTCAAAACAATTTTCTCGAAAAAAATAAGCGGTCTACTAATTTTTAGGTAATGTATGTCATGCAAGAAAACAAATGGTTTTTTTTTTATAATTTTTATTTGCTAATGAAAAGAACAGGAATGAAACTGTGAAAATAAATAATTTATGTGGTCTTATATTTTTCTGAAGAACAAATTTGTTTAAGAATATTTGGATTTGATTTTAAATAAGAATAAATTTCTTGGCATGATTTCTTAAAATTTACTTTAATAATTACCATTGCTTTAGAAACTGCGACTAGTAACTGTGTTTTTTCGCTCATCCATAACTTATTCTACTGGTGCATTAGTAGCTGACAGGCATAAAATATATTCAGTAATTATACGAAAGTTCGTCTGTTTCAAATTATTGGTGTGAAAGTGTCTGAACAATTCCACATAATGACTTTCAATTGAAACATTCCCAGTGTTCCATTCTGTCAATTCCTGCGGTGTAATGTAGTTATAAGTGAATACTCATCAAATACTTCTGATAACTTGGTCACAATTAATAAATCTCTTTTCAATCAATACATCCATTTAACTTTGAATTTTTCTCATGCAAATATTTTGGTTAAATTCACCCATTCAAATATTTCCAATTCTTCAAAGAAAAAAGACCGACTTATAGTTCGTTCACGAAAAGTAGTCCGATGGTACCGTTAGAAATAACGGGAGTTGACATCACAAACGGCCTAGCCGATTACAGCAGAGGGGAGGACGTCATTTCAGAACTGGTTTTTGGCGCAGACAAACATGAGCTAAAAATCAGTTCCAAACTGCTCCCCTCTGCTGCTAAAGGCTAGGCTGTTTGTGACGTCAGCTCCCGTGAATTCTAATGGTACCATCGGTCTACTTTCCGTGAATGAACTATACATATGCATGGGACGTATTGCGCATGCCTCTTCGTCGCCGCGCTACTAGGGTTTCTCTCTTTCTGAAAGCGGGACATTTCGGCGACCCGAAGCTTTGCTTGGGGACAACGGGACAGGCTACCTAAAAACGGGACGTATGGTCAGATTATGTATACTAGAATAATCTTTTATTTCTAGCGTTTACATGGTTAGCTGGCAGAACAGATGATACCAATGAAAGCTTGAACCAAAGCACAAAACAATCACGTAAAGGAGCTCTTAGAGTGTGTACAGACATGCAACAGAACCTCGTCATGAACATTCCACGTTACGTGACTAGGTTCTGGGTTAAGTATGTTTTGAGGTGCAACAGAATGTCGCCATGTATCACCAGTGTAGAACATCAATGCATCCCATCATAACCGGTCTACACTGACTAAAGGCTATGGATTTAAATAAATCGAACACTACGCAGATTAAATTAAACAACAATATAAATCAACGTTTATTGGCGTAGTGATACCAGCGCCGATGTTATGGCGTGATTAGATGACTTTACTGGCTTCAAGAAAGTCTTTATATACGTTCGTAAGAGATTATATATTGTCCTTCGTAGCTCAGTGGGTAGAGCCTCCGCCCGGCAAGTGGAAGGTCGTGGGTTCAGGTCCCACCGAAGGCAGAAATATTTATTTTCTTTCGAACGTTTCACCATCTAATCACGCCATACCATCGGCGTTGGTATCACTACGCCAATAAACGTTGATTGATATTGTTGTTTGATTTAAAGGCTATTATTCGCAAACCGGACCAAAGATACAAACATGGGATGCAATGTGGATGCATAACATTTCTTTGATACAATGGCGAAAACCAACAACTGATTGGATGCTGGAATGTTATGACGTTATGTTGCAAGAGTGGCATCAAGATTGGATATGCGACAGTGTTTTGTTGCATGTCTGGATGTGGCCTTAGATATCACCGAATAGCCGCTCCTTAATCATCACCACAGAAAAAAACACGTTCATAACTATCTACTGCACTTATATAATAGAAACAAATTCAATCTTTACAAAATGGATAAAGTAACTTTAATGGAAATTGTCATATTGATATGGAAATAGATGAAAATATATCACAATAAAGATGAAAATAGACCAATTGAATAAAATGTTGGAAACTTTAATGATAAAAATCGATGAAATAAAACAGTTGACCTAAAAAAAAATGTGTGCATAGTTTTTAATTTACATTTTGTAAAGCATGTATCTGTCATCACTCTTAGGCAGTATAGGTTTATTCAGACCTACAAGTCTTTTTCTTTTTGTCGCCAGGGCAACATTACATCCAAAAGACAAAAATATTTCACCTGAAATAACCTTGATTTGACAATACAATTTACACAGGTTTTTTTTTAAAGTCGATTATTATTTGAACCTATATTTTTCAGCTTGCCTTTAAATGAACTGTTGTTCACACTGATAAACAGAAACAGTGAGTTTCTCATACCTATCTGAATAATCACTGTCTGTCATGCTATATGGCCGTTTTCCTGACCACTGAGATAGATCGGACGATGGCGATAAGAGCGATTGGGGGGTTCTGGGAGAGCTAATCACATTAGCGACGACCCTTTGTGGCGTACTTAGAATCTAAAAAAAAAAAGAAAATATAAAAGAAACTATTAATAATTAGCTTACCAAAGTGATATAATAGACACATAATAAAATATATATCCATATCCAGGGCTTAACGAATCCGGTTAACCGTTCGCCACTACTGACGAGGAAAAAATCTTTTCCGACCACGTTGCTAGATACCTTTAATGAAACAGTTGAGTCGTTTATCATGACTTTTCGAGCCCTGTCCATATCCAGGAGTCTCATTCGCCTTGGAGAAAATTTTCCCGACTTTTCTAACAAATTTCCCTGCCTAACCGCAAATAAAACTTTGAATTAAATTTCTGTTTAGGGGAAAGTAGTTTCACACATTGTTATTCGCTTGAAATTTAGATATTCAGAATGTAAATTAGGACCGTTTTCCCTGATTTTCAGGCTTAATCAAAAAAACGTGTTTTCTATGATTTTCAGTAAGGATTTCAAATTCACTGACAATTTCTGGTACACCAGGCGAGTGGGAATCCTATCTAATCTATTCTAAACTTCCGTTTTGGCAAGCACTGTCTTTCTTACATTATAAATATAACCCAATAACTACAATTCAAGCAAAATTGCATTATACGTCATTACAGTTAATCCTTATCCATTCATGCCGCATGTGTCAATCCAGCAAGTATAGTCATAGTAAAATACCAGATAGTAATTCTTCAGACACCCACCCACCCACACTTGAACTTAAATTAGAGCTTTTTTAAGGTATAATAGGAGAAAAAGGGACAACGCCCTGGTCTAGAGTCGAACTATGGTCACTCTGTTAGATCCAGAGTGCCTAACTGCTGGGCCACCAAGGGTACCGGTCCTAACAGAGAGGCTCTAGTTCAACTCCAGGACAGAGCAATGTCTCTTTTGCTTCTATACATTAAGAAGCTCTAATAAGCTCAAGTGTGGGTGTTGGGGGAAAAATTACTATCCGTAAAAATCTACAAAAAACTTTCCCTGGTGGTTTTGTGGGTCGACTATTTGGCAATTGTCTTATTATCCCTGAGAAGGGTAATACCTGACAAAAAGTAAAATGCCAGTGGTGGAGTATGATTTCAAAAACGAGCCATTTCTGAATGCTCACCAACAATCCCTCCCTCCTTTGAATAAAAAAGTCCTAATTCATACATATATCATAATTATCATCACCATGGTGATATATACATTACACATTAATTGTGACTATTTTATTCGAGAAGGGATGATGACTGGAGATGGCCCAATTATAAAGTCATGCTATGCCACTGTGCAAAATATATTCTTGTAAAAAAGAGAACAAGAGAGACGGATCTCTGAAAAATACAGTGAAAACAGTAGAACTTTTAGTGTGCAAATGAGAACAGTTCTTATGGACGAATTCAACTGGGTTTTCCTGTTACAGTATGTCAAGTGATCTGCAAAGATTGCCAACAATTACTCGTGTTTGATGATGTAAGGGCAGAAAAGGTCATGATGTTCCAGGTTCTACAGTTCTCTACGGAATCCAAACCATTCACTGCCAAGGGGACCAAACCTCAGACCAGCGATTTTCGGCTGGTGTGTCATGAGAGTTTTTAAAACATGCAATACCTGACTATATTTAGCTACAGGGATTAGTCTCGTTTTCCTGAGATTTTTAAATAAAAAAAATGACAACAGCCAACACAACCATAGTATAGTGGAACAGTGGTGAACTATTCCAAAGAACACAAACTAGAACAAGCTACATAGATTACAAAGTGTCATAAATCGTTTCACAA
Source organism: Dysdera silvatica (assembly GCA_006491805.2). Lineage (NCBI taxonomy): Eukaryota > Metazoa > Arthropoda > Arachnida > Araneae > Dysderidae > Dysdera > Dysdera silvatica. Next base: position 20,099,030 of record QLNU02014802.1, read on the forward strand.
TTTTTTGTAAAAACACTTTAGGATAAAAAAGGGTAATTATTTTAAAGCTGGACATTGACAACCTAAAATTCCCAAAAAATGTCTTTAAAAAGAAGAAAAATACCTTTTAGAAATCGAAAAATTGCTCTCAAAATTCAAAAGAAAATTTCCTAAATTTGTACTATCATTTTTCTTGCAATTACACATTAAACACTTCAATTTTAGGCAATGCATAGAATTTTTGTCTTTTCTTTTAAAAATGCTCTATAAATCTGCAAAGAAAATATCTCATACATGCCTGTTATAAATTAATTTTAATCACCTGTGAATATATCGTAATTGCATGGAATAATTAGATCCTTTAATGTTGTTATAGGTGAAGGACTGCCTAATGGCCCGCTTTTTAAAAATACATACTATCAGATTTTTAAAAACCAGTTTGTAACCAAAAAGGTAGGTGCTTATTATTAATATTTTATAGATCAATCAAAATTATGCCTATTTTTTTTTATTACTGTTCATTTATTTTTATCAGATCAGTGAAAAATAGATTTTTTGATGTATTACGAGATAAAAAAGGTTGAAAATCCCAGGCTCAGGCTATGGTGAACAGAAACACGGCACACATTCCATGATGCTTTTCCAAACTTCGGAAGACAAAAATAAAAAAATATATTGTATTGCAGAACTCACCATCGGAGAATTGGAAATATGAACTGATTTCGGCAGTATTGCTTGCTCCATTTTGAAGGGAGACATGTTGTTGACCATTCGTGGTCGTGTATGTACAGGCAATGCTATAACTGGAGAAAAAAAAGGAGCAGATCGTTAAAAATCAGTGAAAACAATTCCGAAGTGTGCAAAATTGAAAAGCATCAAAAACAATAAGTTCATAACTAATGTCATTCAGGATAAAACAAAAATTTACTTTTATCTGTGCGATCCAATATACAATCAATCCCGATTTATATTTTAAACATCAAAACAAATGCAATTTCAAATTAGGTGGACCTAATTTAGATGGAACCATTGAGACAGAAAGGATGAAACTTTAAAAAAATGCCATAAATTTGGGGCTTCAATATTTCATTTTGCACATATGATACATTTCGTTTGCTAGTACAGACTATGAATCAATGGGTTACCACAGATCACTCAGTGATAGGTTTGCCACAAACCACCTAATAAAACTGCTTTATCACAAGCCAAGGTTGGCAAGTTTTTTAAGTATGTGACAGTTTTATCCATAATTTAAATTGACACATTAAAAACTTGTGTGTCAAAAGCTAACATTAAATGACTATTGAAAAAAACATGCTTAATGCTTTGCCTACCACTTGCAAACTGAAATGAATACATAGGAAAAAACAAACGATTCAAGTACAAATTATATGGGTTCTTCACAAATAACAGCGGTACTTTGCATTTGCACCAATTAATAATAAGCTTCCAGGCAGTAAACGCTGGCAATTGAAAAAGCGATTAATAGGCTACCAGTCGTTAAACATTGGTGAAAAATAGCCCATTAATAGGCTTCCAGTAGGTAAAATGTTAACATTGTCTAAAGGGCACGAACTAAAAGATAACCAATAGAAAATTAACTCGGAAAAAGTTGTTTTCCACTTTGCTATGCCATTTGAAGTGTCCACATAAAATCTACTTTAAATACACATTGTGTAAAAAACATTCGCTGACAATCTTAAAAATACACTACACATTGTAGTTTGTTAAATTTATAAAGAAGACTAAGTACTAACTATCGTAGGAAATAACTACAGGAGGTGAGCCTGATAGTCATATTAAACCAATACTGATAACCATATTAAACCAGTACCGATAACCATATTAAACCAGTACTGATAACCATATTAAACCAAAAGTACTTTAGAAACCATCACAAAATTGCAAGATAGCGAAAAGTATGTCTGTGATCCCCGAAGCTGCATACTAAATGGACCAGCCAACGGACCTATACCTTTATAAATAACAGGTCACCATTTCAGAAAATGAATGAGAATTATGAAGGTGAAATTAAGGAACATATTCTCTAATTATGGGTTACAATCTATACAAGCAGTGGAAAGACTTGGTAGAATAGCTAAATTGAATAAATGATAGATCAGATACCCACCAAACATACACAGCAACAATAGCTAATCCGTGTCATGTAAGAAAACTTTTTACGATTCTATACTCTGTGTAGAATATGACACATGTAGCGATATATGACATTCTCCAGATATTATTGCTATGGGTGTTTGGAGAACATCTAGTTAAACAGCTATCAGATTTACCTATGGTAGCAAGTCTCTACTCTGCTCATATAGATTGTAATCTATAATTAGACTAAGAACATATTAGTCAATTCATATAGTTTAATTGGCTATTCTATCTAGCATTTACATATAATTGCAGTTTTGGCAATCCCAGAAATTATTTTGAACCATACTACAGGAAGGTGGTGTGGTTTCCACAGTGTTGTTGCACTTTCATGATTAATAAAAACTTGACCATTTAATAAAGCCTTCAGGTAGCAACATTTCAAATTTAATGTGGGGAGGAGAGGGCAAGCACATATCAAATACATATATTTGTACGTTACAATATTGGTAAAAGGGTAATTTATTTTAACCCTTTTTGAGGTTTTTTGCTAGCCGAAACGGCCGATGATTCGCTGTCCTTTCAGGTTTTTTAAGCGGCCGTACGGCCGGGATGTAGTATGTAAAAATCGGGAGGGTACCCTCACAGTTGTTAAAAAGCCTGAAAGGACAACAACTTTTCATCTGTTTCAGCCGACAAAAAGTCTTAAAGGCTTAAATGATGGGGGGGACTGGTTTCATGCCCCAAGGGCTCACATTACTTTATGCCTTTGGGTGTAACATTTTGCCATCCTGTAGTTCTTGAAAGAACTACAGGAGTAGTTCTTTGAACTGTAGGTAGTTCTTGGAAGAACTACAGGTGGCAAAATGTTACACCCAAAGATATAAAGCAATGGAGTCCATCGGCATGAAATCAGTCCCCATCACTTAACCCTTTAAGAATTTTTTTGTTGGCTGAAACAGACGAATAGTTGTGAACTCATCTGAAAATGAGGGTTATCTTGGCATGGTTTATAAAAGTTAATGAAATACAATATGTTCTTGGGAACACAGAACGTTTGACAACTTTTGACAAGGCATTCATTTAGAGTAATTTTTATGGACATTTCTGACGGACATTAGATATTCCAAATGGGCAAATGGAAATAAAATTTTCTAATTAACACTAGATTAGAAAATTTTTTTACTAAATTTTTTTTTATTTCTAAGGTCATCTACCAAAACATGTAAACGTATTAAAAGTATTTGTAAATCCACATGTATTTATTCATTTTACATGCATATTAGGATGTTCAGAAAAAAAATAATTCTCAGATTGAAATGCACGAGGGTTTAAAACACGACATATGTTGATGAAAGTAGCTTGTAAAAATCTTAGATCAATACCTTAATTCTAAGTGACCTATCAACCGAGTTGAAATTTGCACTTTGTGATGTGCGTTTCAAATATGGTTGTACTATTGTACGAAAACAGAAATTGGTTAATCGTATCGTACTATTGTCGTGTGTAGAGGATAGTGTACTGATATGCAGTAGAACCTCCATACAATGAAATCACAGTTCCATAAAAAAAATTTGTTATGCAGAAAATTCGCTATGTGGAAACAATGTATAATGAACCAGGGAAGGGTGATACCAAGAGTTAAAATCATCGTTTTCATATAACGACTGTTTCTCATAAATAACATTGACCATTTAAAAATAGATGTTTTTAAGTGTGAAATATACATGCATATAAAAAAAATGAGTTGAACAACTCTACTTCTCTCATACACATTCATGCTTTATTAAAAAAAAAAAAAAAAAAAAGTAATATCCTGTTACACAAAAAATGCCAAGGTTGATTCATCATAAAAGTGTTAACACTCCTGTGGGAAATTTGCAAGGTCTGGATTTCTAGTATTCAAACGAGCAAAAAGCATGACAAGTACTACTATTCAAACAATATGGTGTATTCAAGGACAATTAGGGCCTGTTCATAGCCTAGCAGCTTTGCACTGTATGGGGCAACCAGACACAGGTGTTTGTGCTTAGGAAAACTCTTTATTAGGGAGTTTAAAGTCCCTTAGATGTGCCTTATTCTGTTTGTTTGCCACTTACCTTAAAATTATATCGTATTCCAACGGTATTTGGGAACCCGATGTCGCTGACGTGACTACTCGATTTTCTGTTTTGGTCGTTAAAAATTTCGTTATATAGAGAATTCTGCTTTACAAAGTTCGTTATATGGAGGTTCTACTATGTGTGTGTGTATGAAATAAAACTCTTCATTGGAAAGAAATGCAGAAAATACTTCAAAAAATTACCATAACCTTTCATATCAAAAACAAACTCCTCTCATTGTTCATTTTAATGGAAAGCTTCTACGAGACCATGATGGAGTTAACGCAAACTATATGGGGGTCAATCCGTATGAAGTGGTCCATCCATCAGTGGTTGCTTGACTATATATAAAAAAATTCATTTTTTTGCAGGGGATGAACCCTATCTATTGGTAGTGTAAAACTAAAATTATTTTCTATACAATTGTTTAAAAATGGTGCCCATTTTTGTTTCACACCATGGGCCAGTTTTGGCATTTCTAAAGGTTTGTGGGAAAACTGAATATTTCAGTTATGACTTGTGTTAGAGCTCTGCAATAAAAACTGTTATTCTTGGAACATCCTGAACTATATTTTTGTCAACTACACCATTTGGCTATCTCGTTACCATGTCTGAAAACTGATGCCAAAATCGACACTTGCGGTTAGAAAAAATTCAAATTTCAGAAGGGCAATTTTTTGGGAAGGGTAGAAATATTAGGTCTCAATTTTTTTGCAAATAACTCTGTTAGGACAGTTTATGTAAATAAACAATTGAGGCCCGATACTTCTCTCCTTGTTTTTTTACAAAGCCCCACAAATATGCTGATCTGCACGTTTTTAGTAAAATTTAGGGGTAAATATCCCTGGTGGAGGACCTAAGAAAAATATAATTGTGCACACAGTGAAGTACTATATGGTAGTAAACTCCAGTAAAAAGTTTGAATTTGATATTCTGCAGAGACTAGATTTACGCAATGTACAAAGATTTGAAAAATGCAAAATCATGTAACGTAATATTATTCAAGAAATATAATTTTTAAGTACATTAGAACTAACTTTGAGGATATATAAATGCAAACAGTACGTCCAATACTTCAGAGGTCTTAAAAGTTCACCACTTATTAAAAAGTGGGATATCTCTGCACATAGTTTTTCAGAAACATTATGAAATTGTCCAGTAGGTGTTGTTAATTTCTTTGGCGTAAGTTTCCTGAGAATGTCCGCTATTTTCACGAACACCTCATGTATCTCCTGATGACTACTTAAATGACGTTCTTGGCGCTACTGCATGGTAAAAGTCTATAAACATGTCCTTGTTCTGTAAACAGATGTCTTCTACTTCACCGAGCCACCAATGTCCATCGTAGACACATGAAACAGTACCATTCTTTCTCAGGGCTAGCAGCACTACTTCACACACTGAAAAGTCCTCCTAGATTTTGAAGTCAAAAAGCATCTCCCAATACTTTCGGAACATGCAATAAATCAATGAAATTCCCTTGTTCTTACAATTGGCTTACAGCTATCAAATCCATCATTTAGTTCCATTTTATGACAAAGAATCTCTTCACTTTTTACATAAATGTAACTTATTCCCTTTATCTTATAAAAAACAAAACTGGTACATATCTTCAACAGTTAGAATTTGGCCATCCATTGTTCTCTGTAAACTTGACTTAGTTGTCTTTTACTTGGTGGTACCTCGTACACCATCGTATGCATTTTTCCTGTGCGAAAAGGCAAAAAAATTCCACTCCACGGGCAGTCCAAAACCCAGATTATGATGACAAATGTTTATGAAGTTGTTTTTGTACTGGCTAGCTGCACCATCAGAAAAATGTATAATTTTCCATATTTGTGGAAGAACTTCCTTGAGGTGTCTAATGGGATGAGTTTGAAAAGCATATTACAGGAACTGTGCTATGCTTCAAATAATCACTATGAATGCAGATGCACTGGCTACTGATTTCATCATCTCTCTCTTTTTTTTTTTTAATAAACGCAATTGGATATACTGTAGCCTGCTGGTTTACCCAGTGATAGCTTTGAATTTCATCTTGTATGATGAACGAATTATTCTCGTTCTCGACAAAGTTTACCAAGACTACATTCTGAGCTGCTGGCTTGCTTTCCTTTCTCTTAAAAACTGACTCTGGTCTTTTGAAATACAGTGGTGCACCTTCAGTGATTCCACTTTCTCTGTCAGGGTTGCAAAAACTCATCTCTGGGTTTTATTACTAATTATCTTAGCTTTATCTATTATAATCCATCGTTTGAATGCTACATTGTCCGGCGATGATTCATATTCCTTGGAATCTTGAGGTATATCGAACATGGCTTAGCTTCCTGGGCATTCCGCACACCTGTTCATCATACAATTGTAGTTACTTGAATCATATACACATTTGTCAATGAGGTCTTTGTAATCTACGTTTTGTTTAATCCCTGCGATTATAAGCTTTATATTTCGAAAATATGGACAAACACAAACTATGAGTCCCAGCAGATCCTGCTGAGATGCACCATTTTCGTTTTAAATCACAAAATTTTGATCTCCCTATTTTGATTTTTTCTTTTTGAGAAAAAAGTGTGAATTCAACCGTTTTTTTCCTATTTTAATCTCACTTTTTTTTTTTAGTAAAATCCTTCAAAAGTTAAAATTCTTTTATTCAATACATACTTTTAATTAAGCCAGATACCTGATGTTCCCTTCATCTTTAAAAAATACAAAAAATAAATTATGCATGATCATGTGTGGAAAATCATTTTTGTGTGTTTAAGTTTCGTACTTGTCTTTCGGTCTCAGTGGCACCATTTTTTGTAAGCGGTATTGCATCGCAATTTACAATGCAAAAAGCGAAAAATGTGATAAAATTAAGATTTTGCGTAGCAAATTGCGATACGAAATGGTTACAACTGGAAAAAAAAGTCATCTCGGGAAAATAAAAATTGGCTCACGAAAACTATGAACAAAAAGTCAGAAGATCATATGGTATGATTCGAAAAGACCAGAGACAAGTCCATGATAAATAAATGGCACGCTGTATGGCGCTGTAGGCAAGAACACTATCCACTCGACAAATGTGGCCAACCGATGGTTTTATTGGGCCTAATTCTTAGTAAGTGATGTGGCAACACTACTGGAGATTTATTGTTTTGTTTGCATCGGAATTTTCATCGGCGATTTTGGAGGATTAAACTTTTTTTTTTATTCTTTGTAAAATAAGAACAAATCCTGTATTTACTGTAATGTTCCGTACAAATGGTATATGTTTAAAAAATGGCAAATGGAATTAGGTTCAGGAAATGTGTGGTTAAAATGCGTTACGAGTGAAAACATTGTAACATCAGTGTATTGCGATCTATGCATAAAAGTAATTAAGCTGTGTTGAGAAATTTCAACTCTTCATTTATAGATGACGTTAGTAATTCCATAAAGAAAGATAAATGTTTGAAACATGCAAAATCATATATACACAGTTATGCCATCAATATCGAAAATGAACTCAAATGAGTGCAAGATTCTTTTCAGAGTTCTCCATTTGGGGAAATCACTTCTGTTGGTGAAGAAGTAAAACATCATGCTAATAAATTAGCTAACATGTTGTATGTTTCGGCTGAAGCAGGTATCACTTTCAACAAATTTCCAAAGTTTGCGGAACTGGAAAAAAAAAAGACATGGTATAGGATTTGGATCTTCTTATAGCAATGTGTGTAGAATTTACGGAGTGCATTGAGAAAGTACAAGAAAATGATTTGAAAAACGAACTAAAGAAAGTAAATTATTTCAGTTTACATTGTGATGGATCCACTGATGTTAAGTAATATGGAACAAGAATTCGTCTTTCTAACATACATGAATAGAATCAGAATGTAAATTTTTGAAAATAACTGAGCTGGAGAGGAATACTGCAGAAGCTGTACTTTTGTCAATTAAAAACGTTTTAAATTCTTTCAGTGTTTCCGAATTTAAATACAAGCTTGTTAGATTTCTTGCTGATGTTACTACTACAGTTAACATGAGACACAGAAAAGGAGTCACTGCTGAACTGCAGAAAACATGTCCTTGGCTAGAGTCCACTACCTCAGTCATCGATTAGAACTGGCTCTTAAAGATTGTATGCATTCCACCTATCTGGAGGAGGTGTTTTTACTTTTGAATGATCTCCATAATTTTCACAATAAGAGTTCAACTAGATTGCACCAATTTCGAGAATTGACTTCAATTTTAAATGAACATGCTGTTTCCATACCGTCTTCAAGAGTGCAAGGCATATGGTGGGCAGCTCGTAAATTACATTCCGTTGAACTTCTGACAAAAAATTATGGAGTCATTATATAATAATTGGAACTTCAGTATTGGAGAAAGCTTGCACACTTGCCAAATTAGTTGGTATTATCAAAAAACTAAAATCTGCAAAATTCGTTGTTTTTGTGTTGTTTTTCAAAAGTGTATTAAACTGTTCTGTGAGCCTGTCTCTCGCTCTACAGTCAGATGATGTCGACATGGCTTATGAATTCTATTGTGCAAATAGGCTACTTGAAATGTTTGAAGATATGAAAGAAGGAAAATTCGAGAATCTTCCCGCAGAGCTACTACATTATGATGTTATAAGTATGTAAGTAAGTTACTGTGTAAGTTTATGATGTAAGTTAGTTACAAGTATAAAAAAGAGACAGAAACATAACATCGTCATTACTCCTGATGAAGGACTGCTGCTGATGCGTCCGAAAGCTTGAGTGATCTTTTTCATTGCTATTTTACCAGTGTTTAACCTTTTTATGTGAGTTGATTGTTTTAATTCAGATGAAGATTTCCCCATCTTACCAAGGTATTGTGTTGACAAATCTTTTGTCTATCTCAGCTTTTAAAAACACAATAACTGTCATAACAAAACTGTCAATAACAAATTTTCTGATTTTTATAAATCTGCACTTGTCAATTCTTCGCTGAAAATTATTCAAGATAAAGTATGGCCTACTGATTTAAATCCTCTGACTTCATATGGAGTAGAAGAATTAAAATATTTATGCAGTTATTACAAAGATTTATTGGATCACCACGGTATTAAAGAAAAGACTGTCTTGGCAGACTTTTTAGACTTCGAAACCTTTTGGCTTTCAAACATAACTCATTTGAGTGGAAGTGAAATGTGGAAATGTTTTTCTAAAAATTATGGTAATGTATATCCAAATCTTCAGCACATCATAAACATTCTCAGGTTATTTCCTATTTCCAATGCAAAGAAAGTTTGCAAAAAGAGTTTTCTACTATAAAAAGGGTTAAATCCGATTTTAGAAAGATTGAAGACTACTTGGCATAATGATTTGCTTCAAATATTGTTAGGAGGGGAAGCTTTAAGTGAATTTAACCCACAAACTGCAACGGGGTTGTTCTAAAAAAAAAATCGCCATCCTGAAATCAAACCAATTGACTATCAGCCATACAAAAAGCTAAAAGTTTCAAATTCCTCAAAAACTCAGTTTACTAATCATTATCTTCTGATTCAGATTAAGAGATAATTTTTTACTTGTTTATTTCTATTCCAATTGTGTATGTACAGCTACAGGTACGCTGTACTTTTTTTGTTGACTGATAAACATGTTTTTGTTCATAAGTTCAACATGGTGTGTGTAACTGTATAAAAAATAAAATTGCTATACATTTATACAGAATTGCTACACAAATGATAATTTATGGAGCAATTGGCTACACGCACACACACAAAAACCTGCCCAGTAGAATTTCAAACTCAACCTCTTTACTGCAGTTTGCCACTATATAGTACTTCACTGTGGGCAAAACTTACATTTTTCTAAACTTTACAAAAAGTGTAAAAATCAGCATATCTATAGGGCTCTATCAAATAAAGGAGAGAAGTATCAGGCCTCTATTGTTTATTTTACATAAATTACCCTAACAGAGATACTTGTCAAAAAGAAAAAAAAGAAAGAGAGAAACCCAATACTCGTACCCTTCTAAAATTTGAATTTTTTATAACTGCAAGTGTAAAATTCAACGTAAAATTTCAGGCATAAGGAATCAAGAAAGCCAAATAATGTAGTTAACAAAAATATAGTTCACAATGTTAAAAAAATAACAGTTTTTATTTCAGAGCTCTATCACAAGTTATAACTGAAATAGCAGTTTTTCACAAACCTCTAGAACCACCTTAATCGGTCCACGGCATGAAACAAAAATGAGGCCATTTTTATACAAGTGAATAGAAAATAAAAATAATCTTGGTCTTACACTACCAACAGATAGGGGTCATCACCTGCAAGAAATAAAGTTTTTTAAAAATGGTCAAGCAACCAATTAACTTCTTTTGTGAAATATTTGAGATGGAATGATCCACAAGCCAATTGTTTCTAGCAAATACATGGAAAAACTGTTAGCTATTCTAAACTTACCTCGATCTGGAACTGGCAGTCTGATTGAAAATACTGTGCCAAAACACAGATCGACAACAGTAAGTTGCAACACCGGCTCACAAAATGGAGCCATTACTATCATTCAGGAGGCATTTGACAAATGGCTGCTATTTTTGGATGCCGGCACCATATGCTGGAAATTATGGCCAGTGTTCCAAAAAAGCCAGGACTTTTTTTTAACCCATTTAATAACCCCCAAAAAACATTAATAAAAAACACTTATAAATAAATAATTAAAAAAAAAACACTTCCCTAATACTGTGTAAAAAATTATCACAAGTATGAGAAAATTCGATTCGAGCATAGTGATGATACCACAAACCATATAACTACAATTCTCCATAATACACAAATTTTACAGGGAATCTTTGAAATGATAAAATAGTTGAATAAAGTCAGCTGAATCTTAGCTATCATTCAATCAGGTAACACAAATTTATTCTATGCTGTAGAATTATGGCTTCACTTAGCAAAAAGTTTGGAATCAGAACCTTACAAGGAAATTGTGTTGAAAAGAATGAACAAAGCTATTCAACCATTCCATTATTTAGCAAACACAATGAACCCTGAATATAGAGGAAAGAGACTGTCTACTTCCCAAGAAGATGCAGCAGAAAACTGGTTAATCGAAAAATACCTGTATATTATATGTTCATTTGCCATATACAATTACGTATGTGGAATATTACCCTCCAATGTTTTCTGAAGAAGTGAATATGTTCCTCAGTGCAAAGTGGTGGAGCATTATGGCGGAAATAAGAACAGTCTAGTGACTTTCGCAAATTGAATTCAAACTTGTTGTCATCATGCAAGTTTTGATGCTATAGAGCAAATTTTTTCAACTTTTGGTATGGTATAGTCAAACTCCATAACCATCTTGATGCAGACAAAGCAGTAAAGCTGGTCGAGATTTATAAACCTCTGCAGTGTGTTATCACTGATAATATATTCCTTATCTTATTCTGTAATGCTTTATAATCATAAAATTTAATATATTTTTAATTTCCATGAATCTATATTCGTCTTATGAATGTAGTTTTCTATTAATAATATAAAAATAAGCTCAATAGTAACTGGTTATTTTTATGTATCTATAGTAAACAAAAAACATTTCAATAACATAGGAATGTACAGCATTCAACACTAGGGTTGTACCAATCTTGCCCGACTCAAAAAACCCAAGTCATTCAAAAAACATTTGCACCTAATATTAAGCAAATGAATTTCTAATCACGATGTTGAATTCTGTATACTCCTATTTTATTGATATGTTATATTGCTACTATAGATATGTGTATAACATTAGCCACTATTGTTAAGCTTATTTTATATTAATAGAAAAATGGTTATTACAAATGAAATCGCTAGAAACTTTCACGACATAAAACTTGACAGAATAAAGAATTTCATCTATTGATATTTCCACATTATCGCTTGCAAAAATTCTCTATAAACATGTCCCTCCCCCAAGCTTCACCTACATTAGCGTTCTAAATTGCTTCTACCTTGACAAATATTGCAGTATCTTCAAATAAGATCTAACTTTCCTATCACATGCCCAGCCACGGAACCTCTTTCAAACAACATGCCTAGCCAATGGAACCCCTTCTAAAACGCGGCATAACCACAGACCCCTTTCCCCCACTACATGCCTAAACCCAGACCCCTCTCCCCACTACATGCCTAGCCACATGACCCCTTCCACTACATGCCTAGCCAACACCCTTTCCCCTCTACTCACATGCCTAGCCACAGACCCCTTCCCAGTACATGCCTAGCCACAGACCCCTTTCCCCACTACATGCCTAGCCACAGACCCCTTTCCCCACTACATGCCTAGCCACAGACCCCTTTCCCCACTACATGCCCAGCCACAGACCCCTTTCCCCACTACATGCCCAGCCACAGACCCCTTTCCCCACTACATGCCTAGCCACAGAACCCTTTCCCCACTACATGCCTAGCCACAGTACCCTTTTCCCACTACATGCCTAGCCACAGAACCCTTTCCCCACTACATGCCTAGCTACAGAACACTTTCCCCACCACATGCCTAGCCACGGGAACCCTTTTCTTGCCACGTACCTAGCAACGGAACCCTTTCCTCACCACATACCTACCCACAGAATTCTTCGATAAATATTTAAGGAAAACCTAAAGACCTATTATTTATCATAGCTCAAACATGAAGGCAAACAACAAATATAGCAGTATAAAAAGTAGTACTTCTGTATTGTTGATGGATATTGGTTTTAGTCAACTCTCTAGTCGCCAGATGTTATTAATCCATATTATTTAACTCTGCATGTCTATCAAGGGTGGGAGGTTAACAGAACCTTTGGAGGATCGTTGTGGTACCACAGGGTTCCGTGGAACAAACTTTGAGAAACACGGATCTACGGAATCAACCACTGAATTATAGATCTACAGAAGAAGAACGGCAAGTGGCTGGAATCAAAACCAGATTATTCACGTGCCAACCACACACACACACACACACATCATCGCAGAACTTACTATATATATTCCTTGTGCTTTCTTTTAGTTCTTAGAACGATGTAGCTAACTAAATCAGTCCTGACATTTGAGTAAAAGATAAACCTACAACTTTTGCAAACTGGATAATTCGATAATGCCATGCATAAAGGAAAGGCTGACTCACTCTGCATTTTAGAAGTTAACTTGTTAATGCGAATAGGTAAAAAAAAAAAGAATCAACTAACGCAAGTGGGGGGGAGACAGCCATACACAGGGGGTTGCTTAGGATCATATCATCCCCCCTCATTACAATGAAATTTTGTGTAAATAAATATGAATGCAGGAAGTTTCAGTTCAGAACTCCCCCCCACCTCCTTTTTATGAACTTTTGCATATGCTAGTGATGGGGGGGACCAACACAGCTAGAATATAAACGGTATATTTCATTAAACTTCCTCAAAGTCCTTATACACATGGTAATCCGCATGTTTTCGCATGAGGACTTTGATATGGGCCACTTAGGATGGAATCAATGGCGACGTGATCGCCAACACATAATATGATTGTAATTAACAAAGTTTAATAGGCAACTAAACCAGCCTAGCGATATTTATGTATACTACTAGCATACATAACTACTAGCATACCATACTAGCAGTGGTTATATAAACTAAAACCTATGGTGGTTATATATTTGTGTATTTGTGCACCTTGAACACAACAAATATTATAACTATAAAAGCACTTATTTAAAGTGGGGGGCGGTAAGAATGAATGAATATCCCATGTTATAATTTTATACAAAATAAATCCTTAAAAAAAAAAAAAACACACACTTCCCTTAAAAAAAAAGTAAAATAAACGATCTTGATGTGTGTAATAATGAAGGAAATGTCCATTAGGGGGGATTAAAAAAATTAAATACCGTTGTTATATAATTAAAACAAAGTTTTTAATTAAATTATGGATACGTTGTTTGTACAGATCATCAGGCGACGAAGTTTTCAATAGCACTATCGGTACATACCGTTACACGGTGCTAGCCACGCCGCAGTACTCTACCGTCACCCTCACCCCGTCCCCCCCAGATCTGACCCTCAACTTTGTTTTCCCCGTGGATTACAAAAGAATTTTGTAATCGGGACTACATTCACAAAGGTATAACCCTACTTACCAAATAGCGGGAAAGTACGTTTAGAGATCTTCTAGAGTGCATGGTTGGTGCTTCCGCCATGTGGAAACGAAAGGAAAATTGCTAAACCACGGATAAAATCGGCCCAAGGAAGAACAACTCAAGTGGATAAAGAAAAAACCGAAAACAGGTCCCCCCCGTCCACCCCCCGGAGTTAAATGGATCGACAGCCGGCCACCCCTTCCTGCCGGAGAGAGATGGACCGGTCCCATCACGTGGGGTCGTCCCAGAATTCCGTGCGCGTGGGATGGAGGATGGGCGTTGCTCGTTCAGCTTTTACCTAGCTAGATTTAGATGGTTGTGAGACGCTTACGAGGAAAGCGATGGTTGCAGAATACAAAGCTGTGCAATGTCGCGGATTATAGAAGTGACGCTGGATGGTGGAAAAGTTATTCAACAGCAGTTAAGAAGAAAACAAAAGAATTGGTACCGTTGCCGATGGAGAGAGTACGCTGGCAACCATACGGAGATTCCACAATTCGGCTCGACGTCAAGAACAAAATCTTGGGCAACGCAGGTCCGTACAGGGCACTGGCGACATTGACGGCAGAAGAGACAGTCGTGCAAGGTATTTACATACGACGTACGGGCACGTTTGTCAACCGCCGAATGCAGCTGGAGTTTATAGCCAACTTCCGCCAAGGTAGCCAGATCGTAGCCGAAACGGAGATGGAACGTCAGGTAACACTGCAGCGGATGGCGCAAAAAAAATGGGAAGGGAAGCACCTCTTATCACCGTTTGTACTTGCCGTACTACCAAGCTGTGCGAACCAGCTGCTTTTTAGCGAACGTGCGTAACTACAATAATGGATTCCGGAACAGCTTTTATTCTTTTCCCCAACATTATCTACATTGGAACAGGAAGACGTGAGGGGGTAGAGGGTGGTCGTAGCTTTAAGAACCTACCTTACCTGTTGAGGGGTCGACCCGGGAGCACCAGCTCTAAAAACCTGTCATAGCTATATTAGCATACGAACGTAATTATTAATCATAATTAACAATGCCATTATGATTGGGTGACAATGAGAATGGACGTGAAACAGTGATGATTTCATCACTGTTATAAATGCGATGAAGCTTATTGCGCAAGATAGCATTAAAACTAAAAAAAGCGCTTTGTTATGTGGCATTCATGAAATCACTGCAAAAAAATGGGGGGTTTCTAAGGAGTTTACCACTGAAATAATTTAGATTTAAATACCTTTCAAGTTCAGCAACTTTCCACGTTCACCAGCGCAATAAGAACATCACCCCCTGGTTTTTGAGCTCGCAATAGAACGATATGGGTTTATTTAGTGAATGAAAATTACGAACAATCGATATATGACAGTGCAATAATCTGTTTATATTCAGAAAAGCGGGAAAATACACAGTTAAGGAAGTCACAAGGCTGAACCAGATACGAAATTTCATATATGTTGAAACTTAAAAAAAAATACCATCATTGAGGGATAGGCACCGTACGCAGGAAGTTCGGGGGGGGGGTTACAGGCTTACAATGCGGGGAATTATAGAGCTCTAACACCGTATATTCGTATGTACATATATAAAATTTTGTCGCCATGTGGGGCAGAATCGTAGCCAGGCTGAACACTAAATATTAATTAGGTGTGCAAGTAGCTAACAGCGTCGAAAATAAACCTCAGCATTAAAAACAGGTAAAATGATATGTAGCAACTATATTTAAGCATGCAAGCTAAAAAAAATGCAACTTTTCAAAATAATTGAATATTCATGTATATAAATCGAACACTACGCAGATTAAATTAAACAACAATATTAATCAACGTTTATTGGCGTAGTGATACCAGCGCCGATGTTATGGCGTGATTAGATGGTGAAACGTTCGAAAGAAAATAAATATTTCTGCGTTCGGTGGGACCTGAACCCACGACCTTCCACTTGCCGGGCGGAGGCTCTACCTACTGAGCTACGAACGACATCTAATCTCTTTACGAACGTATATAAAGACTATTTACTATTTCGTATAAAAGGACATTTCACCATCTAATCACGCCATAACATCGGCGCTGGTATCACTACGCCAATAAACGTTGATTAATATTGTTGTCTTGATTGAATATTCGTTTGTAGTAAAAAAAAAGTTCAAAGCAAACGCAGAAACACTGAGAAAAATAATATAAGGCATCGAGATTAATGCACAGTAAAAATGTCCATGTTGCGCATATTTTACCAGAGTCGATTACATTGTGAGCACATTATCATACACGTGTTGTTCTTTTGGTCCTCCGGTGGTAGGTAACACCGCGTTCCGCCCGGTGTCAAGAGCAGAGAAAACACTAACGAACTACTCACCACAGTCCGGGAGTTGGTTCCCTAGGTGATAAGAGGCTCAGGTTCCTCGGAGAATTGTAGGTGCCGGCGCAGCACCACCTTTGCTTTCCTGTGCCGTCAAACATTCCTCTTCTGTTGGTCTTACTCATATAAACGGTGCCAGTATACTTACTGGCGTACGCAGGGGGTGTTGATGGAGATGTAACAACTAATGGGATGACATTTTGTATATATATATATGAATACATGGCTCAGTAAGACACACCCCAACCCTTACGACTTTTCTGCATACACCCATAGGCGTACGCCGGTAATTCATAAGGGGCTCATGAGCTCAATGAGAGATTACAGAGCTACAACTCCATGTATTCCTATGTTAAATATACAAAATTTCATTGCAATGTGGGGTTACAACCCCCATCAACACCCCCCTGCGTACGCCATGCCACACATGAATTAGTATAGCATGCTCCCATGAAACACAAACGATCAGAGAAAAACATGACTATTACTCGGTTCGTTATGCAACTTGTGCTTCAAAACTTCGTTAGTTTTGCGTATTTTTATGGCGCATGGACAGCAAAAGGGCCCCACGTATTTCCTCGAGGGGTCCAAACCACGGACTACAGTGGGCAGAAAACCGAAAAGCGTTTCACGAGATAATAGGGAGTCGCGAATCCGGGTGAATGACGACACGCGTGCACATTATCACCACCACGCCAAAGTCATGCGCAATGAAGACACGAGAAGAAAGGAAAACGCGCGCCGTCAGGGAAGAGATCGGAGAAGGGAAGATCATCATCTTCAAAAAGTGGGAAAGAGGAAATTGACTTGGAAAAGGCTGGGGTTCGCAATCAGAGCGAGGAGTTCGACGATTTGGATCGCCTTCGCCTGACCCTCGACATGGACAGGACTGAAGACGTGAGTGCCACCGTTGACATGGAATAAGGTCGTGTTGTTAACGGCGCAAAGACAACTAGGGTCCTGCCGCGCCGGGACCTACAATTTTCCGAGGAGTCCGAACTTCTTAACGCCTAAGAAACCAACCCCTGCACCACGGTGGGCAGTTGGTCGGTAAGTTTTGTTTTTTTTAATTTCCGTTGGGAATCGAACTCAGCACAACCGCAAATAAAGGGAACGCGCTATCACTGCGCCCCACCGAAGGGCCTCGCAATTTATGAAAAGAACCTAGCACACATTATCGAATACAGTAAAATCTTTGAACAGCGCTCAAATCTCGGAATTTGAGTACTTGCTCGTTCTTTGGAGATATGATATGGAGAAGGGTGGTTGGAAAAGTGCCCGTTAAATAGAGGTGTTCGCCGTTCGGGAGTGTCCGTTACAGAAGTTTAATTCAACTATAATAGTTTCCTTTGTTACGCAAAGGTAATTGGGAGCGATCAAGTGTCGATACAGGGACATAGGCGTACCCAGAAAGTTCAAAGGGGTGGGGGCTACAGAAATACAAATCCATATATTCACATGTATTTTTACAAAATTGCATCGCAATTGGGGTATGACCCCATCAACCCCCCACCCCCCAGTGTACAGAGGCACGCGCCCCTCCACGAGAATAACACATTTACACTTATCTAAACTAACAATTTTCACATTAACAAACCAACATTGGTTTCAAACCGAGGCCTCCCCATAGAAAAAATCTGGATCCGCCCCTGGTAACAATAGCATTATCATCATCTGCTGTCGAAACGCAAGCGTTACTGCCTCCATTAGCAGTTGTTTAAAAAAAAAAAACGTAATGTATTTATATAGCATTCGTTAACATGCTACACAGTTCAATGCTCTGTCTTAAAACTGGAGAACTGCAGTCTGGACGGTCACCACGGCGACAGCCAACAGTTCGATTTTAAAAAACGAATAGTTCGACGACAACAAATACTGTCAGTCAATTACTTCTGGCCCACAAGCCAGCCCTGGGTAAGACTTACGGCTGGAGAAAAATACCTATTTTCTTAGGTCAGACTTACAGCTGGAGAAAAAGACGTATTTTCCTACGTCTGTGAAGGGGTCTGGGACGGCACTGACGACTCAACGGGACCTCCTGAACCAGGACTCGTTTATAAGCACACCGCCAGGCGTACTGGGAGTAGAACCAGGCATGAATGCAGCGTCCACGAATACTGGAAATGGGTGCATTGTCCAACATTTGATGAACCATCTTTTTGTTGACCTTTCGCCTACGTATTTCTACGGCTTGAAGGGCCATTGAAGACAACTTACCGTGACCTCTGGAACATGATACGCAAACGGGGAATTGAGCCCAGTTCAAAGGTCATAGTTGCCACAAGGGGGGGATGGGGGTCAAAATTCGCGAGACAGTTCGGACGCACGCGTGGAAAGTATTTATACCAATTGTGTTCGCTTCTTTATATTTGTAAACGAGTTCGGATATTCTTAACGATCCAGGACTGCGCTATGTATGGGTCACTTCTTGCAGGAAGCCGTGGGGAGGGGGGGGCTCAAACCTTCTCTACTAGAAATAGATCAAGCCACATTTTGCTCTTTAACGGCAAATGCACACAAATGTGTTTTCTCTCTATCTCTTTTACTCCACTTGAGCTCCCCCCCACCAAAAAAATTTTAATTGATACGCCCCTGACTACTTGGGACCAGACTGACGACTTAATCGTAAACCACCGTACTACGACATGTCTAGAAAGAGCCTACTGTTCGTTCACGAAAAGAAGTCCGATGGAACAGTTAGAAATAACGGGAGGTGACGTTACAAACGGACTATCCCATTACAGTAGAGGAGGGCTCCAATTCCAGAACTTGATTTTGGCGCCGACAAACGTTCACCAAAAACCAGTTCTGAAATTGTAGTCCTCCTCTGCTGTAGTGAACTAACCCGTTTGTGACGTCACCTCCTGTTATTTCTAACTGTTCGATCGGACTTCTTTTCGTGAACGAACAGTAGTTTACCACGAACAGAACCTAATTCGGTGGACCTGAGGCTCCTAAAAAAGTGACTTGGCGAATGTTCCCCATTTTGTTGCTACTGTATCACGTGATAATGGTTGCAAATTCTGTCCATTGGCGACATTTTAAAAGTTGCGCCAATGTTTACATTCGTCGGATAATCGCGGAGTGTTGATTATTTCTATGCCAAAATAGCGATCATTGCTCCAAAACTGAAAACCTTTATCGCCAAGGTAAATGAAACCGGAATTGTACAACAAAATGGCGATCGATGAGTCGGCCTAGACTTCTAAGTGAACCCAAAGGCGACGGTTGTATCTTGAAAATAAAAGAATAAGTTTACGTAGGTTAAGCATTGTCTCATATTTGACTTAACGAAGGTGACAAATCTGAGGTGCTAGTGCAGCATGACGTTAGTTGTCCTGGCGTTATGAAAACACCTTACTTGCATATGTACTCTACTACTATGGATTACGTGAGCACAAGTACTCATAAGCGCCCATATGAATAATTCTGGTTGAGGGAGGGAGGGAGGGGGGGCTAAGAAAAAGTATTACCTTCTTCTTAAGGCTGTAAAACAGTTTAATGAATGTACAAGATACTAAAATGCTGCAAAAATAATTGATACTGCTTGACAATTAGTAATGAGCTAAAAAGTACCTTATTTTAAAATGTACTTGTAAAACTTTTGAAAGTAAATGCATAGCAGATTCGGGCGAATCAAATTTTTAAACGGCTAGGGGGGTGTTCTTGAGCCTCCCCATGCCCCCAATATGGGGGGGGGGCATGCAAGTACTTCTACACAGCTAGCGGCGCTGCTATGGTTAATTCGAAAAGCTGGGGGGGGGAGAGAACCGACGTCCCCCCCCTCACCACTCCTCATCGCTGGGATTAGCATTATATTCCAGTTTCTTCTCCACTATGCCGCTTCCCATTATTTCAGCTCTACGTTATTCCACTCTGTTTTCTTATTCCACGCCCGACGCCATATTCTAGGAAAGCTTCGATGAATTTCTAAGCCACCCTTCTCAATGAAACCCCTGCACAATTCCTCCTCCCTCCTCCTAAATGAATTTCTTGGGTCCCATCAGTTTTAAAAACACATACGTGCGTGGGAATACAAGAGCGTCAATGACTGAAAATTTCATCGAGAAAGCTTTTCAACGTTTATCGACGACACACTGGTTGACGGTGGCATAGGAAAAGGGAAGGGGGGGCCCAAGCCCCCCCCCCTTCCCCTCAACCTTTGCATATCAAAACCGAATACAGTAGAAGCTCTTTAACCCGACACCTTCGGGACCATCAGGAGTGATTATAAGTCCACACTAGATTCCCTGAAAAGTTAGGTAATACTTTTTGGTAAAGACACAGATTTCCAAAGGAATATAAAAAAAAAATTATAGAAGACGAAACGAAAATTTTGTAATTTTTAAAAAGAAATCCCGGAAGAGGCAAGTTGAAATTACCCAAATTTACGGAAATCCCGGAACATAATCGCCCCAGGGGACCACTGCCATGCCGGATTATCGAACGTCAATATAGTTTTAACGGGAATATCAAAGAAAACTTAAATACAATGCCATGATATTTAAAACAAATTGTAATAAGTTGCTGTATAGCAAGAAAAAATACATATAAGCGTTACTGTTTAAAAAAGTCTCTGATAACATGTTGCCTTTGTGATTCGGATCTTTTCAAAAAAATGTTACAGATTATGCATAAATTTATGAATTCGTCAGAGTTACGGCTTTCGTTGGATTCAGTAAATTTTATAAGTGTATTTAATGCATAGGCGTATGCAGAAAGTTCGTAAGGGGGTTATAGGTACAACGGGGGGGGGGTTACAGAACTACAACTCACATATTCCTATGTTAAATATACAAAATTTCATTGCAATGGGGGGTTACAACCCCCATCAACACCCCCTCCCCAGCGTACGAAAGTGATTTAATGCATCAGAAGCCTGTTTCAATGAGATTTTAGCTTCATCTGTCATGTCTCCTTCATCCGACATGGCGGTCAAAGTCAACGAAAGGCCCAAATCCCCCCCCCCCGAAAAAACTAATGCGAGCAGCTCGATCGATGCCGGATTATAGAATGTGCCGAACCAATGAATATCGGATTGAAGAGCAGCTACTTTATTCTCCCACATTTCATCACATAATCTTCTTTAAAACCACTTCAGCCCCCCACAATTTTAATTGCCTGCGCTATTGCTGGTTGGAGACAAAGTTTGACGGGACCTCCGATACCACTACACACGGTCAACCCAGTAAACTCGAAATACATAGACATCTCTGTCGCCGCCTTTTAACCGGAAAACAGGGATCGTCAGTTTCATTCTTTCAGCGTAGATAGCATGGGGAGGTTGGCCGCAACAGGCGGCTTTTTGTATTCCCAGAAAAGGGTTGTAACAAACTAGAAAGTGGAATGCCGATTGTCATTCTCATGAGTTCTGTATAGGGGTTCTGGACTTTTTTAAACTTGAGAGGAACCCTTGAAACAACATGCAGGCTCGAAGGAACCCCCTCCCCACATAAAAACTATCAAATACATTAATAATATCTTCCTTCGTCATTTGTACACAAATTTCAGAAGGACACCACCATAAATATATATACAGTGGCAGGGCTGGGCTGGGCTTACGGCGTTAGCGGCCCTGTAAAACGCTTCGACAAAACAAAACTGATTTCCTGGTACTTGCAACACACTTTTCTGACGGCCCTGGGAGGGCGCCCAACTTGCACCCTCTAAACACGGCTCTGTACAGTGGAACCTGGTAAAGTGATCACATTTTATACGAGATGATTGGTGGAATTTTAAGCATGCCAATTCCAAAGTCTGTCGTGTAGAGTGACCATTCTGTCCCAAAGGTGGTCACTTCAGGCAGGTTCTACTGCATATGCGAATATGGGGCGCTTCATGGTGGTAAAAACAATACGAAAAATGCAGCATCACTTCCAAAGTTTAGATATTTGTTTGGGAGCGCTGCGGTTCCGTAGTTCTTATTGAGTTTTACGGCGCAAGGGTCGTGCTGAACCGGGACCTACGTCTTTCCTAGGATTGCGAACCTCTCGAGACCTAGGGAACCAACCCGCGAGCTAGGGCGAGCAGTTAGTCGGCAAGTCTCACAGTTAGGAATCGAACCCGTGGCACTCTAAACAAAAACGCGTCACCAGTGCACTACCCGTTGTGATCACTGAACTGGCCACTATCGCTGCTATCTATTACTTTTTTTTTCGGGGCGGGGGGAGGATGAGAGAAAATCAGAGAAGGGAGTTCATGCCTCATTTAAAAACAGTTGTTTGTGGGCACGTGTAAGTTTTGGGAAAGTTGGCCGAGCTAGCAGCACTGTATTTCCAGGAGAGGATATGAGAACATGGAAAAAAAGAAGTGGGAAGGAGTTAATCCCCGAAGGTTAACTTGAAGTGGTGAAGCGGATAAGAGTTTCTCACGTGGAAAGTGTGAAATGTGTTATGGATCGAACATCAGGAAAACCCCGCCGGACGCGCAAGAACCGAATAAAGGCAGCCCGTCAGACTGCGTGAAGAGGGGAGCCATGGACTGCGCGAAACTCACAACAAGGCCGAACTCGCCCCGAGATTTTATTTCTGAGCAGAAGTTTGTTACACAAATGTACAAGCTGATGCAATGCAGAGTCACCAGTGACAAACAAGGAAAATAGTACAGACCACTAAAAATGGTATTAGTACAGAGGATGGCCAGAACAGGCCACACCAGACAAAATTTCCAATGTCTTTGACGAGGAGTATCGTTTAGAAACAGAGCAACTGAATGAGAAGCGGTGGTCTTGCATCATTGGCTAACACTATCCGACCAATAGGCGAGAGAGAAATAAACCAGAGGACTGAAAGAATTGGTCATGCGATAAGCCACTTGGGTTTTATCTTACAGTTCAGCCACTACGCGCGAAACGAACCATCTGACGCGAGTGAACGTACACGTGTAAGCAGAGCTGAACAGTAACAAATGATATCTCTCCACGATCTCATGTGTATTTTATTTTTATTTATATTTTTATGGCCGATTTTTTTTTTTTACAAACTCGTAACACGTTTAACAGCCTGCAGTAAACTAATCTGCGATTCGTTGGATGATGTTCTGATGATGGAAGTTAACTTTTCTCAGGCTATATTAGGCAGTGACCAGGGCCGGCGGAAGATAGGGGTGACAAGAGGGGCAGGCGCCACAATTCGGAGGGCGACAATTAGCCTTTAAAAAACAAAATTTGTTTTGTTTTGTTACCCCATTGGGTGGGGGGACGGCAATGACACTGATCCGCCCTGGGGCAGCAAAATATCTAGCCACGCCGCTGCAGGATTCACGAGAGCGTGCATCTTTGTGTGCCGTGTATGGTCGGCAATCCAATTCCCCACGTCAGCCGCCTCGGTGGCTGATTACGCTGTTTGAGAATCCTGCCTGGGGATTACAGCGCCGCCTCCGGAGTCCACCCTTCCCATATTCCCCCTGCAGGACTTCCTCCTCCGCCACTGCAGGAGGTTAAAGAAGGAATTTTTCGTTCCCTCATAATTTATTCTTAGCATTAAAGAGTAAATGCTCTTTTCTTAGTATTTTTTCGAATCTTTGTGGAACACTGGGAAAATCTCGCGGACCCCCTTGGTATGGTCCCGCGAATCACAGTTAAAGAACCTCTGCTATACAGGGTTCCTAGGAAAGACCGAATGCGGCCAATAACTTTTGAACTAAGGCAAATATTACAACGAAAGTTAGGTATTAGCACAGACTAAATGATTACGCGATATCAGCTGCGATGAACAGCAGCACTCCTGGCGACGAGCTGAAGAAGTTGAAAATTTTATTTTGAAAAATAATAAAGATATAGAAATATTTTCAATCAGAAAGTTATACAGCATTCTTTAGTTGGTAAGAAAAGAAATACGGCTCACATTCCGTATGTGCACGTACTGTCACAAAGTGAGGTGTTCCGGATGTTTCAATGCATAGCTTTCAGTTAATGCTTTCTAGAGCTTTAGAGGTTGAGTTGAAGTTCTTAAAAGGAAACATGATCTCCATCTTCAATAAGAACTTCAACTCAACTTTTAAGCTATCAGAAAGCATCAATTGAAAGCGATGTACTGAAACATTCGGAACACCTTACTTTGTGGCAGTACGTGTACATAGTGCATGTAAGCCGTATGTTTTGCTTACTAACTGTAGGATGCTCTACAAATTTCTAATTGAAAATATTTCCTCATCTTCATTATTTTTCGAGAAAAAAAATTTTAACTTCCTCAATTCGCCACCAGGGGCGCTGCTGTCTATCATGTCTGATAGTGTATAGTCATTTTACTATACCAATACCTAACTTTGGTTGCAATATCTGTCTTGGTTAAAAAAAAGTTATTGTCCGCATTTCTTCCTTCGGAACCTGTGTGTGTGTGTGTGTGTGTGTACACACATTATATATATAGCCAATTTTAAGTATGGTTATGCACATTTTCAGAAATTCATCTCCACCTCCCCTAGCAAAGACGCCTATAATCCTGCTGTGCAAGAACCTACAGTTTTTCGAGGAATCCGAACTACTTTCACCTAGGAAACCAACCAAACCCCGGATTACGGGCCAGTTGAAAAAGGAACCTGCAGAGATCAAATCTTGATCCAAACGCAAGACCCTACAAGTGTGAAAAAACTCTCCATATCGGCAGGCCGGTGGGATGCTAGCGAATAAAAGTCAAACCTCAGATATTTGGTTAGTGGCCTCTGGCCAGCAGGGCCCTTTTTATTAGGTGGGGGGCCACTTCATTTAAGTTAGTAGCCCCTTTCCTGTGACCACAAATCCTACATAATTTGTCTGTATATTAAATAAACATGACTTTATAAATAAAAGGTAACTTTGACCCACAAGTCTTGCAGCTTTTATTATATCCACATATATATTTTGTTCTAATTATTATCTTCACTATTAATATAATGAAAAATAAATCACAGAAATATATATATACTCATCTAAGAATTATATTAATTTTGAAAAATTCAGATAATACCGGTGTCGACCGTGAATTTTAACCTTTACTAACGAACTTCATGCCCAGTGCCGGTTCAAGGATCTAATACCCCCCCCCCCAAAGAATGTGACCATCGCGATATTTAGGCAATAACTCCGAAGTTTTCCTTCGAACTTTTCATTTTCGATAACATCCAGGCTTACGAATAATAAAACTGTAAATAAACGGGATTAAAACGACTCTCAAACTTAAATAATATCAAGGTCCCTGTATGTGGAGCCCCCCCCCCATGGTAACCTAGCGACAATTCAAAGGGCAGCTCTTCGAATGACACGGACCCAGTCACGCTGATAAGGGCCGTATAAGATTCGTCTCTTAACTACCAACGTACAATTCAACGTTCTTATCTAATACAAACACATCCACCCACATCCCAAAAAACAAAACCCTACCCAAATAATTGAAGAATAAAAATGAATTGGCTCTCTTTTTTTTAAACTATGTTTACTTTTTAATGCACATTTCACCCTTACTTCCTATTACTACGGATTAAATAAAAATACATATACAAAATAGTTTGAATAGACAATTCCTCCCCCACAAATTACCTTTCAAAACACCTCGCACGTTGTTCCCCCACCTACAATCGGTATAATAACTACACTGTCTCTACAAATTAATCGTCTTTTGCCTCCTAACAGGGCGTAGAAACAGGGGTGGAGGGGGGGGGGATCGAAGTCCAGGGTCCCCTGCTGGACATCAAGACATTCTGTCCAACTCCGCATCACACACACGTTTGTAATATAAATTTCCCTTTCTTTAAAAAAAAAAAAAAAATACTTGAATCTCCCCCCCACATCACAATAATTTTTGAATTGTTACATCATTGCTTTATACAGTGAATTCGCGATAAGTCGAAGTTTTTACGCAGTTCCGGTCCCGTCTATTAAAATTCAACGTAAATTTTTTCCTTACGTCGAAGTGGACATCCTTTAAGTCGAAGTCTCGTCGTCAACCGCAGTAAGAGCTTTTAACCCATAAGAAACTTACCATCTTCTTGCTTGTATTTCCAAACTCCACTTTTCAAATAATGAAGTGTTTGTAGTTATTTGTTAGCGGATACTACGAGGTGTTTAAGCATAGGGTTTTAAGATATGTAAACGAAAATATCCTTAATTTGAAACAAAAAGTGGATTTAACAAATAATACTGAGCATAATCCAAACTTAAGGGAAAAGGATCCAGCAGAGAAATATGGCATTCCACCCAACATGCTATTAATCATTTTAGAAAGAGGTAAGTAACGAGGTAACCTTGAAACGACATGAATGTAATGTTGATCCGAAATGTAAGAGACTAAACGCCCATGCTTTTCCTGATGTTGAATCCACTTTTTGAAGTGTTTTGAATCGTACAGGAGCCAGAACAGTAAAATTCCTCTTAGTGGTACGATGCTACGTAAAAAATTATGGATTTCGCTGGTCTGTTGAAAGCGGGGGCTTCAATGCAAGTGAGAAAATGACTTGAGAAATTCAAGACAAGACACACTTTCGCTTTCTTTTTGGTTTTACGGCTCAAAGACTACAGTGGTCATGCTGCGCCGGGACCTACTGTTTTCCGAGGAATCCGAACCTCTTAAGGCCTAGGGAACCAAACCCCGGACTACAGACAAGACACACACACCATTGTGTTTAGGACTTTACACCTGTGAAGGAAAAGACGTGTCCAATGAAGACTGTGAAGGGTGAAAAGGTAAAATTTCGCGATGCGGTAGCTTGAAAGTAGAACTAACATACACGAAATTTTGCTCGTGTTTTCACAAAAGATAAACATTTTTACAAAAGGAGAGTTCCTGCAGAAACAACGCAAAAGAATCCGATTTTTTGAGAAAATATAATGTAAGTACCGTTTCCTGTGTTCAAAATATTGCTAGGTAATGCAAAATTGCATTTACCAATAAATAATACAGTACATAAAATGAATAACTTCTAATTATTAATGTAATACTCTGCGTTTTGGAAACGAACTTACTGTATAAAACGATAAGTAATTTACGTTTTATACAAGTCCAGTCGACGACAAATGTTAAGTTGAACTTCCGATAACTCGACGTTTTAATCGGTCCCCAGGAATTCGACTTATGGCGAATTCACTGTATAACCTACAATTTTAACAATAATGACCTCGTGGTTTCTGTGCTGACGAAATATCCCCCCCACATTCACTGGTATTCTCACAGGATTGGGGATTTCGGCGCAATATGACCGTCCTTGTCCTCTTCTTCTTTTTGCAAGGGTTTCATTGGGAAGGGTGGCCGCCGGAGGCGGCGCTGTAATCCCAGACAGGGTCCTTGTCCTCCGACCATTAAATTTCAAGTAACTAACGAATAGTCAGCCTTAAAATCGGAAGAAGCGGACATACCGAAGAAGGGGGATAGACTGAAAAAGTTAAAAGAAGGATAGCATGGATGGACCCCCC
>QLNU02014802.1:20127098-20160104 GCA_006491805.2 Dysdera silvatica
CAATATTACAAAAATTTTAAATTCGAGATTTAGGCTTCGCAGGCAATGCCCGCAGGCATGGGCCCCGCTGGCCCATGCTTAAGGACGGCCTTGCACATACAACATGCCATGGCTGTGCACAAGGAAGGGAAGGTAACCCCCCTCCTACACACACACACACACACACTAGTTAAGCGAATTTATTGACTGTAAAATCCAATTCCATATGGAAGAAAAAGAATTTTTACCCCCACTTTCACCCCAACCCCACTTTTAAAATCCTATACACGAGCCCAGTAAGTGCAAAACGATTGTTTGTTTTTTGGTTTTACGGCTCAAAGACTACAGTGGTCATGCTGCGCCGGGACCTACTGTTTTCCGAGGAATCCGAACCTCTTAAGGCCTAGGGAACCAAACCCCGGACTACAGTGAGCAGTGCGATCTTTATGAGATCTCTGAGTAAGCGTTCTTTTTGCACTGCTGGGAGTCGAACCCGGATTAGCCGCGCAATAGGAGAACGCGTTACCACACTGCGCCACCGCAGGGCAAGTGCGAAACGAAATGTTTACCTTTGAAGTCTCAAGGGGCCCAGATGCTCTTGCGCCATAAAAAAGCCAAACAAACAAGTCTCAAGGATGGTCATATGGGCCTAGGCCGACGGCTTTATGCGACCTTCAAACCACGAGACGTTTGCACACAATAAAGCTTACTAGGATCCGAATTTGGCCCCAAGTAGATTCCAGTACCTTGAATGCAATAACAGAGAGTGCTGATAAAACCACTGGGTTGTTCAAATCGAAGGGCGCGTGGCGATTGCGGGACTCGCGGAAAGAGATTACGAAATAAAACTTCCCAAGGTAGATATGGAGTGACTTTCCTAAGGCAAGGTATGGATGGAGAAAGGATGTGCATTCAGGGCCGGCGCCAAGTTGGGGCGAACTGGACATCCGCCATGAGCGGCAAAACACGTGTTCGCCCAGTGCGGCGTAATACCTATAGACGGCTCTGTGTGAATGAATAGTAAAACACCGATGTTGCAAAAATGACTCGATGAAAATTGATTGAATGTGTAAAAATCCACTGTGGCAATATCCTAAGTCAGCCACTGGAAAACTATTCAAAATAGCATTTTGAATTGCGTGTGAGTGTGTAGTCTTACATCTGTCCGCTCATTTCTTTCGGTTCAACTGTAAATCGATAAAGACATTTTGGAATAAATAAAACCAACTCGAAATCGCCTGTGTTTATAATTCATTACAAATGCAAAAAACGTTTTCAAATACTGCCTAAATGAAATATATTATGGAGACCACGACGTCTTTAAAACAAATAATGAGTTGCTGGTTTCGGTAGCGTAGTTTTGAAAAGGGCCGAATTGGAAACGATCTGTATAGTCGCCAATGAATGTAAGCAAGACGTTGCTCAATCTTGGCGGCAGGAGCCTGCCCCCCCCCAACACCAACGTGGTCGTCTTGGGGGAAAAAAATCGCAAATAAAAATTTAAGTACTGTTTACGTAGGGGAGTGGTGATGATTGTTGACCATAGAAATAGATAGGAATGGCGTCCACAAGAGGTCCCCCATTGGATATTAAAATATTGTTTTCTATAAGACCACATCACATGGTCTTCTTTAAAGCCACTTGACCCCCCCTCCCCCCATAAATAACCTTTGAATTGCTACGTCACTCGACACAGGGCCCATTGACTGCTCATAGTCAATTGGATTTTTTTTTTCCGTAAGTTATTCTCGCAATCTATTTAATATCCTTTGACGTGTATAATTATTATGTTTAATTAAATGTATGATTAAATCTACAATTAAAAGGTTTAATACATTTAAGCATTAAGCGAATTTAATACCCAAATAGATGTATGTACCTTTGTTAAGAACGGTAAACTTAAAGATTACCTTACATTTAATTCTAATTGTTGACTTCGATATTTTTTCCGTAACCACGCAAGTATAATACGTACAGCAAAATAGACTCTTTTAATAAAATTTACGTAAATAATCAACTAAATCAAACAACAATGTCAATCAATCAACGTTTATTGGCGTAGTGATACCAACGCCGATGGTATGGCGTGATTAGATGGTGAAACGTTCGAAAGAAAATAAATATTTCTGCCAGGTTCCTTCGGTGGGACCCGAACCCACGACCTTCCACTTGCCGGGCGGAGGCTATAAACGCCAATAAACGTTGATTGATTGACATTGTTGTTTGATTTAATCTGCGTAGTGTTCGATTTATATAAAATAAATACATATGCTGCAACGTGCATTTCGATCAATTTAATACCAGTCTCTTTGCAATTTGGTTTAAATAGTAGTCTATGTACTACACCATTCTGCGAAATAACTGGCAACAATATATATACGTTCGTAAAGAGATTATATATTGTCCTTCGTAGCTCAGTGGGTAGAGCCTCCGCCCGGCAAGTGGAAGGTCGTGGGTTCAGGTCCCACCGAAGGCAGAAATATTTATTTTCTTTCGAACGTTTCACCATCTAATCACGCCATACCATCGGCGTTGGTATCACTACGCCAATAAACGTTGATTGATTGACATTGTTGTTTGATTTAATCTGCGTAGTGTTCGATTTATATAATACAAATCAACTAAATGTTAACAATGAACACACTTATAAATTTCAAAGCTTTAGGGTGTGTCTTAAATTTTACCGAAGGCCAAAGGGCCTCATGAGCCGAGGACTGGACCACTAGGGAAATTTTCAGAAAAAGCCGCCAATCGCGAGGAGCGTTCTGCAGTTTTCACTAAATTTCAAGATTTAATCCCGCGAATTTTGCATTTTTTTCCCTTGTGATAAAATTACAGCCTTAGTAGCTTGAACAACAGTAATTCTAAGGCTCTGCAAAGCGAAAGCCAGTAGTAAAGAATTTAATAAAAATCCAGACGTGGCCCCCTTCAGACGACGGTCCTGGGCGATCACCCACCGTTACGAAGGCACACGAGTCCACCTACGGCGTATCTGTTGTCAAAATCTAAGACTAAATTACAAATACATTGTATTATTATTTTAAAAAAAATGTTTACAAGGAAAACATTGGTCATTCATCATTGATGGTTTGTGGTTTTACGGCTCAAGGACTACAATGGTCATGCTGCGCCGGGACCTACTGTTATCCAAAGGAATCCGAACCACTTGGACCTACAATTTTCTAAGGAATCCAAACCTCTTAAGGCTTAGGGAAGCAAACCCTGGACTACAGTGAGCAGTGCAATCTTTATGAGATCTCTGAGTAAGTGTTCTTCGACCGTTGGAGGCCGAACCCGAGTTAAAGGTGCGCTAGGCGAATGCGTCACCACACTGCACCATCACAGGGTCCAATTGATGGTTTCAAAACATCAGCTATTCACAATCGATGGCGAAATCATCCAGCATCGTAGCACAGGGTGAGTTTCTCGATATACAACAAGGAGCGAGTTTCCAAAAGGCAGATTGGAAACCGATGCTTCTCATGACAAGCATGAAAAGCCTTAAAAATCGGCAACAGCAGCTGCAACTCACATATTCCTATATTAAATATACAAAATTTCATTGCAATGGGGGTTACAACCCCATTAACAGCCCCTGCATATGCCAGTGAATCACAAGGTTTCCACTCGATTATTAGGCGGAGGGGGGGGCTGGAAAGGGTGGCTGCCGAAGGCAGCATTGTAATCCCAAACAAGACACTCAAACAGCGCAACTAACCACCAAGGCAAGTTCAGGGTCCCTGCTCACATTGGAGAACAAAATTCCCTGACCAATTACAAGCAACTTTCAACTAAAATTCAGTTGAGGGGGAAATGGTTTCACGTTTGTGGGAGATTGAACTACTCAAAACAGAAGTTAAGGTAGTTTTCCCTAAGTTTTTCAGGTTTGACCAAAAAATCTCGTTTTCTAACATCTTCAGAGACGATTTCAAGTTCCCTGACAATTCTAGATCGTACATAAACCCTGTAACCAGGGCCAGCTTAAAGTTTTGTTCGATATAGGTTTCTTTTCCAGACTTCTTGTGGCACAAATTATATGCACACGTGTAATTATTTCTTTGACGGAAATAAGGAAAGAGATATTCAATCATACCAATCCGTTATTGAATTAAGACTGAAAACAAAATATGCTTAAAAAATGATAACATGAAGCTTTCATTTATAATATGCAGACAATAAAATTTATATTGGAAACCTTTTTTCCTTGTTCTTTTTTTCAACAAAATTATCAATCACTTCCTCATCATTAACATTATCCATAGCGTCTTTTTCTACAAACAATATAGCTAGATACAACTTAATTTTAATCGACTCATGGAATTTCATTAATAATTTTTTACTCTTCTTGACATAGAGGATGATCTTTCGCCAGTTGTATTTAAAGTGGCATTTGGTTTTCACCATGCCAGACTTGAAAAAAAACCCCACCTTATCCATTTGTCTTTTTTGCCCGTTCTATTATAAGCCTGTTGTCTTAACAATGAAGAAATTGGTGGGAAAATGCCACACGTAAATCCACGACAACAATTGAAATACAGGCAAACCTCGTTAACACAAACTGATTCCAGAATCCCTGTCACATTTCAGTAACTTAGTAATACAATCCCACTCGTTCTGGATAATATGAACTACCTTTAATACGAACAGTATTTTTTTTTTATGTCACTGTGAGTATTCATGTTAACAAGATTTGACTGTAATACCTAATAAGCCATTACACAAAAAAAATCGACGAAGAGGAGGCGGTGTGTGACACAGATGGCAAGATACATAAACTACATGTATGTATAAAAATACTTTGAACATTACAATGTAATAAAAACGAAACCAGCCCATCAGAAGAGTTTTGAAAGAGAAAAAAAAAAAAACTATATAGTTTGATACTCCCAGAATTTGGGCATACTTATTATGACAGTTATAAAACCTTACAACTTGCTAGAAATTGAAAAAAAAACAACAGGTGCTTATTTTAATGAGAACTTTTTTTCAATTCAATTTTAGTTGGGTATGTGGTCTTCAACGATTCGATTCTCTCATTTAACTGAAACTTTCACCAATGAAAACATTAGAAATACATAATTTTCTTTTAAAATAGAATTATTTTTTATATTTCCTTACCTTTTTTTGGAGTCACGGGCACTTGATTCCTAGCCACATTTGCATCACCATTAGAATGTATAATGCCAACCTAAAGAATAAATGTAGCACATAAAACTTTTATATTACATAATCATAATATATGGCATATACTAAATAATAAGCATGTGGGATGGAACAATATTAACAAACTATTGAAGTACACTGGGATTAACGAATCTTCAAAAATGATAATTGTTCACAGTCATGTTCACATTGTATGTTAAATATCATGTTAACATTGCAATATGGTACATATTGCATTATATATCTTATATGCATTATATATTAAGTGCATAATATGTAAACATTCATATTTCAGGCATGAATGACCATTACACTTGTTTTAATGTCTAATACAGCCAAACTATATCTCTCTCGACATATATGAGACCACCGAAATTGACACGCTATAACCCATATCATCATAAACCATTTTCAATCGACTGCAGGATGGAGCTGAGGTCTCTCTGCTATTCACACATACACATGGTATGGTGAAAGAAAAATGCAGAGGAAGTGACCTAAAACTCACCACGTTGGCCAGATGGGTTGACAAGCTGGACCTACAGTTTAACGAAGATTCTGAACTTTGATCACCATAGCCGAAATTTCTGCACTAAAGTGGGACTTGTTGTGTCACCTTCTTATGGAGTGACCTTTATAGCAGTTACCTCGAAATGGTACTCTGCCAAGTGCCGGTATTCTCTGCGGAGGACGGCTGAGGGATCCATGTAAAAAAATCCCATAATAATATTAATCTGCAAGAATGTGATTCAGGATTTTGAAGTAATTGAGTTGCTATTATTAATAGTCTGATTGTGCATATGCATCTGTATATACACTTACTGAAAAAAAACCAAACTCACCTAGGTAAAAATTTCAGATTGCTGCAAAACTCAGCATGAAGCTTTTTTTTTTTTCTTTTTTGTCAATGAGTCATTAATCAGCTATTCAATATACCTGCTGCTTTACATTTTGGGGACTTTGGGAAGAGGGCATTAAACTTATGAAATGGTATTTAAAAAGATCATTAGGAAACCATATTTTAATCCACAAGTTTCTTACTTCATTCGCTTTATTGAATCCTCATTTTTTTTCTCCCCCTTTCATTTCTATTTCTAAATACCTTGGCAACCGAATCTGCCAAGAACAAAACTCCAAGATATTTCCTAGTTGGAGTGGCCGTATCAGCATTACCCAAACTAGATTTGATATGGGACAAAATTAGGTATTTGTAATATGCATGTACCCAACGGACCTTTCAACGGTTCTGGGAGCACTGAAGTATAGAATACTCCACGAGATTTCATCAAAAGTCAAAATGGTACAAACTTCAAAAATTATTTTCAACCAGAAGACCTCGTATTAATCGAAAACAAAAATCTTCCCCTCCCCACCACCGCTCATGTTGGAGGCAAGAACATAATATAATGCAAGTGTACCCACGAAGGATAACAGAGTGCAAATAGTTGATCTACTAATACCCATTGGAAAATTAAAACAAACAATTCCAAAACTTTAAAAATTAAACAAAAAATTAAAAACTAAACAATTCCAAAGACTTATGGAGTTGTGGCACTATTTAGCCATGCTAAACTTCTATCACCGATTTTTTTAATATGGCAACTCAAATTCAGGCTCCATTACATGAAATGATAAATGGCAAGAGTAAGAAAAGAGATAATAGCGTATTGTTATGGTCAGACTTGGCCATAGGGTCATTTGAGGAATGCAGGAAAATGGTTTTGGAAACTACAAAGTTAGCGTTTCCCATTAGCAACACACGAATTTCCCTTATAACCGATGTGTCTGACGTAGTGATAGGTGTTGTGGTGCAGCAGTACTATAATGGGGAGGGGGATAATTATTATTACTATTGTTTTGCGATAGATTTCACCACAATGGTCAGCACATAGTATTACTTGAATATTTCGTTCAGTCAAAAATTTCCTAGTCCCAAAGCAGAATATTTTGCAATGTTCTGCAACAAGCCTTCAGCTGATCAAAAATGTTTGGCAGGAGATGCATGTATGTATATACATTAGGGCATTGCAAAAAAAAGCAGCTTTTTTTTTAAATTTTTCATGGTCCCTTCGTCCTATGTTGTTAAGCATGGTAAATCATTGTTACACCTGAAATTTCAGCTGATTTGAATAATTTTGGACCCCCCACGCATCTCATTTGAAGTTTTAACATTAACGGTATAGGACCTTATCATAATGTATGCATTGTGCACAACTTGCCTTACTGTTGCAATTTTTAATTGTAACGAAGTACCTTGGCAAATTTATACTGAATGGGAAAGAGCATGGGCGCACTTTACAGTTATCAAAATTTACCAATCACGGAATTGAGATACATTAAGCTGTAATAAATCACATGTTTTTGCTGAACATTAAATGAAAATTATCCTAACGGCTAAGTGTTGTTTGTAGTGTTCCTCTTTAAAAGTTTGGAATATGTTTTCTTTGATTCTCAATGACATACAAAAGATATTGTGTCTGTTCTTCGTCATTTACGATGACCTTGGAAAAGACTTAGATCAATATCATAGCTCATTCGGAAAGATCATTCACAACCTCAATATTCCTTACAAACAACTCTACTTCTTAGTAACTAATATCATGCTCCCATTCTTATACAGACTTCTTCAACCAATCAGCATCAACATTCAGGATGTTGAATAGGAACTATGACTTAGGGTCAATAAGAAATACTAGTTTGATTCTCTTGTTGAGGATTATGGGAAGCATTGGCTGTCCTCTTTGAAATTACTCAGGTGGGGCTATGTGTAACAACTGCTGCGCTATTTGGTGTCGTTCAGAGTTCGAGACACTGTATGAGAAAAGAGAGAAGACTGCACATTTTTCAGTTGTATTCTTCCGTGTATAGACTGTATGGTTGTTGATGATGTTGAGGGTAAAGATGAAGTTTCTAGTTCTTGCTGATACCGTTCTATTTTAGCAAGCTTGAATTTTCTGGTGGCACGAGACCGCTTTCATTCCACCTTTTGGAAGTATTTTACATCAAAACCACCTAACTCCATTTTCCGACTTGTTTGTTGATCATCCAAGAATATTTTGTCTTTGGTGATGCTTTATTCGTGCAGTAGGTATCGCGTTCTGTAAGGCTAACTGCATCTTTGTGGGATATATCAAACAGTTAGCTGAAAGATGTAATGAAATTAGCATTACCAGTTTTAAATTATTTTTCTGACTTTACTCTTTTGAAGATTTTTGTACTGTGAAATTCCCAACATGATGTATACTATCCACTTTTGATTGACGTTGATGGTATGCCGGCAAGTTTCCAAAACGTTTCCGCTTTTCCTACAACGATTTTGATAATATCGCCTTTCCCGTTATTTCGCATAGAACCCCGATTTAGGTATATGAAATATTGCAATGTGTCACCATTTGTTGGAAGTTGACAGCCTTTCCTTGATTCCAGTCGAACAACTAATTTTCTAATAAGTCATGCTTGGAGAGATTTATTTTCCTTCCTTAGCCTAGGAGGATTTTGGATGTTGACTATTGCTTCAAATCCATTGCAGATGTGTACTCAGACAGTTCGAACTGCCCACTGGGTAGTCTCAACTATCGTCAATGGGAAACAAATAATTTTGATGCCACATGACTCATTTCTCCATTTTATTCCTAAAAATAGACCACAAATGGAACTAAAACGACCACCGAATGCAGTTCATTAATGAAGAAACAACAGAAGCAATATCTACTACAGAAATTTTGAGATTTATGTTCTGAAAAACCACATTACTTATTACAGCTTGATGTATCATAGTTATGTGAGAAGTAACATTTTATAATTATTAAGTGTGCTTGATTAGCAGTGTTCACATTTAACACTATGATAACATCCCATACTGGTAATGTTAAAAACCTTAAATAAGGTGTGCGGGGGTCTAAAATTATTCAAATAAGCTGAAATTTCAGGTGTAACAATAATTTACCATGCTTAACAACATACAACTAAGGAACCTTAAAAAATTTTAAAAAAAAGCTGTTTTTTGGAATGCCCTAATATACATATGCATGTATTATATACAATTTTAAACTATGAAAAAAAAATGTTTTTTTTTAATAGAAATGCAGAAAACATTCAGACTGATTTTGTTTTATTTATTTATTTATTTTAAGAAAAAAAAAAAAGGTTATTGACCCACTTTGATTGTGCATTCTACAGTGAAACTGTTCTGTGACAAGCCACGCTGCTTGTTACCTTTCAGTTCTTAGGTAATCAATATTTTTGAGTGAGGAGATAATAGCCATTCCCCAGGATTCATCAATAGTTGCCAAAGATAACATTAAAGTTCAGGAAAGGCCGCAAAGAAAGTATTTAGAAGGAAAGGGCCTCAAAATTAGATTACGTACGTCTAGGGCCTCTCAAGTGCTAAAACTGCCACTGACTGTGTATCATACACTGGCAATTGCAATATCTCCAAATCAACACGTGTTACTTTGGGAAAATACTGCCATACCATTCAATGGATGCTTTCCCGTGGAATTCAGTTTTGAAATTCTGTGTTTTTCCACACAGTCATTTTTCCAACATGTGTCTTGTTGTTTAACGTTTAATAAATAGGTTTAATTATTTCTATGACTGGCAAGGTAAGTCCATCTTTGTTGTAAGGCGCATCTTTCAGCTGTGCTCACCAGCTTTTTGTTAACACTTTATGTGAAATGGATCATCATTATCAGTACCAATGTGGGAAAAAAAAGAAGCCCAAATTCAACTATATATATTGACTCTATAGATTTTGTGTATCACTGTAGCGAGGATGATTGTAAGTCTAAACCAGATTCCCTGAACATACCAGAAAATTCCCTGAAAAGTTACGTAATATTTTTCGTAAAGACAGATTTCCAAAGGAATGTAAAAAATTATAAGAAAAAAAAAATGGAATTTTTGCAATTTTTTAAAAGAAATCCTGGAAGACGCAAGTTGAAATTCCCGGAAATTACAGAATAAAATCACCCCTGCTGTAATGAAACCTCAAAATAATTTTGCATCTTACGTGTTTTCCCGTGCCTTTTATTCCTTTATTATTATTATTCAATTTTCATAGTTCAGTACCCAGTCGTTTCTGCAGGGTTTCCATTTACTTTAAAGAAAAAAAAATCCCTGCCTTTCCCAGGTTTTTAGAAAAGTAAAAACCTCACTGGCTTATCACTAATCAAATAAGTAGTATTACAACTAATGAAACACACTTTTTAAGTCTGTTGTAAAGCAAGTGATAACCTCTTTGGAAACATTTCAGATATCCTTACAACCAAGGTGCTAGCATGGGGAATATCTACTGTGAAGCCACAAATACCTGGCAATTTAAGGTAGAACAGTCAGGTAGATTGCTTGGAATTGTTAATAAAAGAATCATCCATATTACTTGCAGATCAGAAAAATCATATGGACACTAAAGGAGCCGAAGTCATAAACAATTAAATGATTAATAAAGATGTAAAAAGAACTTGTTGCATTTTTTAAAACCTATTGTAGCTATCTATCCTGTATAAGAACCTAAATAATGACTATCTATTGCAGATGCTTATGAAAGTTGGTTAACTCTAGTGGATGCTAATCTCATGCAAATTAGCCAAAGGGTCATTCCATCATAGTGGTGTAATTTTTTAAAGTGTCCACGCTGACCATTTTCCAATTTTGCTCGAATTTGGTAGGGTTGCAAACACACTATAGAAATGAACAAGTGCAAAAATTCAAGTCATAATATTCACTGCGTTGGAAACTGGGGCCTTCTATTTAAAAGGACTTTTTGTCGAAAATCTGTGGAGAACGCCAGGGTAATTTTTAGGCCTTCTTTAGGGTCAAATATCTCGGGAATAAAAAATAAAGAGGAGCTGCCATTTGGTACATTTGTTAATTGTAACCTGATCAGTACTCTGCCAGAGTACCATCATGTATAACCACTTATCTTGAATTGAACTGGTCATTTTGAAAAGGGGTCAACTCAATATTAAAACAATAAAACATAACCCCTTTTCAAAATGACCAATTCAATTATATTGAAGTACAAATATGGTGGGGAAAAAAAAAAATCACAAAGTGAGCCAACGTCAAACCCAAGTATTGTTAATTGGGCCATTCCAAAAGCCGTTTTTTTTTTAACCACTGGAAGGAGCACATTGTGATCTACTAGAAACACCTTAATCCATCTTAAAGACCATAGAATGAAGGGATAAGAAATTATGTGGAACTTCAAAAAATATCATGTGAAATAAACAATGATATAAAAATGCTTGGTGCAGTATAGCCCAGATGCTCTTGCGCCATAAAACATCCAAACAAACAAACAAACATACATAAAAATGGCAAGGCTTGTCAGACCAATTGTGTTAAAACCAACAAGTTGTTGGTATCTTTGTCGAGGTTCCGAAGTCTCAGTTGGGTTTCTTCATTTTGGTTTCCAAGTCCATATGTGGGTTTCTTCACCTTGGTTTCTAAGTCCATATGTGGGTATCTTCGTGTTGATTCTCATGCCTGCTCTATTCTGAATTACTACTTTGTATAGAATTGAATTTTTCTTCAATACTCTGAAGTAGAGCATCTGGTAAATTATACTGTCTTCCTTCTTTTGTTGATGAAGGAACCGAAATATTTATGATGATGTGTTGTTCTGGAATCCAGCACTTGTCTTCCCTTTCAGGCCAATGGAATGGGTGAACTGGATCAAAAGGATGCATGAAAATAATTAGTGTGCCGTGTTCCTCAACAGAAACTTCGCACATTATCAATTCACCAGTGATTATCATGACATGCAGGCAATGCATTGACCAGGATTAAGATTTAAGACTGGTGTGAAAGGAATGTCTACGTCAGTAGATTGATCAGCTGTGGTTATAAAAGAGGTAGTATCATTGGACACCTGGCTAACTTGAACATGCTTGGAATCCTAGGTACAAAATGGTGATTTTCGGGTGTTCCAGCTACAGTGTAGCCGTTTCAAATCTTTCTTCTTGTAACTTTCTTTCAGCTTCAACTTCTTCATTTGTGATGAAAATAAATTTAATCCCCTGTACTTGTTGACTGTAGAACTTGAATAAATCTTTTACAGCTAAAATTTGATTATCTGTGGTTTGCTGAAGGCTTGCGTTTGCTGATAACCACTTGGCTATTCCACCAATTCCGTCACATGGAGATTTGCCGTGGCTTGTGCCAAAAAAGTTCCATTCTGCTGGTACACTGAAGTCGTTTTCGTGGTGGCACAAATTAATAAAAATTTTATCATTTTTGTACTGAGCCATTGCTGAAGTAATGGATGTGCACGATTGTTTTCATTATATTTTTCAAATGACCAATCAGCAACGGTATGGACAGCAATGGTATGTTTGAGACAGTTGCCGATGATGCAAAAGCTGATTAGTTGAACTACCTCCTTAATTTTGAAGTATACAACAAAAGGGTGAAAAGTTGCTTGAGTGTTGTCACAGTAATAACCTTGAATGGCATCTTGGACAATGAAAAAATAATTTTCGGCAAATTCCATTAAAATAACTAGCTTACCAGGCTTAAAATTTTCTGTTGTCTTCTTTAAATGGCAATTCTGGTGTTTTACAATATAATCAGGGCTGCCACACAAATTCATGTTGAAAATAGTTGCTTTAGTAGACTAAACACTTAGAAATAGTTGCAAAAATAATTGCCTCTAGTGAATAATATAGTCGCAAAAACGGTTACTTCCCACCAAAAATTTAGTCGTTAAAGAAGTTGCCTTATGCAAAAATTTAACAAAATATGTTAATTGCATGCCTTAAAAAAGACCTTATCTAATTCAATATACTGCATGGTACCATTCTCACAATTAAATCAGCAGCTTAGGCATAGATATAAGAACTAAAACAAAACATAAACATAAGAATAGAAAAAACTAATTTTTTATTATAATGTCCTATGTATATATTTCCACTTCTTAATAATTATAGCAAGTCTATTTATCACAATGGTAACCATCTAGACGCGAACTTCAGTGCCCTCAGCATCATTCAGTATTGCACCCTAAAACCTGTTAGCATTCCCTTCCATTAATCCAATATTGAAATTTTGTGGTCGGCGCACCCCCCATATACTGTGACTTTCCATCGCAAAACTTTTTTGAGGGTGGTTAGCTTAACTTAGAAATCCTGATAAGATGACTTACCCTTCCAAATGACTTTTCTGTATGTGTGTACACACATGCGCACAAAGAATAAATCTCTCTTTAAAGAACTTCTAATTATGAAAAAAATATATAGTTGAACTTCCGCAGCAGCTGACCGGTGAAAGTTATTCGTTATTGGAAACACCATTGCTTATCAGAGGCTTTACTATACTACAATTACCAATTCAATTAACAGCCAAGCCAGAGGGGGAGGAGGGGCTTTTACGAGGACTTGCTGATCTGGCTTCCTCCCCCCTTATCGCGATGTTATGTCCGTAATCTAGTAACAAAATAGCAAAATAGACGTACATTTGTTTTTAATGCATTGGGGATATTGTGAAATTCAAAATTTTTTAAT
This sequence comes from Dysdera silvatica, assembly GCA_006491805.2. NCBI lineage: Eukaryota > Metazoa > Arthropoda > Arachnida > Araneae > Dysderidae > Dysdera > Dysdera silvatica. The sequence goes on from QLNU02014802.1 coordinate 20,140,745, forward strand.
TTTATTTCTGAAAATATAAATAAATTATAGTTTGTGATCAATTAATACCATCTACATGTTTAATGGGCATCTAGAATTTGGGTGGCAGTGGATTAATTCGGTTAGTGATGGAGTTCTACAATCTTTATGGGCAAGCAATAGTGCAGAGACTGTGACTACAGCGGGCCTTATGCTAGCAATAGGTGCCCCCGTCTAATTAGCCCTTATGAAACAAAGATTATCGTAGAGAAAAAGAAAGACATATCCAAAATTTGAAAGTGGTTCGAAAATGTACTGCGCATATTATGTTGGATGAAGAAAATGTTCCCCAGAGATGTCACTCGTGTGGATTCTGCACATTTTCTTTCTTTTTCCATTGTCTAAACATGCAGTTTCTCAAAAGGAATATTTGAGTATCATCTTCGTCAAATCATAAAATGTTTCCAAACCTTGTTGGAAAAAATGAAAATGAAAAAAAAAACGGAAGAAATAGTCGCCAGCACATGAAAAAAGTTCCCACTTTAACGAAAATAGTAGCTTTTGGGTTGTTTTCAATGAAAAAAGTCACCTAAGGTCAAAAACAGTAGCAAATAGTCACTTGTGGCAACCCTGCATATTGGTAGCTGGAAAGTGCCAAAATTTTTGTGACCAAATCTTCAATGAATTCTCCGAACTGTCACGATTAGTGTGCACCCATCGTTCAAATTCAATTACATCGTTGAACTCAAATTGGATGGAATGATCTTAAAGAGAAATAAAAAAAAAGACAATCAGGCAATAACTCAACGTCATATGCAAGACTGTAACCAAGATTTAATCTGGGGGAGGGGTTCAACGTTTTTACAGCGTGTATTGAATCTATCACAGTATGCAAGGCTGTAGCGAAGTCCCATTACAAATGTAGGTGGTTGGTTGTTTTTTTTAGGGGGGGGACCGATCCATAAGATTCCTTCTGGATATGGGCATGATCAAATGCTAGCTTATATGCTTCATCCAAAATACATGGAATCTAAATTGTCATATGAGCAGGAAAGAAACGCTAAGAAATTCCTTAATGTCATTAACCTAAATTTTGTGCCTTACATTGCAGCTTTTCAAGCAAAATCATTTCATTTTCCTCAAACATATGACTTCAACAAAATCTTAGAAAATATTCCAGCTTCTATGTGGTGGTGCAGTTTAAAGAAAACAACTATAAACAAAGGTTACATAACTCTTGTTTGTGCAATGATTTTCTTTGCAGGTTCTGTTGGGCTTGGAAGGATATTTCTCTTAAGCTTTTTGTTTATTCACAGTAAATTAAAAAACCGAATCAAGAAACATCGGCAAAACTTATTGTCTTCTTCATTTAAAAGATGAGCTTGAACTTGAATGCTAGTGAATCTGTGGTAATGAGACCTTCGAATAAATACTATAAACATTGTAACTAGACCTAATTTCTTTAAAATGCATGTATTGTGGTAAGTTTTTATTACACAAAATAATTATTTTCTAAGTTTCTGCCAGTTATTACCACCTTTGTGGCAGAAACGAGCTTCTGCCATGCTGGTTTTAACTGGTTAAAACCAGTGGTTCTAATTGCTTGGGCAGAAACTTGCCAACCTTGTTTAAAAGCAAAACACTCTGCAGTAAAGATAAGCAGTTAAAGATTGTAAACAATAGATAATACGAGTTACCGCTAACTGTTACCAAAACATCAAATAAAAATACATTTTAAAAAATAAAAGTAATAAAATTAGCTTAGTCTCTGATTAAAAAATAAAAATAAATTGTACTCAAAACTGTCCCTTTAAACGTTTTTAATGCACATGACGCTTTGCAAAATTAATAATGACTCAAAACTATCCCAAATATTAAAAAACTATAACAAATTCTGAAAGCCAAGCAGTGGCCACGTAGGGAGGCAAGGGGATCCAGGGGGGGCCCCCCCTCTTGGGCTAACAAAGTAAAAAAATATTATACCACCAGACACTATTAAGGTTTTTTTACTAAAAGTAAGATTGAAAGTAGTGACATTCCCAACATTTGCATGAACTCCAGTAACATTCATAAGACTACCGTTCAGGCACATAATAGCCGCGAGCTGTGGCTGTCATCAAATGCTTTACAGAAGGAAAAAAGTAGACAAAAGCACAATATCAAACACAGTTGAAATGGAAATTCTGACTGCAGATATTTCTAATTATGTCAAGATATCTAACCTCACTGATGAAGATAGGATAACAGTGCTAAAAAGTCTTTGCGAACCATATGCAAATTGCAATTTTCCCACGGCTGTCGCTAGTGCTGTATAAAGTCTAGGAAAATCTTACCACAGTCGGAAGTTCTGCTTATTTTTACCAAGTAAGCATAACTGGCTAGCTTACTCAAAAGTAGAAGACAGTCACCATTGCTATCTCCCCACCCCTCCCACCCATGATTGTTTGTAAATAGCAAAAATAGCTATTTTGGTGATTAAAATTATTAAAAAGGAGACAAAAAGAAACTGGTCGTTTTGACATGGACTTGCCTGAAAAAAAATTTTTTTTTTTCCCAATTTAATTACCCTACCAATAGGCAAATTAAGTTCAGAGCGAAATGTTGATTTATTAGATCTAGCAAAATTAACTTCAAAATTATTTCGTTTTGAACATGAATGGGGCATGGCCAACATTTTCTTTATTTAATTACAAAATAAGATTTACAGAAAACAATAAAATTATAAATACATACACACAAAATCTAGGTTCTCAACTGATTTTAGCACCCAACAAGGATAGCTCCAAAAAAAAACAACTAATAATAAAATAAGTGCTAAAATTTTAATATCTACTAACCAAAATGAGAGCAAATTCTTTTAAATATTAAAAAAGTCCACATGTTCACGTTCTTTGAAGGAGTCTAATTGTTTAGAATTAACTACCAATTTTTTTTTACTATTTTTAAATCTTGATTTTAAAAGAGTTGTTATAAAATCACACGCACAAAAAATCTGAAATAAACTATTCCGTCTTAGAGTTTTTATGATAAAAGTTGGTAATTTGCATGATTTTCCTTTTTTCAACATCAGTTTGGAGCTCTTGAACTGTTTTGTATTATTTCTTTTCATAGTTTTTCATCAATCGAAAACCCTCTAGTATTTCTTTGACTACTTGAATCTGTACAAGGTCACCTTTCTCCAAACCCTTTTTCAGCTTTTCTGTAGCATTATCAAAGAAACATCTGCTGATTCTCTGATGGTTTCGAAGTCCTCCTTGTTTTTAAGAATACATTCCAAGTCTTGAATTTTTTTCTTGGAAATCTCTGCCTCCTTCCGTTTTTGTTCCTCTTCCTTTCTTTGCTTTTCTTTTTCTATATTCAACTGGTCTTCTTTTTCTTTCAGTTGCCTTTGCTCCCCCAGATATGCTTGGTAATGCTTATTGTCATTATGTGACAAAGATATCAATTTCTTGATAATTGGTACAAAAAAAAAAAAGGGTTATTTTTATATTGCTTCATTCCATTTTTGATGACCAGAATTGAATTCAATGTTCTGAGAGACATTTGTGGACTAACATCAAGAATTAACGTGGAAACTGAAACTCATCTTTCAATATCAGCATTTCCATGTGAAAATCAAAATACTGCTTTCAGCACCTTGGAAATAATAGGATACTTGGGCGATCCATCAGTGGATTTTAGAGCAAAAAATGGGCTGCAATACAGTGCAAAGTGAAGAATCAGATGCAATTAATTGCATCTGATTCTTCACTTTTCACTTGAAGACATTTCCACTCACCTAGGAGACTATCTTCACCAATATCCAAGGGAAGAACTCTTGCAACTAAACCATCGCAATCTATCGACAGCTTCTCTCTGTTTTTCTTTCTAACTTCTGTAAACACCCAAGAGCTTTTTTTTGTCAGGGCTTTCTTGATAAGGTGCATACAACCAGCAATATAATGTGATTGGACACACATTTAAAAAGTCATTTTACTTTTCTGACCTAGCAAAGAAACTTCTCCAGACATATTAATAGACGTCCGTTCTGACAAATTTTTCTGCTGAAATAAGTTCTAGTTTTCCCAGTTAAAACATGCATAAATTTTTCAGATTTATTATATTACTGATTTAAAAAGTGTTTAATATTTCTCCACTCAACAAGAGAAGCACAAATTAAATCAGAATGCCCTCTCAGTTAAGCTTCATTGGGGGAGATTATCAATCATGATTCATGAGGCGAAACAGCTTTCCGGCAATGTCTCGATGTAATTCCATTCTCTATGGAGCTAATCCGCGCATGTCAATGATGTACAGATATGTTCTATAGAGAGTAGATTTATATGGAGGTGCAGGCGGAAAGCTACCTCACCTCACGAGCTGCCAATAGCCATTATATTATCTAAAAGCAAACACGAAAATGAGGAAATGCAACAAAAAGGTGTTAGTTATCAACATATTAAATTTTAAAAATATAGTAGTGAAACTTATATGGAACAATATAGCAAAGAAAAGTGTCATTAGTGTATCTGTAATTTATAATATTGGCAAAGTCTTCATTGTTGAATAATTCAACAATGAAGACAATGTTGAATTGGAGGGGGTATTTTTAAAAAATTCAAATAAAAAAAAATATTACAAGAATTTAGACAGCAATTTCTTTAAAAAATGACATTTAAGAGACCAAATAAATTCCTAAAAAAAAGAGACTTTTAGAGACAGATGAAAAAAAAAAAGAGACTTAGCTACAAAGGAGGCTTGCTCCCATCCCCGATAGTATTATAATTTTATTAAATGTACATGTTTGTTTTCTTTTATTCTTTCAAACATTTTGTTCAGTATGCAATATTTATGAACTTTAGTTAATGATAATATTTTAGGTTTTATTGCAAAATATTTCCAAGGTAATTGATTGCTTCCAATTATTAATTTTATTGCCCTCTTTTGCATATTAATCAAAATCTGTCTTTTCCTGTTTCCAAGATTTCCCCAAATGCTATTGCAATATATTATATGGCTGTGCATCAACGTACAATACAAATCAAGTTTTGTTTTTGTAGGTAATATATCTTTATATCGTTTCAAAATTCCAATTCCCTTACTGATTTGGTTACTCACTTTATTTATATGGGTGTTCCAATTTCTTAGTTAATGTTATACCCAAAAAATCTATTTTTTTCCACAATCTCTAATCTCTTTCCTTCAATGTCAATCTTTATATTTTTTACGTCTGTGTCAATTTTTTATTCAGAAATAACATCACTTTTGTTTTATTTACATTCACCTTCATCTGATTTAATATAAACTATTTCTCATAATTTCTTATTTCTTCCTTAGACTCTTTTATTGCTTCTCTTACGCCCTTTTCTGTTACTATAACACTGGTGTTGTCTGCAAATAATGTTACAATTTTTCCTTTTGAAGTATTAAATAAATCATTTACGTAAATGGAGTATAAGAATGAGCCAATATTAGATCCCTGCAGGACTCCAAATCTATTGACTAGTTTTTCTAATTTTTCATCACCAATATATATATTATTCTTTCTCTGTTTGTAAGGTAGTTTCTTATGATATTATTTACTTTGCCTCTTAGTCCATAATGATTTAATTTTTCTAGTAATTTCTCTCTATTATGTCAAAAGCCTTACTGAGATTGAAAAATATTCCAATCCCGATTTCCTTATTTTCTAGTGTGTCTCTTGCAGTATTCCCACAGTTCTCAATAATGCTCCCTGTGTGAATCTACTCTCTCTGAAGCCATACTGATGTTCATTTAATATATTAAATTTGTTTATAAATTGCATCATTCTTTTGTATAGTAATTTCTCAAATATTTTCGAAAATATTGATATTATAGGTATGGATCTATAATTTTCAATCATCTCCTTATTTTCCTTTTTGTATATTAAAACTACTTTTGCCACTTTCATTTCATTGAGGATTGTTTCACTATTTAAGATTTCATTAAAGAATAACAATAATGGTGTAACTAATGTCAGCACAATCCCTAACTATTTTAGGATGTATTTCATCATTACCTGGTTCTTCATTTGGATTTACTTTTTTTTTTTAATTCATGCAATTGTTCGTCATATTCTATATTTTCCACATACATAATTTTGTAGTCATATGTTCCCATATATTCTTTATATTCTGTGTTGATACCATTACTTCTGTCAATTTCATGTTCAGCAAGTTCTACAAAATATTTATTGATTATATTAGATAAATCCTTTCTATTTGCAATTAGTTTATGAATTTTTAATTGATCCATTCCACTTTTTTTATCATTCTTTTTCCTTCCCAACATTTTATATTTGACCATTTTTTCTTCATATTGGTCATGTTTAAGTTCTTTATATAGAAATCCTTTTTACTCCTTTGTAACATTTTATTAATTTTACTTCTCATATTTTTAAATTTTTTAAGATAAACAAGTTGACGTGTTCTAATAAACATGTTATATAGTCTATTTCTTTATTTCATTTTATTAATTATTTCCCTGTTCATCCATCCCTTCTTGTGCATCTTGTCTTTGACATATTTCCATGTGAAATATTTTTCATACAATTCTTTTCTCTTATATATGAATATTGTGTATAAATTAGTTTTACCCGAAAATTCTTCCTCCCAGACTAATCTCTATATAGTCAGCTTAAATTCATTAATATTCTGAACACTGTAATTTCTGATTCTTATTTTGTTTATTTTCTGAGTATCTCTCCTTGTTTGTACTTCAACGACTAGGGCCTTATGATCATTTATTTGATAATCAAGCACCTTTGCTGGGATTTCGTGTTCCGTCATAAAGCACAGGTCGATAGTAGTTGATGTATTATTTGTTATCCTTGTAGGTTCGTTAACCACATCCTTTAAACCAAGAGACTCCATTGTATTTTTTAAAACCTCCGTTTACTCTGCTGTGTATCTTTGCACATGTCAACACGTAAATCTCCCAATAGTAATATTATTAGCATTGTTTAACATATTTAATTTTTCATATAACCATTCCATAAATTTAAGTGACCATTTGGAGGCCTATATATAAGACCGATTCTAAAATCGTTTTTCCTTACTCCTATCATATTCCAATCTTCACCAGAGTATGTCACCTCATTCCACATCTCAAAATTTTCCGTGGAGTTGTTTATAAATAGAGAAACTCCTCCACCTCTTTTGTGTTCTCTCATGGCATGAAATCCATAGCTACCCCCATCTCTATATAATCATTCTCTCTAACCCAGGTCTCCCCAATTCCCAACACGGCTAATTTAAATTTATTACTTTTTAACAATAACTCAATTTCTTCATATTTATTAATTATGCTCCTTGCATTAATATGCATTATTTTTATTATTGTCTTTTCCTGCTTATTCAATATGGGATTCATTTTACAAAGCCGATGCATTTTTAGGGGTTATGAATGGAAAAAAGGAACCTGTGTAAATTAAGTAATGGACAGAGGCAAGTAAAAGCCAGTTTTTCAGAATAGACTTATTCTTAAACCTATTATCACAATCGTGATTTTTCGAAAGGGGGGTAGAGCAAATCGACAGAATTCTAAGGACTAAGAATGCACTTAAAAAAAAAAAATGCTGCTTTTTAAAATTTTATGCTCTGGACACTTGCTCATGTAAATCCAGGATTTTCCACACCACCCCCACAAAAAAATAAAACAAAAAATTACGGAAAATGTAGGGGGAGGACGTTTATTAGGAATTTTCTGCTGGAACAAGTAAGAATTTTGTCGATCCATTTTCAAATGTGACTGCGACAAAAAATCGCGAAATACCTGATGGGGGAGGAGATCTGAGATCACCTTATATGCATTATTAAAAAAATATGATATTTTTATGAACAAATTTATTTTAGCGATGAAAGAAACATTTCCCGATGTTGGGTGGCAGGGATTAAGTCGTTTTCAAGCGAAAACAAATTGGCGGAATTCAACGATAGATTGCAGTTGAAAACAAAACTGCAGTCTTTTGAAATTTCGCCCTCCTAAAATTTAATGCCTTGGGCATTTGCCTAACATGCCTATTTATAAATTCAGGTTTGACTGCACATGATCACAATTTAAAACATTATCCACATGTGGACACTTCGCCAAAGAAACGTTACTACTGATTTCGTTTTGTGTAGTCTTCGTGATCGAAAATTGATAGCAAAGTTTAAAATCGGAACTGAGCGTAAAACTAAGGAATATCGCTAAACATAAACTATTCCTAAAGCAACTTCCTTATAGGCAAAAAAGACTAAGTTAAGATGCTAGGGAAGAGAATCAAGGTGTCTTAGTTGGCCAGAGTGCCCCCCCACTAGATTGCAGACCATGGGTTTACTCCCTAATAAGAGCAAGAATGATTTTGATCTTGCAATGTGCACTCGTGAAATTGGCAGAGGGAAAAATAAAGGATTGAGCAATCGAAATTTGCATTATATAAACAATAAAAATAACGACTGGGTCTAAATTCTTGATCATTAAAACAAAATTTATAGGCGAAAATGCAACTAATGACCACTAATTTCGAGCCCTGTTTCAATTGAATTGTTAGACAAAAAATAAAATTGCTTTCTAAAAACCTTATGCCACTAAAATAAATTTATACAAAACGTGTTGCATAACATTTTCCCCTTCTTTCACACAAAACATGTTAGTGTTTCCAATTTCCATTGGCTGGGGATGCCAGATGTATGATTTATGTACTACACTAGGGCAAGTGAAAACGGTTCAGTCTCAGCTCTGGTGACGTGCGAACATCTTTTGCTGCGTTCCGAGTCTGGCGGGTCTTGGTTCCAGCTCGCTTGGGTGGAGTGAATGGGACAGCGACTAGGCCGCTGGACTGCAGCGTTTGTGCCTGCTATCCTGGGTCCGGGTTCTGCTTTTGTCTCGCGGGCAGGTCTTGGTCTCTGGGATCATGTGGGTGTCTTTTGTTCTGCTCCGGGCTGCTAGGCCAGTCTCTGTCCATGTGTGGCATTGATTGCCTTGGGAAATCTTTCATAGCCAGCGTATGAGACATAGGCCAGATGGCTTGGATGGTATTTCATGCATCCTGGTTGCAGGGCCAGTTTGTGCCCATTCCCCGCTGCTTTGTGGCGATTTGCACTCATTCAACAGTGTCGGGTTAGCTCCTGTAGGAGCACTGGCCGGCCCAGAGTGTTCTTCCGTGCCATCCATCTATTTCAACAACTCTCTGGGGTGAATTGATCATGGATGGTTCTTGGTCAATGTTAAATGATGACACCAGTATGAGCAGTGCATCTCTGTATGCCAGTACGGATCGCGAATCGCCTCCTTCGCCTATTGGCAATCAAATCATTTTGATGTTAAAACCTGTCTGGGATTACAGGCTCCTTTTTTTTTTTCGGCAACCACCCTTTCCTTTAAAATCTATACACAATACCTACGTACCTACCTGTACTAAACTGGTGCATTTTTGTGAAAACAAAGAATTTTTAATATTTTTTTTAAACTTGTTTTTGACGCAGATTTGGCACAAACTTTGTTAAAATTCCCTTTGTGTAGCAGGATGGCGCAAGGCCGGTATTTCAACACAGTTTGGCGTCACTGCTTGCAGGCACTTTTATGTCTGGTTAAATGAACGGTATATCCCTGGCACATTGTGTGCTTCGATAACCAGTCAATGTAAATGGAACATCCATCCATGAGCTTCGTTAATCTTCAAGTAGAAGTAGACCGTATCTTCGAATATCCTTCCTTGTTGAAAAATATTATTACTAATCAATGTATTGTTTCTTAATGTGCTTGTTGGAGGAAGTGAAAGACACCTTGTATAAAAAATGCAAAGAAAAGGTTTATTGAATTTCACCGCATATAGACAAATCTCTTGAATAACATGAACTATAGCTGATATAGTTTTCAATTTCCAATTACATTCTGATTTTTTTTTTACACCACAATATCGGGAGAGATGGTTCTTGAGACCATGTGATTCAATCAAATATTTTTAAGTATATTAATAATTTATGGATTAAATCTATAAGTCACAAGTGCTGTAATATATATTAGCTAAACCGGCTGTGACAGTGTCAACAGCACCAACAACCCCTCTCGAATGCTTAAAGATTTCGATGTCTGAAAATTCTCGACCATTTATAAATACTTACATATTTAGAAATACATGGCTTCCTCACCATCATTTGCTGCTGCACAGGTGTTATTTTGGTGTTCTGGATCTGAGCTTTTTGGCATATTCACGATTATTATTTTCCTCAAAATATTTCAATGGTAAAATATTTATTCATGAAAAATACTTAGAAAACTAAAATAACAAATTTCAAAAGAATCTCATGGTCCGGTACAATTGACCTCTGGGCTAGATACCTGGCTGCAGCCCGGTGGTTCAGAAACCCTATGCTAAAGGTATGCACCAGTTGTCTTAATGAAGTTTCACATAAAAGTTGTTGTTCAGTCTTTTGTAAATAAGAAAAAACGGGGAATAAAAGAGTGTTTACCTCTTTAGCCATGTTCTCCATACCATGGGTTTGATAGTATTTGAGTAATTCTGCTTTCACAACAGAGCTATTGGCATTTATCTTTATTTCCGAGCTTGATTTCGGTGTGGCAGATGAAGGCTGACCTACAAAAGGAAAGATCATTGTTAAAAATGGCAATTGGTTTGAGTACACTAAGGGATATGACGAATAGTGACTTGGCTGAATACTGGGCTAGCTTTGAGGCTGAATGTCGAATATTTGGCAGCCAAATACCAACTCCCTTTAAATGTCATTATAAATGTAAACAAAATGTATTTGTTATGTTTTAAATTGAAAATAAAATTAAACCGTATTTTAATTTTTTTTTTAAATTATAAGAGCAATGCTTATACCTACAAGAATTTAAAGCAATTCTCCAGACAGAATTTAAACAAACGAATCAGAGGGAGTGCATTTATTCACCTGCACGTAAAATTCAATTGAGGGATTAAACACTACATGTTTGAACTCGAAATTCACTCGCCACTTGTCTTCAATAACACCAATGGGAAGTATTTTTGGGATCATGGAACTTTGTTAGGTTGCAAATCCATATATTAGGATTGGCAGGATTAACCAGGGTAGAATTAATGGCTCAGAAGTGGCATTGACAGTTTGTGGCATATCTGAGGTTGGATTAATGACTTAAGTGAGGTGAGATAGTGTCCTTAACAGATGTGAGATTAGTGACATAACTGAGGTAAAATCAATGACTTAACAGAGCTGGAATCAATGACTATACATACCCACTCACTGTTTTTGCCTGTTCAAAAGAACAGTTCGTTCATTGTTTACTAGAAAATTTTTTTGTTTCAAATTGTTTTGCATGCACATTTTGTTTATTATCGCTAGTAATAACACCTATCCACTGTGGACTCAAGAGTTACACCCGAAATCATAGGGCAATAAACAATATGATGATTACTATGCCCTGTCTCTAAACTAGCAAAAAAAAGACTAAAATTTTACGTTGCAAGACATTTAAAGTGACATTCCAGGACAACAAAATTACATCGTAGTTGGGTAATAAGACTGCCTCATACGTCTGCGTATTAGCAGCGTGCCAAACCATTCAATGTCCGAATAACTAAACGAGTTTGGTCGTTTATGATAGAAGGGCAAAACCCATAGGTGCCAACTTCTAGAAGTGAAAAATCTGTAGTCAATCACGCACGCGTGGGCAGGCCACCATTTTTTAATTAAACAAAATCATACATAATTTATGAAAAACAGGCACAATGAGGAAATTAAGTATTTATTAAATTAATAATAATAGAGGATTAAACTGTATTAAACGCAATATTAATTCTTAGAATTTACAAATGCTGTAGTGCAAGATTTTGGATTTTCGAGAAATTTTTTTTCAAATACATTCTCGTAACATTTCACATGTTGTCTGCATTTAACTATTAGTAAATTTTCTAATGTGTCATCAGACATGGTTGACCTGAAGTCAGTTCTAATTTTCTTCACTTGACTGAAGACTCTCTCGCATGCTGCATTACTGTGAGGGATCGTAAGTATTGACAGCATAACCTGAGAAAGTCGTTTAAATTTTAATTCACAAGTATCATTTTTTATTTTACCTATGGCTGCCCATTGTGCATCAATGCTACCTTCATTACTCACAGTTTGTGGAACTTCGAAAGCCTGGAACTCACTGAATTCTGTTTGTAAAGCATCAACAGCTTTATCTTCTGTATTATTGAACAAAAGAACAGGAAATTTTTCTGTAAAATATTTTAAGCTGGAAAATGATGCATTTTCAAAATTCGATATTTGTGTAACCTCTGCATGATGTAACACTTCTAACTCAAAAGGAAATTTATTGTGCATGTAGTCACATGCTGCTATGAAATAGCTTCTGACGTTTTCATAAAATTCATTTTTATCATGGATGTTAAAATCTTGGATTACTTTCAGTGTTCCATTTCCAATTAAGATATCAACATCATCTTTTTGATTACTCCTCTCATGATAGTGGACTTTCAAAATATTATTACATAATTTTGTGACGCTTGGTTTTACAAATTTCACTAGCATTTCTCTGTACAATTTTAAGAGAACAGATTTTAGCATATGAATATACGGTTCCGCAGACTGAAGTTGAGCATTTGCTTTTTAAAATATAGGCACAGTATAAGATAAAAATAAACAGAAAGCCTTATTGATATCTTCCGACAGAAAATAAAACAACCTTTCTTCACGAGACATGGAGTTTTCAGTTTTTTGTTTCTTAGAAATATCCACATAATTTTGAGCTTCCCTTTTTAATTTCTGTGATGCTTTTTTGCTGTTACGTTCTTTCACTTTATCTGCATTTTCAACCGAAACTTTGATAGAGGGAATAGTAAAGAAAGAAAGTGGGGTGATTTGATTCCTTTTCATGGCCTCTTCCTTAAAAAAACTGATCAAAGGTTGCCACTGCTGGATTATACGCTCTAAGCACTTTCCAACAGACAACCAACGAGTGCTAACGTGTTTTAGTACCTTTTTTATATCAGTCTCATGAAATTCTTGAAGAATTTTCAACCTATCTTTTCTTTTCGAACTCTTTTGTAAGTAATAGTAAATGTCTACCAAAATTTCATCGATTTTAAATGGCAAACATGCAGCACTCTTTTCAGCTGCTAAGTTAATAAGGTGGCAGGAACAGCCCATAATTTCAATATTTTGGTGATGATTCTTTAACACCGCTGCTACACCTGCTTTTTTTCCTATCATAACAGGTGCATTATCACAGCTAAAGGCAACACAATTAGAAATCGCAAGGTTTTTAGATTGTAAAGCACTTACCAGAAGATTTCCAATATTTAACCCAGTAGCATCTTCTTTCAAAGATGGCATAGATAAAAGACAATTCACAATTTTTTCACATAAAAAAATCGAAGAAAGTTACCACTATTGGATACAGCTTTGAATCAACATCGTTGCTTCCATCAGTTGCAATTGAAAATGGATAGCACCTTAAATTTTCAACAAGTGATGAGGATTCCTTTGCAGACATTTCTTTCATAATTGCAGAAGTTTTGGTCTTTGCAGATCCATATTGTTTTGCAATACTGCTGTCAGGAAACGTTTTCCGAAAGAGCATCCACGCATGATCGCTGCAATTCATTGGCAAATTATGTTCGATCAAAAACGATGTAAATAAACATTCAGCGTTAATCATGGAGGTATCGTTAAATGCAAAAAATGAAGGCTTGATACTATGATTAGACTCTACAGCCTTGAACGTCTCCTTATGTTTAACAGTCTCAGAATGCAAAGTAATATCGCGTTTACCACCGTGAGTAATGCTTATGTCTTTACCGCAACACGTGCAGAAAGCATATTTTGGCCCCAGTCTTGATTTTTGAATAAAATTAAACATCTTCATATATTCGGCTTTAAACGTTTGGTAGTACCTTTTATTAACGGTCGACATCGTTAACGTTGTTTTCAAAAACACCTAAAAACAAAACTTTCTTTCCAGAGCAAAGAAATACCAGATATGTCTAACACATGGCTTCCCTACACAAAGTCACGTGCTTGACCAAAACCTTAACGGTGTAGCGCATTCTTTCTTGCCTTCCCCAACAACTACAAATACAGATGCATGATTTCGTTGTGCAGGGGCATCACTCTACGTCATAGCTGGAGCTAAAATTCCACACTATGCCACGTCATGCATGCGCCGTCAATGGCAGGCAAATTTTTCCGTCTTTTTTACCGATATTTATGTTTGTTTATGCATTATTAAATATTTTAATATGCACATATGCGCAAAAATTTAAATAAATATGCATCAAGAAAAATAGGTATTTAAATTTTTTTTAAGAAACTCAGTATTTTAAAAAACACTGGGGATTTTAGACGAAATCTCCGAAAATCGGACGAAATCGTTTTCCGACCAGAAGATCGATAAAAAAAAAAACGGAAGCCTTCAAGGTAAATCGGAAGGATTGGCACCTATGCAAAACCATACACTGATTCTTACGATCAACGATGTGGCCAACCTGTAATGTGCATTTGTGAAAATATATCCTAAAACCCTAATGAAGTCAAATCACAGTACTTATAAGTTACATCCTAATTAAGGGTTACTAATTCATTCCTAATGAAAACGTATCCCCAAACTGCTGTTCTGAAACTGATCTGAAAGATAACCATTATTTTAAACCACATTACCAGGGAGTGGAGAATTATACTCGCCTACTCACCAATGGCAAGTAAATTTCCTGAAGTTTCAAACCTATCTATTAGTTCAAACAACAATGTCAAACAATCAACGTTTATTGGCGTAGTGATACCAACGCCGATGGTATGGCGTGATTAGATGGTGAAACGTTCGAAAGAAAATAAATATTTCTGCCTTCGGTGGGACCTGAACCCACGACCTTCCACTTGCCGGGCGGAGGCTCTACCCACTGAGCTACGAAGGACAATATATAATCTCTTTACGAACGTATATATATACTGTTGCCAGTTATTTCGCAGAATGGTGTAGTACATAGACTACTATTTAAATCAAATTGCAAAGAGACTGGTATCTATTAGTGTCACACCTTTTTGGCTGGTGGTAAAATGTTCCTGGCTGGTAAGATTTATCAGGAATTCCCTGCCCTGCATATTACAACACTTGCAAAACTTTAAGGGGTGATAGGGGACACCAAATAAGGCATGTTTGTCCATATCCCCGTGTCCGCAAAGGGTCCGGTTTGGCTGTAGAGCGTAACCACTGTTTACGTCTATCACGTTGCTACGTAGCCAATTGCACGAATTAAATGCAATTTTTGATACATAATTTAAGTGAATGAGCTAATAATACAGCAGAGAAAAAGAAATCCGGAATTCAGTTTCCTGATTTTGATCTGTGTTACTGTTTAGTGAAAATAAGCCTAAAACTGCCTTTTTTTTAACACACTGGAAAAGAATTGAGAACTGCCAAGTATGTATAACAGGTGAAGCACATCAAAATAAACATTTTTTGTTCAGTGAATTTTTTTCCAAAAATTAGCCGTTCGGGCACTACAGTGAATTTACTGTTTGTGCCCACCACATTCAAGGTTTTCACAAATGGCTACAATGCACCATTTCAAGAATTTTTCAAATTATTTAATGTGAACAGACATCGGGCTCTCTCCGGCGATTTTTTAAAATCAGTTAAATTCGCCAGAATTGTATGTGTAGAATTCGCCGCTTCAGGTGCGATTGTATGAATTCTACACATACAATTCCGGTGAATTTAACTGATTTTAAAAAATCGTCGGAGAGAGCCCGACGTCTGTTGACATTAAATAATTTTAAAAATCTTTGAAATGGCGCATTGTAGCCATTTGTGGAAACCTTGAATGTGGTGGATGCAAATACTAAATTCGCTGCAGTGCCCGGACGGCTAATTTTTGGAAAAAAAAACTCACTGAACAAAACATGTTTATTTTGATGTTCTTCACCTGTTACACATACTTGGCAGTTCCCAACTCTTTTCCAGTGTGTTAAGAAAGCCATTTTTAGGCTTATTTTCACTACACAGTAACACAGATCAAAATCAGAAAACGGAATTCCAGATTTCTTTATCTCTGCTGTATTATTAGCTCATTCACTTAAATTATGTATCAAAAATTGCACTTAATTCATACAATTGGCTACGTAGCAACGTGATGGACGTAAACATGGCTCTACAGCCAAACTGACCCCTTTGCGGACACGGGGATATGGTCAAACATGCCTTATTTGGTGTCCCCTACCACCCCTTAAAGTTTTGCCAGATATTTTCCAAACACCCTGTGTGTGTGTATATATATATATATATATGTGTGTGTGTGTGTGTGCACGTTTTTTTGTCTCAGTATATTGAATTATGCATATACTATGTTCAAAGGAAAGTGATTCAGGGCAATCACTTTGGAATGTGAGAGAGATACCCAAGTATATGCATTAGATCGGTATACAGTAAAGTGGCAATGCCCAGTTGAATGAAAGAAACCAAAGTGCCCATAGCAAAAATTTAGGAAATCTAACTCTACAATGGAATAAGAAAAGAAAGAAAAAAAAGGTCAATAAAGGTCAATGCTGAAAGATGAATAAAGGTCAATGTTGTAGAGCAGGGTTAGAAATTAGGAACAGAAAGTTAGGCATCAATGGACTTAACGACTTTTCCTGAATTGTCATAATGATTTTCTTAGATGCAATATCTCATCACATGTACATACCACCTTAAGGTGATATGGATATGTAATGAGAAAGAAAAAGAACTTACAAAAGCTAACAATAAGTATGAACATTGATGAAAAATGTTCGAAAAGCACACTGACAGAAAAAAAAAAGAAACGTAGAAAGAACCAATTAAAGACCGGAGAAAAAAGTCCACAAGGAATGAAGAAATTACGATACACCTGACTAAAACTCAGCAGAAACACCAACCCCATATAAAAATAAGATAAGCTTGAGGAAGAAGAATTTAGTTACAATAACTTACATAATAGTGTTAAACTACTTAATTGCAAATGACTGCATTTTAAAGTTATCAAGATTCCCAAGAAAATTTCTTGAGAATCTTGATATTTTGCCAAAAAAAAAAAAATCAAGGGAATTTCCCTGACTTTTCTGGCAAAATTTCTTGATCAGTTGTAGGGACGCAGTTATGCAAACCTCAGTTGTGAGGGAAACCGTTTCACGCTCACAGATGATTCAGTTACTCAAAAGAAAGCTTAAGAAAATTTATCCTAATTTTTCTATGTTTGATTAAAAAATCTTGTTTTTCCCTAACTTCCATGGATAATGTCAAATTCCCTAACAATTTCAGATTCACCAGTTGATGAGAAACTGGATTATGTAATAAACGTACAACTAGACAGAGTTTAAGCTATGGTCACTTTATTCGCAAAATGCGAGAAAGAAAATTGTGTCCGTCGCAAAATAGCAACAGTTGTTTAATATCCTGTCAACAAACTTCGTCTTTTCTTTTAAAAACTTTTATTTATGTTTTGTTTATTTTTTTAAACCTCAAAGTATATTTCTTACAGTAATTCAAAGCATTGTTGATGTAAATAATTTTATTGGTACGATTTTTTGATCGACGAAAGGAATTAATCATTTTTAACATTTTGCTACAACTCTTTTCCCATTTTAGCATTTTTGTGACAGCACTTTTTGAGCCAGCTTAAACCCTGCAACTAGGGACATTTGACTCAAATGCCTTTAGAAGGTTTCATTGCATTTGTCCTTTCACTTTTCCTCGTGAATGCCATAAAAATTTTAGAAGTAGATAAAACTACTACTAGGAAAAAGAAAATTACGAGGAAACCAGATACACAAAGTGAACTTTCTGATCCTGATCTCTTCCATCTGGAGATTATTGACAATCCACAACTTGATTTAAGTGAAAGTGGTGGAGAAATACCTGGTGTCCTAAAACAGAATGACTGGATTATTGAAAAACATTGTGGAAATGAACGTAACAATAGTTGTCGGAAAGGTTCTTCTGACAGACCCCTGAGTTTATAAAAAGAATACACGATTTAATTGTCCAGAAACTGATGACATCATGAAGTTGAGCATGACAAAATTCAAGTTATTTTTCATCCAGCTGAGTTTTCAATGAAAAATAACTGGATTAGCCTAAAAATTTTGTGTTCAAACACATTTTCACATATTCATTATGACCAGATTATTTGCCATTTTGTTATTTGTTTACAGAATCAACTATCAGATTACTAATTTTGAATTACAAAAATTAAAAGTAATAATTTTATGTTATAAAAAATGTTAGTTGCATTCCCATAAAAGCACTTTTGTTGATAATTTTAAGCTACCAAGAATTAGCACTTCATAATGATATCAATAAATACAGCCTTCCATTTACTCGTACACCGGGGGAAAAATTTCATGACCAATCGCAAACAAAACTTTCAATTGAATTTTGTTATGGGCAAAATGACTGTCACATTAACAAGAGTTAATGTGAAGTTAACAAGTGAACATTAAGTCACATTAACCAAATCGTTTTCTCTGAATTTTCCAGGTTTGACAAGAAATTTCACTTTCATCGAAACCTTTAGGAACGATTTTACATTCCCTGGGAATTCTAGGTTTTCCAGATGTGCTGGAACCAGATAAATGTGGTACAATACCATTGTGGTATCAACCACATTTTGGAGAAAAGCTCAAAACTTGTAATATGCTACCGAATGCACCGAACCAGAATATTAAAACGAATTATGCAATCTTGGGAATAAGAAATTTAGGGAACCGTATTTTCATTTACCTTGATTTTCTTTTATTAAATTCAAAATAATTTTGGCATCTTGATTCAATTAAAACAGTAACTGGAATTTGTTTTTCTCAATTTTTCTATATTTTTAGAGAAAAGAAATATTTTCGAAAAAACGTACAGTGGAACATAGATGTACACAGGAAGTTCATAAGGGAGGGGTCTATAGAGCTACAACTCATATATTCCTATGTTAAATATACAAAATTTTATTGCAATGGAAGGGGGGGGACACCGTGTACACCAATGCAGTGGAACCTGATAAAGTGACCATCTGAATAAAGTGATGACTTTTATTAAACTGGTAGGGATTTAGTCATGCCTATACTAAAGTCTGTCATGTATAGTGACCACCTGTCTATGCTGACCACCTGTCTATGGTGACCATTGCAGACCAGTCCCAAAGATGAGCACTTTAGGTAAGTTTTACTGTATTTGTATTGTAATTGTAATGTTTGCTTACCATATGCTACTAATAAAATGTGGATACTAGATATTGATAGTGCAAACAAGTAGTGTTTTCTAATTTCAAATTGAATCCTTTATCCCAGAGTTTTGAGGGTTTTAACTATTGTCACATCAAAAGCTAGTTTCTGGCTTCAAAATGATAACCTTGTAATAGACCAAAGGTCGAAATTAACTTTTTAAATCAGGTGCACAAGTGCACCCAAGT
>QLNU02014802.1:20162273-20200203 GCA_006491805.2 Dysdera silvatica
TCATTATAGTCAGAAGTAGGTTCCCTGGTCTTAAAAGAGTGGTTTCTAACTTTTTTCAAGTTATAACTCACTCTTATAGTATCCAAGTAACCTTTGACACCCCGTTTATAGTAACTAAAAGATCTGTGCCCCCCCCCTGTCCACTGCCAATACATTTTCATAATAAAAGCATTTTTAACAGAGTAAAGAAAACACATTAAATACAAAATTATATTGTGTTACATATGTTGCATTAATTATGTGTATTATATAATGTTAATTTTATGTATTAATGTAATAGATATAAAGTTAACAACCGTTAGTAGAATATTGCAATGTGTGTAGCCATGTTGAAATATAAAAGCGTTGGAAACATTTGGTATGAAATTCCTTATAAAAATAATTGCAACTAAAAGTAGTCACGGCGACACCTGTTTGCGACCCCCAATTTGGGAACTACGGCTTTAAGAAGTTATAATCCCTTGAGGAACTGTATGTTCAGGTGCACTATAACACTTTTGTTCTTTGCACTGTAAAACTCAAATAAAATTTATTTGGTTTATTACTTGAATGTTCTTCAATAGAATACTCACAGAATCAGGCTGTTTCTAATATTTAAGCAACATCAAAGTAATTGTATCAAAGATAGTCATCGCAAACAATAAGATAATTTCATTTTGAGAAACACTTTTGAGTTGCAGAAATACGTTATACATTAAATAACCCGAAATTGGTATAAAATTGTGCAAAAGTAGTAGTTTTTCATCGTTTTCAGGAAGAATTTGATTGCACTTTCTTTCATATTTATTGCCTACTTCTGAAAACAAATGTTTACTGAACACTGTATTTGCAGAATGCCCGTATCCACAGGGAGGGATCTTAGGGAACCCCCACCCAAAAAAAACAAGGTTGGGAAAGTTTCTTGAATTTGCCTTCCACCAATTTAGTGGACATCGCATCCTTTTAAAAGGTATCCGTTCAAGCAAAGTATTCACTTCTAGTGTATAAGATGAATTTTTGACGGAGGCTTTCTTGTGTTGACCATATTTGGCAATTGTGTTATCCCTGCGGAGGGTAATAATACCTTAACATCTTTACATACGGAGAAAGAGAGCGTTGTTTCCTGTCCTCATTCGTCTAGCGGTCCAAGACACTCCGGGCTAAACGGAGGGACCCTGGTTCGAATCCAGGATGGGGAAAGCGTCTCTTTTTCTCCAAAATTACATAAGCTCTAGTTTGAGCTGTAATTAAAACGTGGGTGGCAAAAATTATAGTATAATAAATTCCCCCACGAAAACTCACAAAATTCTCGCCCCGGAGGCTTTCTTGTGTTGACCATATTTGGCAATTGTGTTATCCCTGCGGAGGGTAATAATACCTTAACATGAACTTTTGAATTGATGGTTTTTGTTTGGTCCTGATGATTTCTTCATCTCAGAAAAGTAATTCCAAGATGGATTTGAGAATTTTTGAGTGATTTTCAGCATTGTTTTGTCAACTAGTTGCATTCTTTCATTACATCCAGTGTACATAGTTTCCATAAGTGAGAAATGAGCTTTCTTTTAATACTGGCACCTTGTTCTTTAAACAAGGTATACAATAATAAAATTATTATTAGTATATATATATATATAATTTTAAAGAATTGAAAAATATGATTTAATTTTATTCTTCACTTAAAATGTGACAAATATAATTTGTTTACATTTTAATGAAGTTTAAAGGAAGGTGATATTCAACTGCCGTGTATTCGGTATTTGTCCTCAAAGCTAGCGAAATATTCGGCCAAATCACTATTCGCTGCATCCCTGCTTTTAATAAGCATATTTTTACGGCGTAATTGTATCGTGGTGAGTTAGTCACAGTAAGCCATTGATCCTATCTCATGGTGCAGTTTTAATTTTTTGCATACAAAATAAGTGCATCATGTTGCTTGCTAGCCTTTATTGCATTGCGTTCTTTGACGTATAACCACCAGGAATATTCCCCAGCAAAATGTTTTAGGTGTATAACCCTATAACCAGGGGGAATACGCACCTGGAGAACCTGGAAATGTCTCCACAGGTCAGGAAAAAGCAAGATTTTCTGATCAAATGCGGAAAGGTCAGTGAAAACTTCTGCATCCAATAGCTGAATCGCTCATGAATACAAAGCCATTTTCCCTGCAACTGAAATTCGGTTGAATCCAACAAATTTCGCAACAAATTTCTGTTTTCCTTCCCTGTAAGCTAAAGGTTAAGGAGCATAATGACAATAAGAACAAGGTTTGGTCCTCAACATTTTGGACATGAAGAATGTTCAGCTTCCACTGGAGTCAGTCTATGCCAGTGACAGACCCACCGGGGAATGAATTAGGAAAATTTCCCCCTTTGAAATCTATAAAAATGCAATGGAAATTGGTTACGATGAACACTGATTATAATAACCAGCCACATATGGAAAAGGAAATCTTATAAAAAGTTTGATTTCCAATTTTTTTTTAATTGCTTGTTAAATCCAGAGCCTAAAAAAGATTTGTTTGCTGAAAGCAGTTGAATTGTATTGTGTCTAATTATTATATCAAACAAAATTCATATTTTTCTTGCATATCTAAAACTTGTTAAGCACAAGCTCCTTTTAAGTTGGTCCTATTGTATTTTGCATTCCCCTCCTCAAAATTGCTCTCTGGATCTGCCTCTTATCCATGCTGCCCTAGTAAACTCTGTTTTCCGCCTTTTTGATCACCTAACAACTCTGCATTCCTATTTAGCAAGCCTAACAACTCTGCCCTCCCTCCCTCCCTCCCAAACTAGCAATGTAAACAAATAATTAAAAACGAACAAGAACTTTATAAAATCTGAAAGTAAACAGGGGGAAAATCAATCTCCACTGAAACAGAGCTGTATTCTGAACATTCAGTTTATTAGAACTCAACACATAGTAAAATCGCCCTAAAGCAATCACCCTTGGTTCTTTTAAAAAATGTTCATTTAAAGAGGTGGTCTCTTAATGGAGGTTTATAGGAGTAAACATGAAATTGAACAGAAATGACTTAAATTGTATGCATCGGCAAAATGGCAAAATATGTATCACATTACCATGCAAAATATAAGAATAAAAAATGCAATTTTATAATTTCCACGGCAACTACAAAATTTACAGCATTTTTAAAAAACTAAGAAATTGTAATTTGCTTTGAAGTTACTAGTTTTGGTTGTACAGTTTGGTTTTTTTTAAACAATTTTAAAGTTCAGGAAATAAATGAAGTATGGTGAAACCCCTCTTAACAGACACCCCTCAAATACGGTCACCTTGCTTTTAATGCTCTTATAGAAACTGATTTACAATAATGTATTTCAAACCCTTGCTTAGCGGTCACCCTCAGATACAGACGCGGACACTGTTTTCATAGTTCATTCCATTAGACCATAACCCTTGTATGGACGAAATACGAACAAAATTGAACTTTGACCATCACGGTGTTTCTCACAACAAGAAACTAAGGATAAACAGGATAAGAGCTAGGGAAAATTTCCCCCTCCTTTTAACAAAGAGTGGAAATTGACTCAGATTCACTGATTCAAATGAGTAATGCTTAAAAAAGACTTTGATAATAAATAAATCATATAGTGATACACACACATTGCATGAAACTAATAAGCAATTACAGTATCAACACAAAACTAGCGCTTAGTTTAAATTTGTTATTATTGTTGTTTATTTAACAAATTTATAATTATTATTGTTTATTTAACTGACCTGCAGGTCTTGTAACCGTAATAATGGAAGAACAGTGAATTTAATCGTTCAGTTAAAAATACATTCAATGTTGTGAAACCCACCAAACAGCTATTGATAATTTTTTTTCCAAGGCAAATAAATTTTAATATTTTATGTTTTGCTCAATATTTACTTGTTATCAGGTCCATAGCTAGGGGTAGTAATGGAATGCCGATGCCAGGGGCGCAGCCAAGGAAGGGCATAAAATCAGTTGAAATAATTCACAGAGGTGAATATGTCCATGGTTAGAGGGCATGATCTGGACAGTTCTGCCAGGGACGCAGAATTATCTAGCTACAATGCTGCTTGTTATGTTCAACAAATGCTTATGTTCGTTATCTTGAACTTGTTTTATGTGCTTAAAAATACATATTTCAAAATGAACTATTTAAATGATAGAAATGTAATATTTCAGCTACTTCAGAATGACTTCATTTATGTCCAAAATTTCTGTCCAGCAAGTAATCGTTAATGAGGGGTTTCACTGTATTTTATTGCCGTCAATAGTTATCGAAATGTTTCCATTAATCTATTCACTTCCTTGAGTGTTTCCGGAGAATGGGGTGCAAAAACTTTTTTCTGTGTGTATTCTGATGATGGCGCTTCGTTGAAATTGGGATGAGAGTCAGACAGATCAGAAAAAAAGCTTTCAGAAATCTAAATTCGATATAAAATTAAGATAATTTCGTTGCGATGATAAAAACTTGAAGGAAAAGGTCATTACTAAACTATTTACTCCTTTCGAGGTCAGAAGATAAATGGGAAATGACATTCTTCCCTTCCTTGGTTTCTAAAATATGGTTTCTTATGGGGGGGGGATGGGGTGAGAATATTTTGTGATAATGTGTGAGTGAATTTAAGAACGTAATATTGAGTTTATTGGGGGTCCATTTCTAGGAAAAGTAGTCGTAAAGAGAGGTTTTGTTGTACATTAAATAGATGGTACCACTATAATCATTCAACTATTGAAACCATCTACTTTATTGAATGATTTAGCTATTTTTGAAAGCAGTAAATGAAAGAAACAATGTCTTTTTTCATATTTATGTTGAAATTTATTTTTTACATAAATATTTTAAAATGCATATTTTTCAGTTGTCTGTCTGTTCACCCTTTCCCTTCCTGAATGTCACTTAGGTTCCTGAGTTTTTAACCACTCATGGAAAAACTACCACTCAATTATAGTTTTGAACAATTGTCATCGATTGATTGTAGATTTCGCAATTACTCCTAGCTTTTTGACAAGATCTGTTTGATCTATTGCATTTTAGTCTAATAACGTTTGTAAAAATTTAATATTAACCCATGAAAATGTCATATATATATATATATGAAGATACTTTGGATGTGTTGTAAGTCAATGAAGAAAGTATGCTTTGATTTAATACTTTTATTGAAAAGTAGATTGAATGCTTTTTCCCCCCCCTCTTTTAGGAAGAATTACCGCAAGCTCCGAAACGTATTAGAATAATCAAAAAGGCTGCAAGTCACAGTGATTTTGATGTTGAGTTGTTGAAAAGCTCATCGTCTACAGATGTGTTGCAGGTTTTATTGCAATTATCAGATGCATTGAAGGTTGAAGTAAGCGTTTAAAGGTTTTCTTAAAGATAAAACTAAATTAATTTTATATTAAACTAAATTAATTTTATATTAAACTAAATTAATTTTATATTAAACTAAATTAATTTTATATTAAACTAAATTAATTTTATATTAAACTAAATTAATTTTATATTAAACTAAATTAATTTTATATTATAATTAATTTTATATTTTAAAACTTAATTTACATTTTATATTATGTTTTGTATAAACAAACATTATTGTATCGTACGGTACACTAATTTAATCATCACGATTTTTTTAGCACATGATCAGCTGTACAGTGTTGTTGAGGTAACATGTTTGTCATGCTGAAAATCAGAATTTGAGTCCTAATGATATCATGCACTTGTTTCTCTCTTTGTCAATCATTATTTAGAGGTTTATTTCTTTAACCAATAAGAATTTGAGTTCTTGGGGAAACTATATTTCCTAGTGAAGCATGACATTAGCTATCCATCACAGGGTTCCCACAGGTCCTTAAAAGTCCTTAAGAACTTATTTTTGGTTTTCATTTTTAAGGGCCCTTAGAAGTGCTTAGTTTTCATCAACAGTCCTTAAAACCCTTATTTTTCATGAAATGGGAACGTGATCAATGTGATGATTGGATGGTGAATATCTATCTACATTACATGCTAATATGTAGGTTGTTGTATGTTCATGCACATACAGAGACATATCACACATAGACAAGTTAAAATAAACTATAACACATAAAGGCAAAGGACTATTGTCACACGATAGTCTAGGGGGATTGTTTTCTACAGTCAGGATATAAATGATGATGATGACCAGTAATGTAGCTAGAGGGGTCAAGGGGGGCTGTAGCCCCAGGTGCTACAATTCGGGGGGGGGCAGTAAAATATCTAGCTACGCCACTGATGATGACTTTTTTATGGTACATAAGGAGATCAAGTTGTGCTTTTTAATAAAATGAAAATACTGATATGTTTAAAAGCTGAAATATGTTGCGTTGAATTAGATAATGATTTTATTGAAATAAAAGCATTCTGATGTTTGAACACTGTATTAATTTCTTTGTGATTAAAATATGCATATACATATGTGCAAACCTACATGCACTAAGCAAACGAAATATTTTTATTCACATACTGGGTCGAACGGAAATGGAGCATGTGACGTCCATATATAATATTAAAGGGGGGCGGGTCACAACATTCACATGTAGGTGTAAATAGGATACAAGTGTAAAAAGTTTGAGAACTACTGACTTAGTCGTTAGTGATGCGGTGAAGATTTAATTTTGTTTTTGGCATATCGCAATTGGTACTTAGCCTTAAGAGGTTCGGATTCCTCGGAAAACAGTAGGTCCCGGCGCAGCATGACCACTGTAGTCTTTGAGCCGTAAAACCAAAAAGAAAGAAAGAAAGAATTTGTACTTAGAAAAGATCATTTAGGTCCTTAGAAACTCCTTATTTTTTATTTTGGAAAAAGATTGGGAACCGTACATAAGACACATCAGTGTGTAGACAATTTATATTGTCAAATACTTGACAAAATTCTGAGCTTTAAAATTTAAGATAGTTGCATTGGAATTGCAGCTTCAAAATACATTGCACCGTTAATATTTCTTTGAATTTCATTTGTTACATTTCGCACTTTCGTCTGCTTAGAAAGATGTAATATTGGCTACTTTTTTCACTTTTGTCTGCTCAGAAGACTGTAATATTGGCTGCATTTTGCCCTTTTGTAATTTAATGAGCATACCAGATTATTCTTGTAATTTAATGAGCATGCTGAAACTGTTTCTTTATAGGTCAACATTCAGGCTCAATATCGGACATTGCTTGATCATTTCCAGAAGGAACATGAGTCAGCTGTGAGAGTGAAATTAGTAAGTTTGCTTTGCGAGATGGTTCAATCTAACCAAGTGGAACCATCAGTGCTCTTTGATGATCTTCAGTCTCTGCTAAAATGGGAATTGTCTCACAAAGTAATTGCACAGATTCTACAGTCCCTGCATTGCATTGGAAAAATGATGGAATCAGATAAAAGGGTCCAGCAGCGATTATTAACCGTGGCACAACCGGTATCCCATTTTTTATTTCTATTTAATTTACTTTAATGCAAGATGCGTTTTCAACTAACTCGCAAATAGTACTTTGTTTTACTGTATGTTAAAATTTAATCATTTTGGTTTTGTGTTTTTAAATATAGTTAGTTTTTCTGAAGTAGAAGGTTCTTTTGATTTATATATATATACATATAATGCAGGACAGTGAGAGAGTCTCTTTTCTATCTAAAAGTCCTTTTTAGGAATTTGGTCTCTTAAATCTCTTTTTTAAAGGAAATTGCTCTTTAAATGTTTTCTTGTAATGTTTTTTACATGAATTTTTTTTAATTTTTATTTTTTCCCCTCCAATTCAACATCGTTGAATTTTTCAACAACGAAGGCTTCGTCAATGTTGTAAATTACAGATATATTCCGACACTTTTCTTTGCTATGTTATTCCATGTAAGTTGAACTACTGTAATTGCAGAATTTAATATTTTGATAGCTAACATTTTTTTGTCACATTTTCTCATTTTCATGTTTGTTTTAGATAATATAATGGTTATTGGCAGCTCGTGAGGTGAAGTATCTTTCTGCCAGCACCTCCATATAAATTTGCTTTCTACGGAACTTGTCTGTATATCATAGACCTGCAGGGATGAGCTCCATAGAGAATGGAATTATATCGAGATGTAGCCAAAAAAGCTGCTTCACCTCACGAGTTGAGATTATCTCCCCAATGAAGCTTAACAGGGGGGATATTTTTTGGTTCAATTTGTGCTTCTCTTTTTGAGTGGAGAGTTATTAAGCACTTTTAAATCAGTTTTAATAATTTGCATATGTCTAATAAAATTTTTATTTCGATTTAAAAAAGACATTTAACATTATAATGAAATGTAATTTAGTAAATGTATTCCAACATGTTTCATCAGGTTTGACTAGTCTTTATCAGGGAATTAAAGTAGATGTTTTATTAATTTGTTTACTGTTCGTATAATGATATTATTTACATGCAATTTAAGAATTGTTGCCAAATATACTGGAGAAAAGATGAGGAATTTAGATAGTGTATTGTGTTATGAGAATATTTAAAGTAATATAATATGCATATATTATATGTACTTTTTCTTCCGAATACACTGGCAACAGTTTTTCAATTACATACCAATATCGTAATACAAACAAAAAAATTAATAAAACATTCTATCCAATTCTCTAATGAAGTCTGGTCAAATTAGATTAAACTTGTCCTTACTAAACTGCACTTCATTATAATGTCATGATTGTCTTTTTTTTAAATTTTACTGTATAAACTATCACTTCAGTTTATTTATTTATATATATATATGTGAGATGTCAAGTTTCAAATTTCGCTTATCCGTTTTGTTTTTCTTGGTTTTAAATAAACGTGAAAAACTCTTGTTAACGCGTATATCTATGTACACTGCCTATTTTAAATGCGAAAAAAAAAATGGGTATGTGATTGTTTTAACCTTGGAATGCATTGCGATGAGTAAGCAAACTGTGAGTATCAATATGTGTATACTCAAAATTGATAAAAATGGGTAAGAATGAATTTGAAACTTGATCCCTTATATATACACATACAGTAGAACCTCTATATAATGAACTTCTGTATAACAAAATCCTCTATATTGGAAAATCCTCACGGTCATTACATATGAAAGTGTTTCTATATAACGAAATAAATTTCTATATAACGAAATTTTTAACGACCAAAACAGAAAATCAAGGTGTCATGTCAGTGACATCGGGTTCCCTCATACCATGGAAATACAATACGCACACTTAAAAACATCTATTTTTAAATGGTTGAATGTTATTTATGAGAAACAGTCGTTTACTGTAAAGCGGGATTTTAACTGTGGTATTATATTGCACTGCCCTGGTTCATGAATACATCGTTTCCACTTGGAGAATTTTTTTTTATAACGTGAATTTTTGCATGGAATCGTTCAGTTCTTTGTATGGAGGTTCTACTGTATGTTTGCATTGTTTTGGAGAAAGAAATAGTAAAAGAAGCATTTTAGTGCAAAATCTAAAGATACATTATGGGTAAATGCAAGTTTCGGAACTTGTGGTTAAAACAAAAAAAAAAGTACTGGTCATGAACTTTCATTGTGGTGTGGTAAACAAAGTGAATGTGAGACGTTTTGCAAACTATGTACTTCTGTGGTAAATATTGAAAATAAGGGTGTTCATCATTACTACAACATGCTAGTGACGTCAAACGTAAGAAAATCTTGTGAGAGACTGTGAATCTAAAACGGATGACTTTGTGCAGGCCTGTTTCAACACTTCAAGATGAAGAACAATCTTGTAGCACTTTTATTAACGATGCTACAGATATTTTGCCTAATCCAAATAACAGTGCTAATGAGCTCAAAGGAAACGGAACTACTGCAGAAAGTATTCTTATACTCAAGCAGATTTGCAGCTAATTCTTCCAGTGACTGAAAACAAGTTTTGGAATCTGTATTTCGGGATCAGTTTCAGCTGACTTTTCTCGCAGTCAAAAAAAATTACGGTATCTCATAACGGATGCATTTAAGTATATATTTTCATGATCAAATGAAAGAATCGTTCATACTATTAGAAATGGTACATTAGTTTTGCATTTATTATGGGATAATGAGCCAATTAATCGAAAGTCTGAATAACGTATCTTCTTCTTTCAAAATAGTACTTGTCCGATACCACCCACAAAGTGAAGTGCAAGGTATTGTCCATTATTGGTGACTGCAGTACCGTTGAGGATGAGGGCAATTTATCATCCAGCTCAACTCTGTCGTTGTTGGCTAACTACACCCACAGTCATGAGCCTAGAGTTCGCACTGAAGCTTTGAACGCCTTGGTAAGTTGTTATGTTGAACGTGGCGAGCTACTTGCGTGTGTATGTGGTAAATTGCTAATTTTTAATAGAAACAAAATTTTTTCCTCTTTCACTTTTCACCAAACTATGCCAACCTAACTTGTAACTTCAATAAATTGTCAGTCTCCATGGCTTTCTGCATTTTGAGGAAATGACAGTTGCTAACTTAATATACATTATTTAAACATTGACTTTTATTTGCTCTAAGGTTAGTTTACATCGGGAAAGCGAGAAAAACGTTGGGGAGAAAATTTTCCCCCAAAGTCACGGAATTGAGGTTGCGATGGTTGTTGACCCTGTACCCCACCTGCTCTGTCTCTTTTACCCCCCTTATTTGCTTATACGGATTGAATGTTCCTAATCCAAATACAAATAAATGTTGGAATACATTATGTGGGCCCCCTAAACTCCCATACTCCCATTTTTGATTGAGAAGCCATCTATGTGCAGCATCTCTTATATCTTTATTTTTCTTTTATGTGTAGCCTTTAAATACTTTGCAATCAAAACTTATGTCTGTTGAAGTTGGAAAAAGTCAGAAAGTTTTATACTGATTTACTGAAATTTTTAATTCAGAGGTTGTGAATAGCAAGTGTGTCTTTGTAAACCAGGATAGACCATGACGATTATGGGAGGTTGAAAATTTGACTGGATTAGACAATAGGGTTTATAGATAGCACAAGCAAAGAACCATTGTCTTATCCTAAAATTAGTCTTATTTGTTTTATTTGTCTTATCCTTAAATATTAATAGTAGTATTAGGCTAAGTATCTGCTGTGGAAGTGAAGTTACTGATTTTGTAATCTCGTATACTCAATCTGTATATATTGTTATTTCAATTTTCTTTTTCTCATGGTTATTTGTGTCGTCATTTTTTACACTTCGTTGGCCTTTTGCTTCTTATTTTCTGGTGACTTCTCATGAAAAACTGGGTCTAGCCATATTAAATAACAAATTTGTTCTAAAACAGAAATGAACACACATGCGAGGTTTTGTTGCAGCAGTCATAAAATAGCTGCAAATGGATTAAAAATATTGTTAAAAATAAAATATAGCTGTTCAAAGAGAAAAATTTTCTGCAGTTGTTATCGTGAAAGTCTATTAAAAATCGTTTAAGATCTAGTTTAACGATAAAAATTTGTAAAAGCCCACGTTTTCTGATATACCTTTGTTATGCTGATATTTTTTTTTCCTCTTTCACATTTAAGCTGTTTATATCACTATGATGATGATAATAATAATAAAAGATAATATGATAATAAGATAAGGTAATATAATAAGAAAGTGTGAGTGTAATAAACTCAAACCTTCTAATTTTTATTTTCCAGTCATCTGACAAATGCTTGCACATATGTGTCAGAATATTACTTAATACAAGGTGGCCAGAAAAAACCCGGACAAATATTTTTTATCATATCTTTATTTATATAAAGAAATTTAAAAAATTATCAATGAAATACAATAATATGTTTCCTTAGTAACAACATTCTCATCAAGTTTTGAAGTGGCTGCCCTCAGCATCGATGCACAGTCCCAGGCACTTTTTGGAATTTTCGGCAATGGGCCGCAACACCTCCGGCATGATTCCGTCCCAGCACAGTTATTGCTTCAGTGACTCCAAACTTTCGTGACGCCTAGCACAAGTCCTGGCCTCCAAAAGTGCCCGCACTCTGTAATCTATCAGGTTTAAATCCGGTGAGTGCGGCAGCCATCCTTGTGAAGTGATGAAGCTGGAAAATGGAACCTACACCACTCCTGAGTTGTTTTATCTCTATGAACTGTCGCTGAGTCTTGTTGGAAGTTCCATGCCATGTCGCCGAAGTGCTGCTTGGTCCACGGAAGTATGACAGCCTCTAAAATGTCAAGTCTGTACACGTCTTTTGTTGATTTTTACCACCTTTTCAATGAAAACCAGGGATGTGTTATGCTGGAACAAATTCCACCCCAGACCATGACGAACTGTGGCTTTCGACAGTGTTCGACAATGGCTGAGGTGCTGGGAGCCTATGTGAACCAGTTCCTAACGGTTTGGCAATTGTAAACCTGCTTGACCGTAAAAAAAAGCTTTCTAACTGTGAGGAGTGTACATTCCCAGCGTGTACCTGCAGCCCGGCGTTAAAGTTGTCGGCGTCTTTGAAGCTGGACTTGCTTGTTTTCGAATGTGAAGAGTTAAAATTTTTGAGGCTTGTAAGGCTTGAATTTCAGCTCATTTTTAGCCATTTGTTGTATTGATTCACGTTTCATTCCAATCTCTCAAGTGATTTTTCTCATTGATACCCACTGATTTCTCTTCATTTGCTTCCGGATGATCTGATGGTTGGCAGAGGTTTTGACAGTTCAGTTTCTTCCTCTTCCAGGGTGGTCGTCTTCATAGCTGAGCTCATGGAAACACTTAATGGCATCAAACACGGTTTGGCTGGAAACTTTGGACAATTCCACATTGATGAAGACCTTTACTAAACAACTCCAAAACAGCAGCACATTTGTTTAACATTTGCTGAAAACCTGGAAATTATTGGAGAACTATACAAAATTTGACTTTGTCGTTTAACTTTTGAAATCACGAAACATGATGCAAAAATTGAAACGTATTTTTCTTCTTGTTCTTCTTATTATTATTATACTGGCTAGAAAACTCTAAAGTTTGTCCGGGTTTTTTCTAGTCACCCTGTAATGCCAGTATTGGCCATTTGCTGGACAATGATTAACTATAGTAATCCTGGTTGCTCCTTGATATGTTTTATCATAAATTTATTTGCTATTAAACAGTAGCTGATCCACAATTTTTCATGCTTTGTTAATTCTTGATATACAGGGTGTCCGAATCAAATGTCCCTAATTTCAACAGTCACTCAAAAAAAATCTATTAGCGATATGTTGGTGATATTAGGCAAAATTGTCTGCTGAATTCTTAGATTTTGGCGACAATTTTTATTTTCTGCATATGACGCACATGCTCTTTTTGTGAGCCGACAAATGGAAAACCAAACAAATGGAAATGGTCACCGCAAGAGAAGGCACAAATTATTCGCTGGTATGCAGAACACAAATCCGTAGTAACAGTTCAAAGAATGTTTCGAACAGTTTATAAAAGAAATCCACCTAGTGCTAAGAGCATTAAAACATGGCGGAAAATGTTTCTCGAAACTAGAAATGTACAGAAAACTAACCGGAAGTAATCGACCTTCACTTTCTGATGCACGTGTGGAAGATGTTCGACAAACTTTCGTTCGGAGCCCTCATAAGTCGATCAGGAAGGCAGCTTCTGAATTATCTGTGTCACGATCAACTGTTCATAATGTGCTTCATTGAAAGCTGAGGCTGTATGCATACAAAATGCAGATTGGGCAGAAGCTGCAACCAAATGATGGACCACAGCGTGTTGTGTTTGCTGTGGAGATGTTATCTCGCACCGAAAATGAACCCGATTTTCTAAACCGCATCATTTTTTCAGATGAAGCAACATTTCGTGTGAGCAACAAAGTGAGTAATCACAATTGCAGAATTTGGGGCTCAGAAAATCCCCATGCAGTGCAAGAAGTGGAAAGAAACAGTCCAAAAATCAATGTGTGGTGTGCTCTTTCACATGGTAAGGTTATAGGACCATTTTTCTTTGCTTAGACTTCTGTGGCGGCAAACATTTACCTGGACAGGTTGCAAATTTACGCGATACCCTAAATGCAGTATTTGCAACCCACTGTTATCTTCCAACAAGATGAGGCCCCCCCTCACTGGGGCATGTATGTTCAAGCATTTTTTGATACAACTTTCCCTAATCGATGGATAGGATGCAGTGGCCCAATTGCCTGGCCACCAAGATCTCCAGGCATCACGCCACTGGATTTTTCTTTTAAGGCTACGTCAAACAGTCTACTCAAGGAAGATCCGAGATTTTGAAGACCTTCCTGGCTCAATAACCACTGCTATTGCTACTGTGACTACAGAAATGCTACAGCGGACATGGCTGGAACTGGACTACCGGCTGGATATTCTCAAGGCTACTAAGGGAGCCTACGTTGAAGTACACAGGTTTTTTTCTAAAAACTTTGTGAGTACTGTTATCTAATTTTACATTTTTCTTATGCCTTTTGCCTTTCTGTTAAGTGTAGTGACCTCTTCAAATTAAGGACATTTGATTCGGACACCCTGTATAACTGTTGCTTTAAATATTTTGATAAAGTATTAATTCTTTATGAAAGGTCGTTTTATCCAATTAAAATTGTGCTTGGTTTGGGTGGGGCTGAATCCTCTTCCCTCCCATCCTCAATCCTCTACTCACATGTAGAGTACTTTTATCCTTTTCAGCTTAATCTCCATAACCGAGGACTTAAATTGGATGCAAGTCTGTACACCGTGATATGTGGAGCATTGACAGATGATTACAAATATGTGAAAATGGCAGCTCTTAAGCTCCTTGAAGTCATCAGCCACATTCACGCTGAAAAGTTTGTATTTTTTTTTTTTCCAGTTTTCTATTTATTGTGTTACTTGTGTTTACTTCCCCATCCTGGTTGCATTCAATTAACTTGATTGTGTAGGAACTTTGGCTGCTGATTTATGGCTCTGTGTTCCCAAGCATTGATCAAAGACTGGGTAATTGAAAGCAAAACACAGGACTGTTGAAACATTAAAGACAACCAAGACAGAAGGTTTCCCTAGTAGAAAATTGTAGATTCTGGTGTAGGCTGATCTGAACTCTCCTTGTTAAAAACATACTTACTGTCGTTGTCTAAAACATTATATATATACATAAACATATATATATATACCTTGTCTAAAACATACTTATTATTGAGAGTTTTCCAAGCTATTTGACAGCATATGCTTCTTCTGATTTAAAACCATGATAACTTAATTTAAAAATCAGTGAAAACTTTTATTGTCATATGTATGTTCTATTAATGTCAGCTATCTGATAACACAAATACATAGGTTGTTCAAAATTTTTAGATACTCATTGGAAAAATCATCAAACGCTGAAGTTTTTGTGTTATAGGTTAGCTGATACCTTTAAATAGCAATTTTGGATAGCAGCACATAACACAACAACCCCATGGTATTCTATACTGGGTCAAATAGTGAAGGTCACACGCATACTTGCTTGGAGTTAAATAGACATGCTTGCCTCTGTGAGCTTTCTAAAGGGTTGAAAGCAGAGGAGTTTGTCCTCGACATTTCCAGATGTTTCTCCCCCACTTGCCATGATTTTTAATTTGTGTGATAATGAAGTGGGGGGTGGGATTAGATAATGCACAAGTGAAAGACCTGTGGTAATACCTAATTACTGCAGAATGAAACGCTGATTCTTTTGAAGCAACATCCACAAATTATGCAAGAGGAAATTGTGAAGACCCGGAACATCACTTCTGGGGCTGTGAATTCAATGCTTCATGAGGAACTTTCTCAAAAAAGCAATGTTCCCATTGTATCCCCTCAATTGGCATAGGATCAAATGAAGGCTTGTGTGGAATGATGCCATTTTATGAAAACAGATTTAAGGATGAGACAAGCAGAAGTATCTGGGATATTGTAACTGGTGATGAATCACGGATTTACCAGTTCGAACCAGAAACTAAATATGAATCCATGATATGATGCTTTCCAGATCAGCCTCCACCCACAATAGTTCAACGAGTGAGAAGTGTTGGGAAGAGAATGGTGGCATTCTTTTTGTACTGTAGACATTTTGCATTAGTAATTCTAGAAGACAGAAAAGCTGTCACAGCAGACTAGTATGTTGGAGTGTGTCTTCCCAAGTGCTCCAGCTACGGCGTGAGAAGCGGCCAACGAAAAGAACTAGAAGAATGATCCTGCATTGTGACAATACATCAGTGTACTCCACCAAGCAAATGAAGTATTTCTTAGCAGAAGAAAAGATTGAACTTTAACACCACCCACCCTATTTACCTGACTTCTTGTAGCTTTTTTTTTTGTTTCCAAATATAAAGGATAAATTTTGTGGAACTCATTTTTCAGGCCCTGAAGAAGTGGTTCAGGCTTTCATTAAACAATTTGAAAGCATAGGGGGGGGGGAGACTGGTGCAGAGCTTTTAAAAATTAGTTTATGTAAATTTAAAAGTATATAGCATTTGGTGTAGCTTATTTTTAAAGAGATTGAAACTTACATTTTTATAAATTTCTTAGTATCTAAAAACTTTTTGAACCACCCTCGTATACAACAGTTTTCCCATTAATGACATTCATGTCAAGGAATGGATAAAAAAAAACGTCATTAAACAGAAGAAATGTTAGTCAGAATATGTGTATTTGTGTAATTCTATGACGTATTTGCCCGTACCTTAAAATACCATTGGTGCAGAATGATCCTCACTGTCCTTTCACCATAAGACACCCACAGCCTACCATCATAGGATGGAAATAATTGTTAATTAGAATGCAATCATTAAAAAAAATTGCGGTAGTGTATTTATTATACTACCATACAGAAAATCCTTTGTAAAAAAAAAAATCTTATCTGTATAGTGGCATGCTAACAATATATTTGTGTCTCATACCATTAATATGGGTTTGTTTTCAGTAGTACCACTGAACACTGACCATTTTTCTACGTACCATAGTCCGGAATTTGATTCCATAGGTAATAGAGCTTCGGAATCCTTGAAAAGCTATTGGTCCCGATGCACCATTTTTCCTCATACTGTAATCCGGAATTTGATTCCCTAAGCAACGGAGGTTTGGAATCCTTGAAAAACTGTTGGTCCTGGTGTGCCAATTTTCTATGTACCATAGTTCGTAATTTGATTCCCTTGATAATAGAGGTTCGGAATCCTTGAAAAGCTATTGGTCCAGATGCATCATTTTTCCACGTACCATAGTCTGGAATTTGATTCCCTAGGTAACAGAGGTTTGGAATCCTTGAAAAGCTATTAGTTTTGATGGGGTATTTTTCTACCTACCGTAATCTGGAATTTGATTTCCTAGGTAACAGAGGTTTTTAATCCTTGCAAAGCTATCGGTCCTGATATGCCATTTTTCTATGTACCATAGTCCAGAATTTGTTTTCATAAATAACAGAAGTTTGAAATTCTTGAAAAGCTATTGGTCCCAGTGCACCAGTTTTCTATGCACCATAGTCTGGAATTTGATTCCCTGGGCAACAAAGGTTTGGAGTCCTTGGAAAACTATTGGTCCTGATGGAGCATGATTCTAGCTGTTAAAACCATCTAAACAGCCTCACCCGGTTTGGCGCAGTATGACCTTTGTACCTTAAAAGTACAGCCAATCGTAGGTGTCCTTATATCATGAAACACAAACGTTTTTAATCTTGCTGATGCTAAGTACTTGATATTTTTTCTGTCAATCCATATCCGATGCCAAATATCTTAAACAACCGAGTGTTTGCATCCTTAAGAAACTGTAGGTTCTGGCCAATATAAGTTGTGCTGGATATGTTGTCTGAATAATATCATCTTGGGGCACTTAGATATCCCTACATGCTAAAATGCAGGTAAATAATTCTTCCTGATAAATGCTGATAGCAATTAAACTAGCATTTCTGTGCTCACTCATGAAACGCTTCTGCCAAACACACTTTCATGCTTTGAAAGTAGTGTCAGAAAGTAAACGCAGGTTTGGGAGAGTGTAAAAATCCCAAGTAATTGTGAAATCCTTGAATTTTCGAACTTGTTTGTCTCTATTTAATAGCATAAGTGGTGGAAGATGATCTGTTGTTTTGAAAGAGTTTGCTTGTTTCGTTTAGTAAAGTGATTTCTTCTAGTTTGGTGTGCGTTACCTCAAGCGAAGAAAAAATTCGTCTTGCTGATGATGCATTTGCAAAGATCTGCCACATGATAACGGATCTGTCAACAGATGTGCGAGTACTGGCTGCTTCATTGCTCGTAAGATCACGGTTTTAGTTTTTTTCTAGCAATTTGTATGTTCACATACGTATTGTATTTTTGCAAGCGAAATACTTACTAATAGTTAGAAATGCAATGCCCACATTTAAACGTATGTAAAAAAAGGCTTTATCCCATATATTAAGGAGCCATGTGTATGACCTCACCTTGTTTGGTGCACAGTGATCATTACTTTCTTTGCGCCATGGAATGATCGTTGCTATCCCTGTGCCATATTACCCTTGCACCATGATGATCACTACTGTCCTTGCACCATAGAGTGATCATTGCTGCCCCTTGAACCGTAAAAATTCAACCAACCAACATATTTTTAGGTTTAGTCAGTTGTATTTGTGTTATTATGTGTGTTTTTTGTTTATGGATTTTATGTTGTTAACTGCATTTGTGCTTGTTTTCACATGGGTGCCACTCTTCCGTTGATTCAGAAAATTTTTGAAATTTAACCATATTGTGAGATATTTTTCTTTTTTTAACAAGATGATATTTCTACAAAAAAAAAAAAAAGGGTGTTAATTGGGGAATCCCACTTCACAGAGCCCACATAGGCTCTGATTGGATTGTGCAGTCAACTGCCATTCAGGCTGAATGTGCTTGCAGCCTGAAAGGCAATAAAAAATTGCAACCTAAAGAGTCATAAATTTTCTTCTTGGTTGAAAAACCTTGATGGGACAGCAGGAGGAGGTACTGTGTTCTCAAAAAGAAGAGTCATAAAAAGTCATTCCAGAATAAGCCACCTTTCCTATCTGACCAGCCAGCTCTGCCTCCCTAAGTGTTTCTTTGAGTTAAAAGGGTTAAAACCAAGTACTTGTGGGAGAGAAGGGAATTCAGTCTCAGCTCCGGTGGCATGCGGATGTCTTTCTGCTTCTGTCCGGGTCTGGCAGGCTTTGGTTCCTGCTTGCTTATGTCGAAGTGTATGGGACATTGGTTAGACCGCTGGTTTGGCATTTGTGCCCACTATTCTGGGCCCTGTCTCCTCTTTTTCTCGC
Source organism: Dysdera silvatica (assembly GCA_006491805.2). Lineage (NCBI taxonomy): Eukaryota > Metazoa > Arthropoda > Arachnida > Araneae > Dysderidae > Dysdera > Dysdera silvatica. The sequence continues at coordinate 20,181,387 of QLNU02014802.1, forward strand.
TAACTGGTCTTTGTCTCTGGGGTCGTGTGGGCTGTTACGCCACAGTTTACGCCTGTGTGCTGCGTCAGTAGTCTTGGAGAAGCTTTCTTGCCCACAGATGGGACACCGGCTAAACACTTGGATGGGATGGATGGGCCTTTGCGGCTCTGTGCACCCATTCAATGGTGTCCGGCTGGCTCCTGTAGGAGCATCGGTTGGCTCAGGTGTTCTTTTGCGTCATCCATCTATTTCATCTACTTTCCAAAGTGGATTGATTGTGGATGGTTTTCAATTGACGTTAAATGATGACATGTGTGCAGTGCATCCCTGTATGCCAATCTCCCCTTCGCTGTCCATTGGCTGTCAAGATCGCTTGACGTTAAAACCTGTCCGTGAGTACGGTTCTGCCTTTCGGCAGCCATCCTTCCCGTTAACATCATGTGGGAGAAGAGAGCACCCGCTTTTCTTTTCAGCATTCCCACAAGAGTGCACCCCATATTTTTCTGGCACTGCCAGTGAAACAACTAATCAGGCAGTCTTCTCTGATCTTGAACTCCATCTCATTTGCGATGGCACCCTTACTTTCTTTTTCTTCCTGTTTTTCCTATCTAGGAAACTCAGTGCGAATTCCTTTGCTTAGCCTACTTTACATCTTTTTGTTTCATGTGAGTGTTGCTAAATCATATGATGATTTGCCACCTCTTCCTGTTGTAAGATAGCTAATGTAGACTTTTTGATACTGGAAAATACACTGTACTTTGTAAAGGTGGTATTTTACTCTACTGAAATTTAGTAACTGCAATTAATTCATTCCTCTTTATTGAGTCTTAAGCATGCTGTTCAAATTGATGATATTTCCGTCAAAAATAAATTCTACTTCAAGAAATTTTCATTTCTTACTAGGTATGTTTTTAATATTTTTGAAATTCTGTACATTATATTTAATTCTTTTTTGTATCCCCCCTTCCCCCGATTAGTAACCGCAATTTTCAGTCTTGGCCTCAGCGTGTGAGTGGCACCTATGTTTCCAACATTAAAGGCTCTTTTTTGATGTAGTTGTCATGCATTTGGCCTCTATGCAAATAAATATGTGGTTGATTTCAGAGGGGACTTTGCAATTGCTTTTTTTTTATTCGTGGTTCAGGATTTGATTCCCTGTACCAGCAGTTCTCAACCTGGGGTATACGGTGGACTGGTTGGGGGTACATGAAAATAATACTGATAATGACGGAAAACGACAAAAAATATGGGGTTAACATGAATATGCAAAAAACAAAATTAGAAAGTTTTACAAACAGACACTTATTTGAAAATCCAATAGTCTGTGTTCGAATTGAGGAACATGGTCATTGAAGGAAGGGTTCAGTCAGTCTGTGAAATTTGTTACTTTTATTGAGGCCAATTTAACAAACTCCAAACTACTCAAATCTTTATGTGAAGAGATAGACAGCCTCTATAATACATTACATTTGCACACAGAACTAAGATAGTTTTCACGAGGAAAATTACTCATAAGATTGTTTGAATTGAAACATGAAGTTCATGCCTTTTTTGAAGACCATACTTTTGAGTTGAGCTCCAAATGGTTTCAACATCTTATCTGATATTTTTTCGGAATTAAATAAAAGACTTAGGACTACAAAATAGTTCGATAACCATCTTTAAGGTATATTAAACCATTTAAACACGACTACCACAGTTAAAATTATTTAATTAGGTGGATGACGATCGTTTCGGCAGTAAATGACTGCCTTTGTCGAATCCGGTTACAAAAGTGAAGGTAAACTATCAACTTCACTATGCTTGGCATATAAATACGTGTTGCCATATTTATTTATAGAGAACCTATGGAATGGAGGTGAAGAGACTTTTTTACGCACATGAACCCGTGCTGCCATCTATATTTACGGAGAACATTAGAAATGGAGGTGAACAGCTTTTTATGCCCATTAGGCAAAAAAATATTGACACAAGGGTCATTAACCACAAAGTCACTATTGATAAAAATGTGGTGGACCTTGAAAAAGTCCAGATCCGAAGGCGAAGCAACTTTAGCGATGATTTATGCATCGGAAAACGCAAACTTGTGCCCGGTATTCCAACTATGTTGTGCTATGGCTGATTTATGAAGTTCTTGGTTTTGAACATGTTTCTGGTGTTCCTTTACCCTAAATTGTAAAGCCTTATGCGTCTGTCCGATATACATTCTTCCACACTCACATTGGATGTTATAAATTCCACAGTTAAAACGGTCAGGAACGGGATCTTTGAGTTGTGAGACCCCAATCTTGTTAATCGAGTGGAACACAACCCGGAAATTATATCTATATAACCGTAGGAACAAAAAGAATACGAACACATTCCCTATGCAGCAGCGACTCTGTGTAAGTGTCGAAACAGGTTGCCGTTTCGAGAGTTTGCGAATGGCACAGTCAATGATAGATGGATCGTAAGCCCGGTTAGATGCAATGTTCTTAATGAATGACAATTCACAGTTTCAGAAAGTTTGAGGGCTCTAGCCATAAGCCAATAAAAAGCACTAACTTTCTGGGAGCGTCTGACAAAATTGAGTCTATTATCAAAAAATTGGATTTTTGGAAACCTTATATCAAAAAAGACTAGTGTGAAGTTTTTGAGACACTTTACAGTTTCTTGTCTGAGAACAAACTGAAATTGTCACAAGAACTAAAAAATAGTGTAATGGCTCACTTTAAAGGACTTATAGGGTATCATTCAGACAGTATTTTCTGAAACGAAATAGTAAAGATGACTTATTTTCTAATCCATTTAACGAATTATTCTTAAAAAAGCTTATAAATGTCATTGAGTCATTTGATTACTTAGCTAACGCTTATGCTTACTTTTAGCTGATGCTTATTTATTAGGCCGTTACTCCCTAATGAAACAATTGGTGTTTTTTTTTGGGGGGGGGGAGTTATGAGATGAGGGAGGTACTCATAAATAAAAAGTTAACCAAGAGGTGCAGGAGAAAAAAATGATTGGGACCACAGCCCTTAATGAAAGTTTAAGTCCTGGTGCTGCATTACCTTGACTGTCAATGCTACTATAAAGCACGAACCCAATATTGTGATGCATTACGCATTGTATATATTTCTATATTTAATAATTAATGAATAATACTTTTGGCACCCATATCTTTCTTTTAATAATTAATGATATATATATATAATTAATGGTGTTTCCACTTTCTTTATATGTTAATTTTCGTAGGGTAACATTAAAGAAGTAAGCATTGGGTTTCTGGAGCAGACGTTAGACAAGAAGCTGATGTCAAATCTGAGAGTAAGTATTACTTTGTCGTAGAACACCTCGTTTCTTATTCCAAGTGTTGTAATAGAGAAATTTATTTTTGTTGCTGTGCCAACTTTTGTTTCATTTTTAGAAAAAGAAAACTGCCCATGAGAGGCAGAAAAAGTTGTACGAGGCAGGCGAATGGTCAACAGGAAAGAAATGGGCGAACGACAGTCGGGGGAAAGAGGAACTCGACGTTGAGAGCGTCAACCTCATGAGTTCTGGCGCTTGCGGGGCTTTCGTTCATGGATTGGAAGACGAGTTTTTAGGTATATCTTGGGTTATTGTCAACAGTTTAATCGTTGAAAAATTAGTGATTAAAAGGTTTATATGAAGCAACACGCTTTGATCCTGCGTAACACTATACCAACAAGGCTGTGATTTGTTACAAAATAACTTTTAAATGAAATTAAAATTTTAATTGCAAGTTCAAAAAATTGACGAATTTGTTTTTAATCACATGAGCAACTGCAATTGTAAGCATTCAATCAGGCAATAAATGCACTTTAGATATGTTTTATTAATCATTATACTATGCATATTAATAGAGCATATGCAGAGAGTGCCATTCGGCCACAAGTCGTAAGATGTAACATAGTGATTAGTTTGGGGAAAATGGGAATGAGGAAAGGATGAATCATCCTTCAAGGACATTCTTTGTTGCAACCCTGAAGTACCATTTCACACCACTGGGGATACGTGCACCACAAACTGGGGACCCGTGCACCACAAACTGGGGACCCATGGTCAAAGGTCGTTGAAGCAAAAGATGAATAACAGCTTTAGGCCATAGCTTCCCAGTCTGTGGTGCTTGTACCCCCAGCAGGTGTGAGGTAGTACTTCAGGGTTGCAACAAAGAGTGTCCTTGAAGGATGATTCACAAGTCATCTCATACACATGTGCACTCATCCAGTGTGTCTTGAGATATGGTAGTAAAACGGATTAGAATCTGATTTCTCAATTTATATTTACATTTCATATACTGAGTTAGAGGTATTTAAAAAAAAAAAAAGCTTGGTTTGTACACCCTCAGGATTGCAGATGATTTAAGACTTTGAAATTCGACTTTGTCACATCTTCAAATGTGATATTATATTTTTGTAAGGGCTGCAAACACTAATCAAACGTTTTCTAAAGATTTGGGACATAGAAAAGATTGGAAACCCTTGCCTTAGGCAGAGGAGAGTGGGTGAAGATCTTTAAGAAAACCTAGATTGTTCAAGAGACGTAGCCCCGGGGAAAAAAATGCTATGATTGCACTGTATAATGCATCGTTTGTATGAGAATCACCCTAAACATATTAGGCCTGGTCTTGTGCATCCTGCTTTGTTATTACTCTTTCTTTTCATTGGTTTAAAAGTTGTTGCTTTTATAGAGAGAAAGGGAATTATGCAATTAATTTGAAATTTGGGAAGGAAGGCCAGCAAAAGCGGCACTGTAATCTCAGATGGGGCATTCGATCGGTACAACCAACCATTATGGCAAGTTAAGACTAGAAATGTGGCACTTTCATTATAATACCGCAGTTGCGGTCATTTTGATCGCCCTTGAATATTCTTTAAAAAACTATAAATAAATACAATTTTGTTTTTGTTTCAACAACACTAATATATTAAGGTTAAATCATTAAATTATTCATTTAATATTTTCAATAATTAGGTTAATTTTTACAATTAAATAAAAATTTTAGCACACAGTTTCTTTCCAGAAAACTGTAATTTATGGGGGGGGATACTCTTTAAAATCATAACATCAACTAAAAATAATCTTATGTCAGTTGCGGATCCAGGGGGGGGGCGGTAGGATGATCGCCCCCCCAGATGTGATTATGTCAAGAAAAATGGAAGGATTTTTAAATTTATAGTCTTAAAATTGCAAAAAAGGAAAAAAAAAATGTAGAAGTAAAATTTAAACTGTTATCAATTTTTAGTTACGTAAACCGGGACAGAAATTAAAATTAATGGCAAAAATTTTAAGCAAACAAAAGCTATGTACAATTTTTCAAGGTTGTTATTTGACATTGTGTACAACTAACATTTCTCATCCGTTGCAATTATTTTGCACGATGTTTATATTTGGTTGTGTGAAAAGCAAGTGTTTTTCAGGGCCATCTGTTTTATATTACGTTCCACTCGATTTCACGAATTGATAGAATAACGTTAATAGAGTAGAACCTCCATATAACGAAATGGATGGTTCCATGAAAAAAATTCGCTATTTGGAAACGACGTATTCATGAATCAGGACAGGGCAATATGATACCGCAATTAAAATCCTATTTTTCAGTTAACGACTGTTTCTCATAAATGACATTCAACCATTTAAAAATGGACGTTTTAAGTGTCAAATATACATGCATATAAAAAAAAAAATAGTTGAACAATTCTTACCTTAAAATGAAAATGTATTTAATGCTTCTTTCATACACATTCATGCTTTTGTAAAAAAAAACCTCTTAATATCCTACTGCACAACAAATGGCGGTGTTGATTCATCATACAAGTGTTAGCACCCCTGTGGGAAATTTGCAAGGTCTGGATTTCTGGTAACCAAACGAAAAAAAAGTGCAAAAAATACTACTATTCAAACGATATAATGTATTCAAGCACAATTGGGCCTGTTTCTAGCCTAGCAGTTTCCCGCTGTCTGGTGCAACCAGACACAGGTGTGTGTACTTAGGAAAATTCTGTATTGGGGAGTGTAAAGTCCCTTGGTCATGCCTCATTCTGTTCGTTTGCCACTTACCTTAAAATGCGGTATTAGGGAACCCGATGTCACTGACGTGACTACTCGATTTTCTGTTTTAGTCATTAAAAATTTCGTTATATAGAAATTTATATCTTTACAGAGAAACATTTTCATGCGTAACGATCACAGGGATTTATCAAAACTTCGCTACATAGAGAATTTCGCTATATGGAAGTTCCTTATATGGAGGTTCTAGTGTATTTGATTAATAATGTTTTTGTGTATCTAATTCATTCATACATGTAAATAAACTGATTTATTGATTGATAATCAAGCCAAATTATCTCGTTTCACATATTGAACTTCAATCAGCCAAAAAAATCTGAATAATTCCACGATGTTCGCATAATTATGATACATTATTAATTAATTATATATATCTCATATTTATTATTATTACTTTATACATCATATTATTCTTGTTAATTGATTATTATAATAATTATTTACACAAAAACAATAGCGGGGTCAAATTGACTGCTTCCACAGTTCTGGTATATGTGCCTGTAACTACGGTTCTCTGTAATGTATTTTTTTAAAACTTTATATATGCTATTAGGAACATATTTTAGGAAAAGTCAAGAATTTCTAGCTTTCAAACACGAAAGGTTTAAAAGATATTTGAGTTTAAACTTCACAAGTGGTCAATTTGACCTCAGCCGCAGTTATAGTGTTAAGGGGAAAGTTGATCATATACAACATACAGGTGAGCACTAGCATATATCTGTCATCATTCGGTGTGCTACTTTTATATAATTACCATCTTACTGGTCGAAAGTGAATGGGATCTGGTAAACCTATCAAAAAATAATAAATGGTCGTAGCAGAAGAAAATAAATAGATAGGTTTACATGCTTAAATACGAAGAAAAATCACATCAACCAGTGCAATATTTTTAATAAATCAGCAAGCAACTTATTAATCTTTCAGACTATTTTTGCCTCTTGTGTGTGGGAGGGGAGAGAAAACCAGAGCCCTGAAATATATATTTTGCATGTCAGAGAGGAAGCCCTCCCTCTCTTGTTAAATAAAGGATGTTGTTGACGGAATAATAATAGGCAATGCAAATTTAGGAAATTGCCACTTCTAGACACAAACTCAGTGGTTGGCCTCTTACTCACTTATAAAGAAAATATTACTCATGTAAAAAATCATGCATATCATCATAATAATAATAATAATTTCAACAACAGTAATTTGTCTTCATAACATCTTTCTAATTAATGACTATTTTTGCTTAACGGTTTTATCTTGTGGATCTCAGCACGCTATACAAATTTGCACACATTCTATTTCATGTCTCGTTCTGTTCAACAACGTTTTTTCTCTGTTTCTTAAAAGGCATTAGTGGAAAAGTTTATTGCAATGTTTCCCTATTTTATTTTTGGCTTCTCATCTTCTATCCCTGAGCATGTACCTTGTGTGCCTCCTTAAAGATCTGCTACTGATTACAGAAATTATAATTTCTGTTCCATTCATGGTTTTTTGGTGTTTCAAATTGAAACTGAACTCTGACTCACGTAAGAAAAAAAAGCTCTTGGGAGCAAATAACAACTTAAAGCCCTGTGGTGGTGCAGTGGTAACTTATTCAGATGCTATTCAAATGACCCTAGTTTGAATCCAACCAGCACGTAATGCTTTCTGGTTTAACTTCTACAGATCCATGGTCTGTGGTTTGCTTCCTTCCTTAGGCAAAAGGGATTTTAATTCCTCGGGGAAATTGTAGGTCTTGACACAGCATGAAACCTGAACTGAATAACTGCACTGCCCGACCCAAATTCAAACTAACAACCTTTTTGTTTCCACATCTGTTCTCTGCTAGACATTAGACATATTATTACATGACATATCTTGGTTTACAGGTCACCTTGAGCCATCTGGCCCAACTGATGACTCGTAATGCCAATATGCTCATAAGATCGCACTGCTCATTGCAGTCTGGGGTTTGGTTCCCTAGGCCTTAAGAGATTCGGATTCCATGGAAAACAGTAGGTCCCAGTGCAGCATGACCACTGTAGTCCTTGAGCCATGAAACCACAAACAAACAATGCCAGAGTGGTAAAAGAATCAGAAAATTAGGGAATTCTTGTGGAATTTTTTAATTCTGGAAATGTCAGGGAATTTTTTAAAATTTCACGAAAATCAGGGAAAACGAAACTTTATTTTGCTAAATGACAGCAATGCTAGAGATGATGAAACGTGATCAGCTGCAAACCGATCCACTTACCAATGTGAACTGCTCTTCATCAAGCCCATCCTGTTTTAGTCATAATTTTCACACATCATCTAGTTCTCCCCAGAAAATAGTCTGCTTTATTTTTTTAGAAAATCAATTATTGTAGAAAAGAAAGACTAGCAAAAAATTTTTTTTTTTTTTTTTATACAGGATTATCTAAATTGTTCTTTGATGCTAAATTATATTCAAAATAGATTTTTACTACAGATGTTTTTAATATGGTTTTTTTTTCTTCGCTCGGTATACAGTAAGGAGAAATGGACAGCAGTTCAGTGCCTTTTGTAGTCAGTGTTTCTTTCAGGCATATATTCCACCCACCCGTAATCAATCATTCCCCCCAATAGACATTTTATATAGTTAACATAATTATATATATTTACATGTGATAAGTGGAAAACTTACTGCTCTAAAATGCCCCCCCCTCCCCCCAATCAAGAGGCCCTGAACAAAACACAGCTTGTAGTAGTCTTAGATTATAGTGTAGCATAAAAAACAAGCGTTTAAAGCCGGCTGTGATGAAGATTGATCCCTGGTCCTTTTATTTTTACTTTTTTTTATAATTGTGTAGGTTTTTTCACATATTATGGCATTTGAACATTTTTTTCATTGTCTTGCTGACAACACGGATGTGAAAATATGAGGGGAATTTTTAGAAATCTATCATTGAAATATCAGGGATTTTTTTTTTTTTCCTGCATCTTGTTTCACCTGAATGCCCATAGGATGAAAACTACTATCAGTTATGTTAGCTGCTACATACTAATAATGTATACCTTTTTTAGGATTTAATTTTTAAGAAATATTTTTTATTACTCTCTTGCAGAGGTACGAAATGCTACTTTAGATTCTCTGTGCACATTGGCTGTAGAATTTCCGTCATTTGCCCTGATGTCATTGGATTTCTTGGTAGATATGTTTAACGACGAAATCGAGGAGGTTCGCTTGAAGGCTGTACACTGTCTGCAGAAGATAAGCAAGCACATAATGCTCAGAGAAGATCAATTAAGTACTATGCTTGGAGTATTAGAGGTAAATACTTTTGTGTGTGTGTGTGTGTGTTAAATATACTAATAATAATCTGCTTGCACTAAAAAAAAAACATTGACTTATTTCGGGACATTTTATCACCATCACTGTCGAAATTTCGTGATTGTTCTAAGCTCTATTCACTCAATTTCCATTATGATTGAAAGAGGTCGATGAAGAATCGCACAAATGGTCATTTTTATCCTATAGTTTTGGAAAGTAGTTAGCTTTGTTGTTAAAATATCGAATTGGCATTTTAAAGAACAGAATTCTTTAATTCTATCCACAATGTTTTTATGTCTTTTTTTTTTTTCCTTTACTTTGAAATTATGAAGAAAAGGGGTTCTGCTTTTCAAAGAAATCGGTAAATGTGAAAAATTGCATTCTTTATTAACATAGGAACTGCCTGTATTATTGCATTGAGTTATGCATTGTACTTATCTACCATGCTAGGATTTTTCAATGGACCTTCGTGAGGCAATGCATGAGATGTTGGGACTTTGTCAGTTATCGACGAAGGAGTGCTTAAAGCTTTGCATTGATCATCTTTTGGAGAACTTAAAGCGCTACCCGCAAGACAAACGATCCATATGGCGGTATTTAACATATTTATATTGTATGCATATTTCTATCTGAGAAAAAAAAAAGATATATCATTATGTTAAATACTTTTAAGGTTAATAACATCGTGAAGCATAGTTTTTGAAGTTGGGTAAAGTATAGTCGGAAGCTTTACATATTCATAAACAGTTAAACAGCCTCGTTGATGACTATAACTTTATTCCAGGTTTCAGTGATGCATGGAAGCACCTATTAAACTTTGCTCACTAATGCCTCCCTTTACAATTTCTTTCTTCATTTCTAGGCTTCCAAAATATGTTCCGCTACTAGGTGACACTGCTGCCAAACAATTAACAGTGGCGTGAACACTTTGTGTTTGCTTGGCATCCACTCCAGTCAATTAAGGGTAGCTACGTTTGTCTGAAAGTTGTCAATATGCTCTCTACCCAACACTAAAAACTATGCTCCACAGCATCGTTGCTAGGTTTGCCAGGGCGAGATTTTGTGAGGTTTTCGTGGGGGGATTTATTATACAATAATTTTTGCCACCCACGTATATTTAGCTCAAACTAGAGCTTTTTGTTTTTGGAGAAAAAGAGGCGCCGTCCTCATCCTGGATTCGAACCAGGGTCAACGCATTGAGCCCTTGGTGTCTTGACCTACTAGACGAACGAGGACAAGAACAAACGCATTTTTCTTCGTATATGAGGATGTAAGATATTATTACCCTTCACAGGGATAACACAATTGCCAAATAATGGTCAACACAGAAAAGCCTCCGGGGCGAGATTTTTGTGAGTTTTTCGTGGGGGAATTTATTATACAATAAGTTTTGGTAGTGATAACTAAGGCTAGGATTATATTCACATACAATCGCATATTTTGGCTCTTTTTTGCAATAGTGCGTGCAAATGTATAAAAAAGCAAATTTTCTAAATAAATGCATATTTTAAGAGTTTCCATAGCTTTGAACTTTATTCTTTTATTAGAAAAATTCCCCCACACTAATATTATTAAACTTTTATTTTATTTTTGTGTGAGCAAAAAAAGAAAAAAAATAGCTTGTAAACATGGAATAGTCAATTATGTCTCCAGGTATTAAAAACAAATGTTGCATTCATATCTAAATTAATTGCTATTTGTACCAGAGATAGACAGGTATAGTTCCGTTATGTCTGACTGTGACTGACAGTTGACCTAAGATTAAATTAAGTACAACAAACACTTACATAAGGCAAAATTCCACACAATTAACTATCAGTTATATACATTAGTGATAGTCTATCAAGGATAAACTATCCATAAAATTGTATAAATATGTCCAATAACTTCAATCATTGTGAAGAGATTCTCTTCAACCGTAACGATTCTGTTGCAAGTGATAGAAGACAAAGGATGTAAGATATTATTACCCTTCACAGGGATAACACATAATTGCCAAGTAGTGGTCAACACGAAAAAGCCTCCGGGCGAGTTTTTTTGTGGAGAATAATTATACTTGAAAATTCTGGCACCCACGTTTATTAACTCAAGCTAGAGCGTTTTGTTTTAGCTCCTTTTCTCCTAAAACAAAAAGCTCTAGCTTGAGCTAATAAACGTGGGTGTCGGAATTTTCACGTATAAAAGACAAAGCTTGACTGTTCAAAGATATTGAGACGCACATTGTGACATACTGTAATTAAAAAATAATCTGTATGAAGCTTATCAAATATTTCTAGTTAACTAGTTAATATATGTATTTTAAGACACAGGATATACATTTTTTAAGCAATTGAAAAAATATTTAAGTGCATACTGTTCCATTTCCAGTGCATGTCTTTTTCATTTTGAACATATAAATGCATAGTTTGGGAATTTTTAATGCATATTTTGCTGGTTGTTCAGTATATATAATTTGGACTCTACTGATAAGCAATGTTATATATAATTAATATTTTACAAAAGGCATAGAAAATTCAGTATTTTTATTTTCTAGATGTTTGCAGAAGCTGGGTTCAAAACATCCCTACCTGACTCTCCCTTTAGTCCCCGAGCTGTTGAGCATTCATCCATTCATTGATATGACAGAGCAAAATATTGAAGATCCTGCATGTATCCTTTAAAGTGAAACATAATATTAAAACCTTCCACGATTCACACTTGTAAATAGTCCAAAAATTGAGGGCCTTGCGGTGGCGCAGTGTGGTAACGCGTTCGCCTAGTGCGCCGCTAATCCGGGTTCGACTCCCAGCAGTGCAAAAAGAACGCTTACTCAGAGATCTCATAAAAGATCGCACTGCTCACTGTAGTCCGGGGTTTGGTTCCCTAGGCCTTAAGAGGTTCGGATTCCTCGGAAAACTGTAGGTCCCGGCGCAGCATGACCACTGTAGTCTTTGAGCCATAAAACCAAAAAGAAAGCGAAAGCCAAAAATTGAGACTGGAGATTTGGTCAATCTGCATTTTCAGTTGGCACTTTCAAAATTAAAATTAAGCCAGGGGAGAAAAAGTGAATACAAGGCAAATTTATTTTGGTTGGTTTATTTTTTAACAAATACAAAATGTTCTTTGAAATCTACATTTTATTCTAATTATTGGTGGATTCTACATTACATGCAGAATCCTGTAGTGATGTGTGTTTCTGTTTATAATGACATTCTGATGTGAGTTTTCTAAAAATTCATTTGTTTTTTAATTTTTCCTTCATTTCTTGGATATATAATTTCTACTAGTGGGTGGTGGTGCTGCTTCCAAACAACTGACAATGGCACTAATTGGCAACACCGTTTACTCCTGGCTATGTCCATTGCCAACTACGCACGGCGCCATCTGTCTTAAAATTTTGTATATATAATAAATACTCTCTGTCCTACATCAAAAACTACATTATTTCTACATGGTTCCCATGGTCCTTGATTATTATTATTTTTTATTTTTTTGCTAAGTCAGGGCCCTTGAAAAGTACTTGAAAACTGACAAAAGTATGATTAGTCCTTGAATTTTTCTCAAAAATCTTTTTTAAGTTTTGGCAAAAAAAAAGAGGGTATTTCCCTTATTTCCGGAACAAAGCCAGTAGTGCTTTGGACATGTCCCCTTCCTCCCCTACCCACTGAACATAGCCAATACAAGGAATACAAAATTTGTAGCTTTTGCTGGCAATGTGCCAAGTTGAAAAGGAGCAACATAATTAAACACTCTAATTTCAGTGTTATGCTTGTACTGTCTTAAATTTTTTAATTTTTATGTATATTGCGATTGACAATGTGAGGTCCTTGGAAAGTCCTTGAATTTCATCAGGACAAAAGAGTGGGAACCATGTTCCTAACTTAAATACAGAATGCTTCGTTCACCAAAATGATGTGTATCTGTGGCAATCATTGAATGTTCACTTTGACTCACAAAACCCCAGAAATCTAAAAAAAAAAGTTTTCAAGAAGTCTGTATTTTGGGGTGTTTTGGATTTTTTTAACCCTTTCTATAATAATGGTTTCTTATGTAGCTAGTGAGAAATATTGTATTTAGAAAGTATCAGTTGGCATATTCAAGATGTCTGGATTTAAAATAGAATATCGGCACCACATACAGATAGGGTAGAAGTGGAAAAGAAAACAAAAGCACTAAACATGGCTCATTTCCAAGTAGCAAATTTTCGACTACAAATTAGCTCAAGAAGACCTCATATACTCATAAGCCCATGGACAAAAGCACCACATCTGGGCTCAATGGCCCTTTACTACCTAAACATCATCCTTACGTACAGTGTTGGTTTTCCTTTATAGAAAATTTAGATATTTGCAGTTTGATCTTGGTGTTTAATGCAGTCGTCCATTGCCCGGTCATGAAGTCCCTTTTCGACGAGTTTACACTGAAGCATTATTCCTATTTGAAAGATACGTTGCCCCAGCTTGTGCCGCAATTGCAGGTACCTCAGTTCTGTGCAAGTCAGTCTATCTAAGGTAGCATGTTGGAATTGTGTTTTGCCTCTTACTTTAATATAAAATTGATACATTGTATATCTGGGGAAGTAAAAATATACATATCAAGGAAAAAAATTATCTCTTTGGTATATGTTAAACGTATGAAATTTTCTTAATAGAATGGATATACAAAAAGTGGGTAGAAAGCTTTTCGTATGTGCAGATTTCCTCTCCTTGGTTCTGATGGATGCAAAGTGGTGATTTGTTATTGAACACTATATAGAAAAATTAACTAATAAGGTACAGTGTGTGCAATAATATTCCAAGTATCCAAATTGACCGTACAGTGACATGGCAGTACCACATTTGTCTGTCAGGCAGAACAAACAGGATTATATTCCCTTTGATACAGTTAAATCAGAATTTTATTTGACCTTGCTGTGACAGCATTCTCACCTTGTGTGCCATTGTCAACGGTGCCAAGTAAAGAATGCTTACTAACAAGCCGCTCATCATAGTTCGGAGATTAGCTCCCTAGACCTTAAGAGGTTTGAATTCTGTAAAAGATTGTAGAACCTTACACAATGTGGCACTCACAAGTCTTGTGCTTTAAAGCTCACAAATAAACAAAACCTTATTTTAGACAAAATGTGCTTTTTTTTTTTTAATGTAGTATATAAACTTTGTGTATAATAAAGTGTAATATAAATGAGTGTAAAATAAATAAACTTTATATATAAATAAAGTTTGTGTGTGTATTTTCTTTTTCTGCGGAGTATTAAGGTTGTGCATGTTGATTTTCCTACCAGTGTATATTATGGATGTTCGTTCCCGCAGTTAATGGTGATTTAAATCTCTCAGCAAATTGAAGTGTATAATGCAGCATGGACAATGCTGCCCTTGCACCATAAGATAATTATCCAGATTAATTTGGACTTTACAATTGAGTGGGTGCAGAATGGCCCTTGCTATTTTTGCGCCACAGACCTTCAATTAGTCAAAAACTAAGTGTAACAATGTTGAAGAAGCTTACAGGCTGAGTGAGTGTGGTCACTGATGCATGGTAACGATAAAACAAACCAATTCTCAACCAGAAGAAGGAAATATCACTGTTTCAATGAGGTGGGGGGAGGGGGTAACAGCTTAAGATATGGTGAAAGGAGTGCCTGAGCAAAAAAATTCAATAACTACTAATTCCAGTTAAATTGGATTACTTAAATAATTGGAAATTGTCTGTAATTCATACTACTATCATTGATAAATTACGTTTTAAAAATCAAGTACATCTTGTTCTTCTAGTTGACACACAAAACGTCAGAGCCTTCCAATTTGGAGTTATCGGATGACGAGTCACGCAAGTTTCTTCATACAGTATTGGAACGAGTAGCAGCAGCAGAGCACAGGAGTTCCATTGCCCGCCAGCGCTTACTAGAGACTTCAATACAGTTTGTGCTTCTTTAATTCCATTTCCATGACAGCGAAATCTTATCTTGCATGTTAATTTAATAGAGACAAAGCGAGAAAAGCAGTCATTCTGGTTTTCAGAGTCATTAGACTGGCTTGGAGTATCTCTCCTTGTCAGTCCTGGGACTTCCGAACAATTAGATTTTTGTTAAAAATAACTTTCTTTATTAGAAATTAGATGTATTGTTACAAATATGTCAGCAGTGTTGCGTTTTTTATTTCCAGGGATTTAAAGCTTTTGTCTACGATCGAACCGAAGCTCTCTGCAGCTGCAAACTGTGCTGCGTTTTACGTCCAGTGTCAGCTACTACTGGCAAAAGTTTGTACTATTATTTTTTTTCACTTAGGCATTAATATTTTTTTTTTCTTTGTATATGTGCTGTGTTGCAGCATAATACAGTGTGTTGTGCCACTTCATCACCACAATACAGTGGTGTAAAGCAGCAAATGGTATTATTTTGTTTCACAGTTTCAAGCAATGCAGCAGTCAAGCAAATGATAGCTCTCCTTTCTCACCCTGTATGACGTCCCAGTGTACTGGACATTTGTAAATATTGAATGGTCTTGAGGTCACATGAAGCTGTCTGTCCCATTTCAATGATCTGTTTAGCAACCCAAAATTGCAAAACTCTGTCGAATATGGTCTCTAGTTCGATTTGTTGCTCATTTTAAGTGTCTGATTTCATCGGAGATTATCCATTGAGACTAATCTGTTGGACATATACAAATCGATGTTGATTCATCCTCGGTTGAAACTGGAGTCTTTTTATTTCACATGAAAATCGGAAAAGGAGATGATCGTACCATAATCTGGGCTTTCCCAAACTAATGATCTTTTGGTTAACTTTCCTTCTTTCAGAGACTTTAGTCTCTGAAATAGTGGTTTCCAAACTGTGAGCCATATTTTTGTAGCGTAAAAATTTTGTAATCTTTTTAAATTACATACATGGGTACTATGTGTTGAGCTGTGCGAGTTGTTATCTCTAAAAATAAAAACAGATTGTCAGATTTCATTATTGGATGCTGGGGAGAGTGCTCGTAGTATAATGAAACGTTTTTTTCAGCTGAGTGGCCTCGTTGAAAATTTTACAGCTCACCACTGCACTTATGATACAGTACAATATAAGACATTACATACAGAATAGATGTACAGTTTATTCAGCTATTGTATACAGTAGTAGAAGCTGTGTATAAAATAGAACAGCATGATCAACCAAGGTTTTGCCACGGTATAGGCCACACAAAGAGGACAGGTCATATGGTGGTAGTGTGCTTTCATCTAGCATGTGGTTACCCATGTCTGGCAGCCAACTGCACCAAAAAAGAATGCTTATCAACTAATTATTCACTGTAGTCCAGAGGCAGGTTCCCTAGGCCTTAATTGATTCGGATTCCCGGGAAAACCGTAGGCCCCGGTGCAGCATGACCGTTGCTGACCTTGCGCCATGAAACTTAAGAAAGATAGTTCCATCATTCGATAAACATGGTGATACTATTAGCAGTGGCAGGTTTCGCCCCAACACAAACAGCAGAGGATCATTGGCGACTCGTGGTGCTATTTCAGTAAGACGGAACTAAGCTAATTCACCAAAATAAGTTGCTCTATAGTCTGTACTTGCCAAGAAACTGGTTTCATTTAATGAATAAGTACATAATTCAATGTATTTTTGTGAATTGGCTGAACTCCTGCCTCACTGAAATTTCGTCACAAGCTCTGCACTGTAGAGGATGTATTTTATTGGGACGCTCCAGCCCATCTCATTTTACCAACCTTATGAAATGCTGACTTTGGTGACCAGACAAAAAATTTGTTTAAAAGGTGCAGCTGTTGGCTTCAGAAAAAAGTAAATTCCTGTGTTACCACTTTGATTTTCAAATAAAAGAACTGCTTTTTGAACAAATGAGAAATGAAATATTTAATGCTATGGCTTTCGAAATATTATGTTCTTCAATATAGACTAACGTGTTTTGTTTTTTCTTCTGTAGATCATTTCGAACAAAAATTGGCTTAATCCTTCATTGTTATCTCCACTTCAGTGTGGGGCCTTGAAATCTTCATTAGAACAGGTAATTATAGGATTATGAACTTTGCTTCAATTATCCAGTCTATATGATTTAACATTTGAGTTTGAGTCAGAACACAGTTTGATTACTGTAAGCGTATTTTAACTTTAAGATCATGTTGAATCATAAATCCTACCCCAGCTGAATGACTAGTTCAGTCAAAGGAATTGAGCATCTAAAAATAAGCAAACCTCTTTCATATATATATATACGGGGTTTCCATGAATCTGGAAAATGTGGAATTGTCCCTTAAAGTCAGTGGAAAGCGAGAGTTTTTTGTCAAAGTTGGGAAAAACCTTTCTAACTTCCATTTTGAATTACTAAACCTTCTGTGTGTGTGTGAAGTGCCCCCCCCAAACCAAAGTTCAGTTGAATCCGCAAAGAGAATGTGGTCAGAATTTCAACAGGTATTAGGTATACAACAAAATGGATGTTGATTC
Organism: Dysdera silvatica; assembly: GCA_006491805.2. NCBI lineage: Eukaryota > Metazoa > Arthropoda > Arachnida > Araneae > Dysderidae > Dysdera > Dysdera silvatica. Next base: position 20,199,110 of record QLNU02014802.1, read on the forward strand.
GTCGGCCTAGAATTCTAGGGGCTTACTGTATGTAATATTCTTGTGACGTCACACGTTTCTCGGCCAAAAGTCATGTGTTCGAGTCCCCGTCGCTGATTCAGCATTATTCACAATTTTTTCAAATTGCATAAAATATTAACATGTTTTTCTATGCTTAATGCACATTTTTATAACAGATATTTATTATTACGTATTAAAAACTTGCTCCGGTGGCTTTGTGTGTTGACCATTATTTGGCAATTGTGTTATCCCTGTGAAGGGTAATAATATCTTACACGGATACTTCATCTCAACCCATTTGGAGATTGTCATGCGAAATACATTCACGAAGGCTTTCACGGCGTCTATTAATATACATTATAGAGCTTTTTGTGATGTTCCGCCGCGTCTGTTTATTAAAAACACTTAACGTTTCACTCCGTGTTATGCTGAGCATCCCCAGAAGAAATATTCGACCAAGTTTTCCTCTGCAAATTGCATCCCGCAAAGCTCTATAATGGATTTTACATGCAAAAGTTTGTGTGTGTTTTACGGCGAAAGGTTAGGTCGAATCATGCTACAGACAAACAGTTTTCCAAGGAATCCGAACCTCTTAAGACCTAGAGAACCAACCCCGGGATTACGGTGAGCAGTTAATCGAAAAGTATTCTTTATTGCCACACTTAGAAATCAAACCCGGGACAACAGCGCGTTAGACCAGGGGTTTTCAACCCATGGTCCGCCAGCTCATGAAAAAATACAAATTGTTTCACACAAAAATGACGTCCCTGCTCCCTTTGAATCTGAAATATATGTATTTTATTCTGTTGGCATTTTCATATTTCGTAATAAATATCTTAAAACACTATAGAACCAAAGTAACTCGAGGTTTCCCCTCAATCGTGTTTTACTTTAGTTTTCTAGCGTATATAGGCATTAGGTGTAGTTTTATTGATTTGCAGTACAATAATGATTTTAAAAAAAAAAAAAGTTCAACTCAGGAGTCGTTAAATTTCATTCTAAATATGCTGATATGAACATCTTCATAACCATCTATTTGACTGAGTGCTCTGAAAATGTTATTGTTCTGGAGGACTTACAACCGCGCATAGGCT
>QLNU02014802.1:20200303-20225181 GCA_006491805.2 Dysdera silvatica
ATTACGCTCATTTTAAAGAAAGTATATACATTTTCGATTATAAAGCTTTGTAAGACATTCCGCTGTGTCTGTTTTTTAAAAACACTTGACGCTTCACTCCATGCTATCATCATCATGGAGCATCCGGAGAAGAAACAGCCGACCAAGTTTCCCTCTGTAAAAATGCAAGACTTCCGCTTGGTTGCTCAGCAGCAAATGGGTGATTGAGAATGTGAGATGTATTTACAGTACCCTTTCTCTGACTGCCCCTTCATTGGGTGATTTCCGGATTATACGCTCTCATTGGTTGTTGGCTGGAGGTCGTCACTACCCCACGAAGGAATGAAATTACCGAATGAAAGGGTACTGTAAATACGTCTCATATTCTCAATCTCTCATTTTCTGCCGAGCAACCAAGCAGAAGTCTTGCATTTTTTGTAGAGGAAACCTTGGTCAGCTGTTTCTTCTGAGTATTCTCCGCATAGCACAGAGTGAAACGTCAAGTGTTTTTAAAAAACAGACACGGAGAATATCCAGTAAAGCTTTATAATGGATTTTAGTAGACACCGTGAATGTATGTAGACTATTCTTTATAGTAGACTACCAATATACAATGGGACACGGTTATAATGGACACAGATATAATTAACGACTATAAGGAAGAAAATGCTCCGGTCCCTTGATCTTTTTTATAAACGAATTTTTAATTTCCTAAATGCCATTTTTTATGATCAGATACCAGGAAGAAAACAACCTTCATGGCGATAATTTCACCACAGCCCTCTTCCGTGAACTATATTCCCTCGACGACCCTAAACCCGGAACAGTCGCTCGCATTCTGCAACCACTACTTCAGTGTTCTCCGTGTCAGCCTTTACGCCTCCATACCGAGAGTGATGGTGGATTGCAGAGAATCAAACAAGCCAGTGCCGTTATCCACGAGCCTGCTGGAGACTCCGACACGTTGCACAAGTTCACTGCTGGACTCATATTGGGTGTGACGATGGACGCAGAAATTGAGAACATAGAAGATATTAAGAATGTGAAAGTCAAGGTAATATCTGCATGTATGTTTAGTCTTTATTAATTTTTAATTAATAATAATAAGATAATTAATTAGCTTTTATTTTCCATTTAGGTGAAGTACCCTGATCAGCAAGTGTTGTTGATTCTACCCCGATTGGCCGACTTCAGGCAGCAGGGCGACTTGCAATACAGACTGTACACCACAGTATTATTGTCGCATAATGTATGGTCAGGTACGTGTTTTTCTTTTTTTAAATGGGGGCATAACAGTACTGTTGATGTATACATACTTTATTATACATACAATTATACCAGGATATGATTACCACTTAGTGTACTATTTTCGATTTGAACCAAATTTAATTTTTATAAGTCTGAATATAATACTGCAGTTCAGGATTAGATCCACAACCTTCTGGATATTAAATTGTCATACCATTATGATATGGTATATACAAAAACCTAGAAGTTTTAATTTAAGTTGTGAATTGTGCACGACACTACAATTACACATATAATCTCACCAATGTACACAAACAAAGGAACAGTCGATTTCTTAATACGTAATTATGACTTGATATCTTCACGTATATGTATAAATTAGTTCTGTTTTCAGTTATATTCCAGGGTATCTACCAAGTCATGGAAGTCACTGAAAAGTCAAAAATAAGAAAGAGGTCACTAAATCGATCTTATGGGTCACGTTTTTTTGTTTTTGTTTTTTTTACGTGTGCATTGAATTGTAATTTTCGTACGATATTTTAACGTTTTTTTACTGGTTTAGTTATGTTCAGCTATTTTTCAATAATATTTTGGCAATATTTGGGGATTTTTAGCTATTTTATTAATCATGAAAAATAAAAGGATAAACTTTTTTCAAGGTCAAGGAATGTACAAAAATATAAAAAAAAAGGGGGGGGCTCAAAGAATTGGGTCTCTTATTTTTAGTAGACACCCTGTATTCGTAGTCATTGTATTCGGCACTTGTTCTATGCTTTCGATGTCATGTACTTAATCGGTAAAGTTGTACGGTGTATTGATTTCAGTTTCTTGTCTTTTTTCTAAGCTTGGCTCTAGTTTACACTTACATATAGTGTAAACACGTTATGCTTATATATATGCATTTATAAATTGAAAATGTATGTGTGTGTGTGTTTCCATTTTAGAGGGTCTGTAACTGCCCTCCCAAAACAGCCACACATGAGTTGGATCCCTACTACGTAATGGATTTAACGTTTTGATAAACAATTATGGCTCAACATCTTCATGTACATTTTTGACTCTGTACCTTATATGCAACTATGACTCAGCACCTTCACATTCAATTGTGACTCGAAATCTGCAAACACAATTTTGACTCATGTCTGGATATCCTAATTGTTAATTCCGATACCTCGCAATATTTATAAGTGCATTTTGAAACCCAAAATTTGGGAGAATGAAGTGCATACAAAGTGTATGTGAATTAAATGCACCTTATTTAGGACATTGTAATGAAAAACAAACAAAAAAGAAAGATTGGGCATATCTGTGCCAAAACTGGTGTACATAGAAAACTGATCCAGGGTGGAAGGAGATTAAGAAAAAATCATAAATGGAAAAGTAAAAGTTAAAAAAAAAAAATACGACCAGCATATTAGTCAGACAAGCAGTTCAAACGCCCGAGTTATGAATTACTTCCTTCATATTACAACTTTATGTAATAGACTTTATGTAATAGACTGTAAAAGACAGCGATATGAACGAAACTATTTGGCATACACTTTCAAACATGATCACAGCACCATTTTTTCAACTAGATGCAAGTTCTATAACTATTTGTTTTTAATATATCGCTTTACCCCTAACTATTTTCAATATTTACCAAGTTTTCCCAATAGCTTTTTTATTACAAGGTCCTGAACAAGTTATATTTAATTGTAAGCACCCTATAGTATATCTTAGTATGCAACAAATCTGTATTGTATATATAAAGAATATTATTGTGTAGTATTACGAAAACCCTTGCCCAGAATTTTCTCCATCAGCACCAAATTTAGTCCTCTTCGCAATTTCTCGTTTGGTGTTGCACGGCTCTCGTTATCCTAACACCACTAAAATTCAACTTATGAACCTCTTTACACCAAATTAACCATAAAACCTCACATTTACAGAAACAATGGTCAAATAATTTTCATTTTTGAAGTGCAATCCTGTACCATAGATTTTTATTGTGCTGCTGTTTAATACACGATATAATATTATCTCAGTTTTACTTTTTAATTTTATTTTCCACTGAATTTGTTATTCTTAATTGCTTCCTGTACTCAATGCTATGACTCCCATCATTAAGCCTACTTAATTTAACTCCCAATAAGACTTATGTGTAAATTTATCATGATTTGTATCTTAAGACATTAGTTTCATCGTAGATGAATTATCCTTCAGTCTCAAGATGTAAGCAAATTTCAAAATTGCTTCATATTGTCAATTTGCATCGTGGTTTACTATAATTATATTTCTAAACACTTTTTTTTTTCTTTTTTTTCACAGAGGCCTGTCACGTGAATGTGAGCCTTGTTTTAGATTTTAGCGAGACGGAGGCTAACTTTCGTGGAAGTCAAAGGAATTCACCGTGGCTAAAAGCGGATGAAAACACAATCGAACTTTGTAAGCCAGTGAAAGTGTGTATAGCCCCAAAACCAGCAAAAAAAGGAATTTGAATTCAAATGTATTTAATCTTTTTACCGTAATAAAAACTTAAGTTCTATGTGTCACGGATGCTGTGATAATTAATCCTACCAGCAACACCACGATTTTGTACACCCTAAAATTAAAATTTGCATTTCTAAAGAAACTACCAATAATTTTTACAGATGAAGTCCTGTAAGTACATATCAACATCGCAACAAAATTCCATCGTTAAGTGGTTTGTGCATTTATGTGGACTTCCTCAAAATGCTACATATGAAATGTTTTGGCTTAATTTTTACAGTTCTTTATCTCCACTATTAAATTACAGTCCTATTTATAAACTACATACAGTATCACTGCTTTATTCACGAACAGTAGAAACAAGGTAGTATTTAATTTTGATTTTTCGTAACTTAAAATTTCTTAACTTGGATTAAACAGCTAAAATTTTCCATGTCGATCTGCCATAACTAAAATAAGCCCACTGTAGGCATAAACTTAAAAATGCTTATCAAAAAAGATGTGTCGTGGGGTTAATTTCCATGTGAAAGACATTGTGGGAAAGTATGTGTCTCACATGTCTTACTCCCCATTCAGTCATCTGGAGTTCTGTAATTATTTTCACTCAAACTAGTGATGCACGATTGTGAGAGGTTTTAGTCGATTGCTTGGATTATTTGAAGATCTCAAAACCTATCGATGGTTCTTAAACCCGATTCGGTACACTTCGTAAGCGTGCGTGGTGGAACGAATATCTCGATTTGCTGGTTTGTTATTGCAAGCTCAGTAAAGAAAAATAAATTCCTGAACTGTAACCTTTTTAAATAAGGACCATTTAATGAAAACACAATAACAATTAATTCTGCAAACGTTGTTTTTTACGTAAAAGCACAGAATTCAAATGGATTCGCCATCGCTTTAGCTTTTATTCATGTTCGTTTGATGTCGCGTTTCCTTCCGGGTGTTGACTGATTCACTTCGTTTCAATTCCCCTCGTTTGTTTGGATGCCACTGGCTAAGTGAACAGTAGTTGCTCCTTTCCGTGGGTATAAACCTACTCGCTTGGCTTTGATTCTCTCGTTCATCCCAACCAGCTACTTAAAGAGAAGGTGCCGCTCTTTCTAATGAGTGGAGGCGATGGACAGCTAGCTGATGTGCAATTCAATTATTTAACTTATTAGCAATGTCTCGATTTTCTTCAGCATAAAAACATTTCGCTTTGCTAGTATGCAACTACCTCATAAAATTAATAGTTGATGGGTCTTATGGTAAGTCTTCATAAATGTATATATGTCATAGTTTTCAAAAATTTATAAAATTTCGACTACCATTTCTATTTATTTATACACAATATTTGGCCAGGGTTTGTTTCGAATAATAAGACAAATTGTAATTGCATCTTTATCAGCCATCAGGGCCGAAAAAATCTATTGCCCGACATGCCTATGTAAAAAAATTGAAAGCTTTTAATGCTTTAAAAAATGTAAGCTTTTAACATATCTCAAGGGTTTTTTTTTTTTTTCAAAATTAAAAATAAATTTCCATTTTTATTTCAGTGATTTTATCAATGTCCTAGTGACAATCTCAATACCCGAACAACAATGTAAACTTAATAGGGAGCCCTAGCAATAGTGGGAAAAGATAAAAACTCCATATCCACAAAAAATGATGTGGCTGATGTTCATAAATCTAAATAAAGAATCTGATTGGCTTATAATAGTACATAAACCTAGAAATGTTCGAAATCATTGGTGGTCCTAGAGCCAGCAGCCTGAGGCATGTGCAAACAGCATGACCACACGAAACCACACGCTCATCTATTATAATAATAAAAAACTACAATATAAAGAAATTGATATAAAAAAAGGCCCCAAAGAATTTTCAGACCGATCCTGGGTGAAAGCTAGTCCAAAAAACAGAATTTCAAACTACAACACAACGAGGGAAAGAAAGCTATAGCTGCGGGTGTGTTTGGGGGAAGGTCACCTCCCTCCCAAAAAAATGTAAAAGCTTGATACTAGGTCTAAAAAATAAACTTTTTTTATTTTTTCTGGTTACACAGATGGACCTGAAATTGAAGACTTCCATCTGAAATTGATGACTTTGATCCCATATTGATATTTGGCAATAATTGATGATTGGCAATCTTCAGAAGATTTCAGACATATTAATGGCCATGCTGTTCATATTTCTTAAGTGTCCATACTGATTCGGTTTGTGGTTGCAACCTTGTAAAATTTACTGTCATTGCAAACAGTACACATAGTGTAAATTTTACAATTTCTGCAGACTTTATCATGTATTTTCTTAGTTATTACTTTTTTTTTACTTTTATTTTCATACACTTTCAACTAGTACATTTTTCTTAACAAATCTTGTCCATATAATTTGCTTTGATGATAATTGATAAATTATAAACAGAGCAATAAAATGTAGTGGTATTTTTGAGGCATATGAAATTTTGGTTGAGGCATGTATTATTTTAGGTTACATGCACGACTAAGCATGCAAATTTTCGGAGATTTTTCTAGCCCTGTCAGCCACGGTTTTTTTTAATATAAATACTATATTGTGCATTTCTTATAACGGCAAAAATAATTTAAATATTTTTATAAATAACTTTAAAACTAAATGCAGCTTAAAATACTAGAGGGTTTATTTTTGAATCACTTGATGCATGATGTCGCGTATACAATAATTATATCATTTTCTATGATTGTCATATAAAATTGGCACAGAGGTTGCAAGTAGATAATTGTTAAATACATATATATACCCATTAAAAATAATTTATTGAAAACTATGAATTAAAAAGTGAATCATAAATTTAAAATTGAATTTTAAAACGACTGAAATGCAATAATGAAAACAAAATATTAAAAAAAAATTAAGTGGGGGAGGTTTATATTGTATTATATATTTGAAATTTATTCTTGTTTGTGGTTTTTGTTTTTTTAAATTTAGTAAGTCCATAAACTAATTTCAGATTTCCGTTTCGAAAGAATAGCATCTAATTTATTTTGTGTTACCATTAAAGTATTACGCAAGCACAGTTTGGGCCATTTTATAACACCCCCCATGCTTACATCACATTTTGGTTCTCTAATTTTTTACTATTACTGTAAACCTATATATTATTAAACTATGTATGTATTTCATGCATATTATTAAAGTATGTGTGTATTTTACACATATTATTAAACTATATTAACATTTGCATATATTTTATTAAAGTATTTTGTCACATTTTTATTACATATATTAATATTTCATATATTGTAAGCAAATAGTGGATAAATAAGAAGCGGATTTGATAAAATGCATTTATTAAAAATAATACGTTCGTTTTAATTTAAAAATGTCGGAGGGGCTATGGGGAGTCTAGAAGGTGCCCCCCCCAAATGAAAAATGGTTGACAGCCAGCCACTGGTTTAAACATTTAACTGTGATATGCATTTTATACCTTCTACTCGTAATGTATCGTACATCTCAGTATTAAAGTTCTGTCAGGGCGGTTATCACTTCCTGATTATGCGTAAATTTCATTGTTTTCTGTGTCTTACCTAAGCATGGTTCAGATCCCCACCCCCGGTTGTCAGCAAAAATAAGCAAATCTCAGACCCTTCCCTCCCCTGAAGATGCCTATGTAATACTTGAACGGCTCCTATATAACAATGGTGGTTTATGTATAAATTGACGAGGCGATTTCCAGAGTCCAAGAATGTAATAGATATCTCGCAACAGACAGACAGACAATGGCTGAATGTCTGCTGGGTCTCGATTGCAATTGAACATCTCTAAGTTCAAGAATGAAGGAATCGTTAACTTGATTGTAAATTTATTTCGATTCCAATTCTTTCTATTTTAAAAACATTTCACAATCACCCATCACTAACTCAACTGATGCTTTAGTCCTCAAACCTTATGGACCGAACTTAGAACTTACTGAGGGAAAAGGCTTTGTAGATTTACACTAAGTCTATGGCCAACCTATCCTACATCAAGGATCAAACCTGAAACTACAAGACAGCAGAAGAATATGTGTTAGTCTATGGCACCATCGGAAGAGAGACCAAAAATTTCAGGGCATTAGATTAGTGCTTTGCCTTTATTTCATAGTTAGTGATGAATTATATTTATTTTCTTATTGCAAACGTTTTTTAACTAATAAAAAAACAGTAAAGATACTCTTTATTTTATAGAAGACAACAACATATGACTTATTTGAATTTTCAACAGATTAAAAATATTTTAAAACAAAACGATAAGTTTGCATAAGATGATTTTCTGGAAGGCTTCTAAAATACAATGTGCTTTCGTTCCGTCCATCTTGATCACTATTGAAGTGGACTGTCTGATTCTGCTGCATAGCTTCTGACACGTGAAAATAGGAATGGTGGAAAATTTGAGGGTGTGAGATCAAAATTGGATACGGTTTCTTCACCATTTCTGGAAAATAATAGTAATTTTGGATAAATTAACGGAAGTGCTTAATACCCATTTAACTACATGTACCTACCTGGCTGGCCTACACAAAATTAGAAAATAATGATGAATAAATTTGTTAAATATCATTTACAGATACAAATGGATCATTTCTACAATATCAGCAGAATTATTTGTACAAGCAAGTAAAAGAAAATCGCCTAAGGTCGATATTTAAATTTAGCGGGTTTCAATTAACATTGAATCTGTTATTGTTTTGCTTTTTTCAATAAATTTTAATGAGTAGAAAATTGGAATTTGATAAATTGGCGAGTTGTAGTTTACTTCCAAATCACCAATTTCCAACTCTCAAAACTTCCAAATTTCAACTCGCCAAAAGTTTGATGAGATGTAATTTACGTCCCAACTCCAAATTCCTACTTGCCAAAATTTTGGTGAGTTGAAAATTCAAAGTTGGCAAGTTTGTACTTGCTGAGCTGTGGTTTACTTCCAAGTTCTAAATCGCCAATTTCTGACTCTCAAAACTTTGGCAAGTTTGATACTGACAAGTTGTAGTTTTTTTCAATTAAAAATCACTAATTTCCAACACTGTAATTCAATAAATATTGAAACGGTTTCAAAATTTTGAAATGATTTCAATACAAAGTTTCAGATTTTGCTGCTAAGGGTTTATGTGTCTTCTATCTGCTATTTATATAGTGAAGGAATGGTCCAATCGGTTTAAAATTTTGTATCTATACGTAACTCACAGAGATGAATCGATTCAAAACCAAAGCTTTAACTCCAACAGGAGTGATACTCAGCCTCACATGCACAGATCGATTCCAAATCAGGAATCCGTGACTAGAATACCTGATCACCCTGTCCAAATTTGAACATTTTTGCTCACCATTAACTAAATATACGTCATTAGTTTCCAATTTCGCTGACAGGGACCGAGTTAAAAAAAAATTAAAACCGTTTCAAAATTTTAAAAAGATTTCAATGCAAAGTATTTATGGAAGACCTTTACCTTACCCTTTTTATTGTCGACAGATAGACAAATCAAAAACAATAGAAGGTTTGATATTTATTGAAACCCGCTAATTAGTGCCCTGGAAAAATTACAAGTACCACTGCGTTCATTTTTTGTTATACATTGACGGTTTGTCCCAGTCCATGAGTATGTAATACACATGTCCATATTAATGTGCACAGTCCATGCACATGAAAAAAAAAAAATTGGACTTAAGGGTTTTGTGTAAAACGATGAGAACCAAACAGACATTTTTTTTTTTTTTAAAAATGTCCAATTACTAGGTTGCTGAAACGTGAGAATTTTAACCATGTTATGTTTTTCTTTTTAAGCACATTATTTCGTTACATCATAAGAACAAATAAATAAATAAAAAATGTCTCTCTTTGGATTGTAAATATGCTTCTGAAATTTGAAACGTTTCTGTTAAAAGGAATGTAGGTACTTTTCTGTTAGCAGGATGCCACTTCAAATGGAAATGAAATTACCGTAACTGAGGCAACATGGTAGTAAAAAATTGTAACAAGGAAACACTATCTCGTAAGAAACATTCTAACGTCCGCCATTTTTCGTCGACCGTAGTTCTCTATAGTGCTTTAAAGTGTTTCACCTAAACCAATTTTTTTGTGGGCAGAAACAACATGGATTACATGATAAAATTCTTATGTTATTATACCGATGTAACCCTTTTAAGATTCAGGTAGCTTCTCATGTCTAACAATATTAAGTCAGAGAGGTGTGGGCATCAATGTAGAGTTTGCAAAATTATCGGGAGATAGGCATATATGATGTACATTTATGTAAATATCATCGCGAAACCATCATATTTAAAACTTTTGGTACTTCCTTATTATACCAGCCCCAACTTTATGATTACGCCGAGATAGCAGCCAAGTTGCAACCTAATACTGATTCAGGCAGCGCACATTAAATGTGATCTGAACGATCCCAAGTCACGAAATGGCGAACGGTGGGGGTCTCCTCTCAGTTCGGTTCCTGTAATTCTGGTTAAGTGTACTAATTGAAAATACTTAATTAGTTATTATACCAGTGAAAGAGCTAGTTAAGTACTACCATAATAACAATACTCCCGTAGATTTTACTACTAGTTTGGCGATTTATCGCAGTTGCTTAGCGATTGAATCTTGGAGGCCATTATAATAAGGAAGTACCAAACTTTCTAAACATACCGCCGATCTCTTTTGAAACCCACAAAACATCGATCGAAATTTTCTAACCTTTAAAACATGGATAGAAAATTTACGAGTTTTTAGACGACAAAAATACTGTAAATTTACGATTAAGTACAAAGCCATCGGTTTTCAGTAGAAAAAAAATCGTGACATCCTGCTAACAGAAAAATACCATAATGTATTAAAAATCATATTTATTTTAATGAATTCAAATTTAGTTTAAAGCTTTTTTTTTTTTAACTGGAACTATGAGATCCAACTTCATTGTGAACACCTACCTATAAACCATATGGATGGAATAAGCGTTTCCACATCAACTGGAAGTTGGTTCGCTTTCTTCACATTTCTTACTTCAAGTTCCTATGAAATGAGATTCTATAGTCTCTCAAACAGGCATTAATTATCCAATTATTAAATAGCATGAATTTAAATTTAATTATGAAATAACACAAAAAAATAGAAACAATTTCTAGACGTTAAGTCTATGGCAGAAAAAGAGAAGGGGTTTAAAAACTTTGTGTATAAAAAGAAATGTTTCCAATAAACAATTTGTTTGCGAGTTCTAAGGCACAAAAAAAAGAAAGGGTCGTGCTATACCAGGATCTACGGGTCCGTTGATTAAATTTGTATGACGTGCAAAGGCCATTCTACCCCAAACAAAGTGAGGCTCTACGTACAGCTCTAGAGACTGAGAAGACCAAACGATTGCTCCACCTTTGCTCATTCATTTTCCAATAATCTTATGATCCTTAACAATAAGGCTGAAACTAGTACATGTACTAGTTTGACAAAATTTGACTAGTTTGACAAGTGACTAGTTGACAAGTGACTAGTTTGACTAAGTGACAAAGGGATAAAACTTTGAAACATTCCCCTTGCAACAGATGAAACCAAATGTGTATATAATAAATACTTGCGTGATTTCAGTATCTTTTGAATACTTTTCATCTGGACATATGGCAAATTGATCGGTCACATTTGGTGGGTACATGCTTAACCCTCCAGTAACTGTCAGATTTGGTCACGAATAACGGTGCAGGCTGAAACTTTGACCAATTATCGGTGGGGGTAAACCCATCTTTAAATTTTATGGCACAAGCACAGCAAGGGTCATGCCGCAATGAGACCTATAGTTTTCCAAGTAATTCAAACCTCTAAGGATTACGGAACCAACCCCCAAACTACGGTGAGTAGTTAGTAGGCGTTCTTTTTTTTGGGTACAATTTGGTGTCCAACTCGAGATAACCACACACTACGTAAACTTGCTACCATTTCAGGACCTAACCCATCTTTGAGTGCATTGACATTGCAGTGACCTTCTAGATATGTTTTCCAAGGAACATGGCAATAACTCTATTAGAATGGTTTTCTTTAAACGGGGGTGTCGAATTTATTAGTAATAAAAATCCTCCGCGAAAAACAAAAAACTTGGTCTGGTGGCTTTGTGTGTTGGCCATTGTTTGGCAATTGCGCTAGCCCTGAGAAGGGTCATAATGTCTTACATCCTTATCTACGGAGAAAGACAGCATTGTTCCATGTTCTCGTTTGTCTAGCTGTCAAGACACTCTGGGCTTAATGGAGTTACCCTGGTTAGACTCGAGGACGGGGATGGTGTAACTTTTTCTCATATACAAAAAAAAAAGAAAAAAAAAAACTTCTAGTATGAGCTGGGTGTCAAATTAGTAATATTTTTCTATTCCTCTTCAGATGCTGAAACACAGGATGGCTTTGTCAACCAAGATCAGACAAGGCATTCCAATCTATTCAAAAGGTACTCTATTATCTGTCCATTATCCACTATTATTATTATATTACATACTAAGGAATTAAATCTCTCCATTCATATGGAATGAAAATTCCATTTGCGTCACTTGGTATGTAAATTCATTTAAAATGAAATCTCTCCGTTCTATTCAACAGAACATCCATGGGTGGAGCTAGAATGCCACATCCAATTGCAGGCAAAAAGACTTTCCTCAAAGTGAGAAATTTTGCTTACTTTGAATACTTTACAGAACAAACAGAATAGTTCATACATTGGAGATTAAAAAAAAACATCTAATATATATATATACGTATGTATGTATTCGGAGGAAAACGCATGAATATTTACACTATAGAAAGGAACATCCATGCATTATCTATGGAGAATTTTAGAAAATTGCTACATGAGTTAATTCAAACATAATAGAATTATTAATAAGATAAATTATAATAAAATGGTTTAACTTTGCAAAATTAACATAATCTTTAAACGTGAATGACTACCCAAATAAAAACTAAGCATTATTCAATTGGGGAAAAACCTTTTATGTGAAAGAGAAATGTATATATATATATTAGAGGGCCAATAATAAGATTCTCATACCAGGTGGAAATTTTGGTCGCACGCCTCTGGCAAATTTGGCGGCCTTTGGCGTCGGTATCGATAATAATTTGACGAATTATTTTCATTTTTTGACTTCTTCACAATGGCGACCAGAGCGTTTCCAATCAATTTGAAGCGACCAAACATCACACTCTGATATTTCGTCCTACGAAATCGTAGTTTGGCGAGGGACTGGAGGGGATCGTCGGGAGTAGTGAGCATAAGGACTAGACCTAAAAACAATATTTGCATTTAGGGGTAGCTCCATCAGCATTCTCTTTCATTTACTATGAAATTAGTACAAAACTGACCATCAGGGAAGAAACGCAAGTAGCGGAAATATTCCACAACATAATACGGTCTGTAATTGGCATCACAGTAAGTCGACTCGCCGTGTCTGACATATGTCGTCTTGCTAATATATGCACCTACGAAAGAAACAAAATAGGACATTTCAAACATTTTAACAGTTTGTACATACAGCAAAAAGTTGCTTTATCAAAATAAATAATCTATTTGAAATGAATTTGGCAGAATATTTTAAATTAAATACCAAAATCATGGAATATTTTAACTTGGGGGAGGAGTAAATCAGTAAAAATCATTATGTCACATTCTGACATTTACAGAGCAATTCAAGACGTTTGTTTCATGTGTTATCTAAATTTTATTGATCACCATGTGGCACTCCATGGGGTAGATTCTCCACCGGGTGGCGCTACAATCTCTAGTTGTCATGGAGCACTACTTCGTCCGAATGAGTAGGCAGACGCTTAATATTTAACATGATTAGTCATTTGTGTTTTACGGCACCAAATCCTGCAGTTTTTCCTAGGAATCCAAACTGCCTAAGGAACTAACCCCAGGACTACAGTGAACAGTCGGTAAGCATTCCGTTCTTGCACTGTCGGGAATCGAACCAAGGTTAACAGTATACTAGGCGAGCGTATTACCACTGCAGGCCCAAATATTGTAATTCATCATCAGGTGTCACTCAAACTATCCACCAGGTGGTAGAATAGTCTGTAATGTGAGTGATGATTAGACCATTATCAGTACAGAGTGTCACTTCTAATAATATTGATGCTTCCATATGCCATTAAATACAAACAGACTGGGCAAGAGAGGCCACATTTTATATCTGCAGCAACTCCATAAGGTTATCCACTTGAAATAGGAAACAGATACAATCGAGCCATTGTATATGCGTACCTGTAAAATTTATCCCGTGGTCGAGAAACATTACTGGAAATATTTTTCATTGATTATCATTCCGTCATGATTTATTTGTGCCATATGGGGCAAAGGCAGCTATGATTAAGCTACATTGGGACCTAGATCGCTGTGGAATCACACAAATCAATCGAGAAAGAAAATAAGCATTAACTACTGTTTAGATGCAAACACTGATTTCATGCACCACAGACAAATGTGTTAGCACCATGTTGTCATTGGGCCAATCTATAGAAAAAGCTCTCACGATATTAATTCTGGGATTACAGCGCCGCCCCCGGCGGCCACCCTTCCCAATGAAACCCTTGCAAAAAAAAGATAAAATTAATTATAAAATTACAAAGCTGGATTAAAAAACATGTACTTTTGATCTGGCTGCTGAGTGAATAATTTCCATTGATGACTTTAAGAACGTTTTCAATAACCACATACGGCAATAAGTCCACTCCTTCTCGTTTTATCTGTTCATGTGCCACATGGTCTACATGCCAGAGTTTGGGCAGCCCCGGGGTTTTAGGGAGCACAAAAAGACACGGCTGTAACCACCAAGTCAGACACACGGCCTGACTGAGTCAAAAAGGCCTATAACTTAAATTGCAATTACCATTGTAAGACACGTGAGGACGCTGCACGAACATGTTCCGCCAGTTTCCATATCGATTAGGCGATCCAATGTTAACGCCCCAGATCCTGAAAGCCCAAACCAAAGAGCTAAATGCCTCATCAATTCATTATAATATTACTAATCACTATATAATGGCCTTATGTTATCTCAGTCATGCAAAGGAGAATACAGTGGCCAGCAAACTAGAGACTTACCTCACGCATATCAGACGCCAAATCTCGGGATCCCTAGCGCATATGTAAAATCCACGACAGACCT
Source organism: Dysdera silvatica (assembly GCA_006491805.2). Classification (NCBI taxonomy): domain Eukaryota; kingdom Metazoa; phylum Arthropoda; class Arachnida; order Araneae; family Dysderidae; genus Dysdera; species Dysdera silvatica. Next base: position 20,215,120 of record QLNU02014802.1, read on the forward strand.
ACGACGAAAAAACTAATTGAGTAAAGTCTTTTACTTAAACAGAAAGAAACGCAAGCGACATACCAGAAATAATTAAATCGATTTACTTTTGAGATTTGTTCGAGCGAAAAGACATCCAGTTCAGTGCTAATGACCCATTTCAGAATGTAAATAAAAATTTCTGTGGGCAAATTTGATAGGTGGGAGGAGCTCTGGAAACAATAGATACAATAAGCGACACATGTATAGGTTGGCACACATAGAGTGGTTCGTAAAATTAAATAGTCTACTCAAAAGCAAACAATTCAACAAAGGCATCAATTTAAAAGGAAAAAAAATTGGAGAGGGGGGTTAGAATTGTAGAATCCACATGGGCCATCAGGCTAGTTAACCCGAAACATGAAAAACGAATATTTTTTATTTTTCACCTCTAACTATGTTCTATATTGCTCTATTCATTGTTAACAAGTTATGGAAGAGCCAGAACCCTCTCTCCCTCCCTCCAAGAATGTTTTTGGGGAATGGCAAAAGCCAATGGTTTTCCACGGACTTCGATACCAAATTTTCGTTATTAATCCCTTTCACTTCTCTGTAGATTCAACTGGATGTCAGTTGCAGGGAAAATAGCTTCATATTCATGAGATCTATTTCATTTAGCTATTTAATGCAGAAGTTGGGTATATAATAAATTTGGTATTGCTCTGGGGATCATCCTTTAATTTAGAACAGCCATGTATAAATTTGTTCGTTAATTGCATTAATAAAATCAAGTTACATTAATTAATGTTTTATGTTAAAGCTCTTACAGTCTGTTCCACATTTGGCTGGCAGATTCGGCAAGTTGCAAAGTTGTGTTGCCAACTTTGGAACTTCTCCATCAGATTGACGGGTTCTTCGTCAATATCATGAAACAGCATATTTTCTTTGTCTGAACTGTAATGAAATTAAACCCAAGTTTTACATTCAGGTGGGATAGGTGGCTCAATGCAACCTTCAAAGATTGGAGCATGTTTTTGATTGGAGAAAAGGCCCAATCGGTACAGAAAGGAGTCTAGACCAGATGGAACATTATTTGCTATTTTAACACTTTACCTACCGCTTGCAACTACATATATAGCTGATTATAATAGGTTTCTGGTAGGTAAAGTGTTAAGACAGATTCCAATTTTCGTTTTACGTTACTAAAGAAAACATACAAACCCATTATCAGAATCATCATCGCTGTATGAATTACCTGTTAAAGTAAAAAACAAAAAAAAAATTACACTGTCGTCATAAAATTTACATGGTACCATGTAAATTTCATGTTTAATCCAACAGTTGGTACCAACTGTTGGATTAAACATGATGGGAATCTACATTCTAAACAGAACTTACTTGTATGATCATTTGAATACTCGTCGACTCGGAACTCAATATCAGGTACTAATTGTACGGCTCGGCGATAAAATGATATGGCTAAAAAAATCATAAAAAGAACGTCATGATTATCAACTAATTAACATCTAGAAGAGAACCCCTCTTACAAAAACACGAGTGCTTCGCTTTTAAGGTGGTGACGAGAGATCCATTTATAATAAGTTTACAGGTGAGCATTTACAAGGGAACGCCATTCACAAGAACTCCACTTGCAAGAAGTTGACAAGAGTATTCTATTTATAAAATATCCTCATTTACAGGAACTTTACAAGATACTTTCATTTACAGGGAGTGTGCAAGATACCTCCATTTACAGGAAGTTTATGAGATACCCTCATTTACAGGGAGTTTGCAAGCTATCTTGTTGATGAGAAATTGATAAGAAAATAACATTTAAAGACATTGACAAAACCCCACTTGCAAGAAATTTACAGGAAAAACCTAATTTTGCAAGAAGAGTGTGCAAGAGAATGCAGTTTATAAGAAATATACACAAGAGCACTTATAAAAAAATTCTACAAGAAGTCCACTTACGAGAGATCAACAAGATGGCTTACAAGAAAAAAGTTGACACAAAAACTTCACTTACAAGTCTGCATGCAAATTTTATAAAGTCATATGAAAATTCAGTTACGAGAAAAGTACAAGGGTCATGTTTTTTCCTTGTCCAAAATTACCTTTCTCCAGCAATCCTGCTCTCTCAGCTTGCACACCACAAAGGAATAATGAACGAGCCTGAAACAGACATTTACTCATCAATTACTCCATAATAAGCATAGGAAACCAAGTTTAGAAACAATGTTTTTTCATCACAACCATGGATGTATGGAAATTATGGTACAAACGACTCGCAGAAAGAAAATTTGTGGAAACCTGGTGGGGCATGCTCAAGGGTGGACACAGGAGTCATAGGCCCCCCATTAAAACGTATTTTTCACCAAATCGTTATTCCAAGACCATGGCAAATTCTATTGAAGCACCCCCAAACCAAAATGAAAGTCTGTGTCCACCCTTGGGCATGATCCCACATCTCTTCTTTGTCGGAGAAGTGCTCCAACCACTTACAGCCCTATAACTGGTTAGAGCACTTCTCTGGCAAAAAGTTGGCGCAGTATGGCCCAGATGCTCTTGCGCCATAAAAAAGCCAAACAATCAATCTCTGGCAAAAAGACATGGGATTGTGCCCCACCAGGTTACCACAAATTCTTTTTTTTTCTGCGAGTCGTTGTACCAAACCAAGTTTAATATTAAAAGGTACTTATAAAGGTTGAGTATCATCAATCCAAACTCTAGTTTTACTCTTACAGCATGCAAGCCTATACGAAAAGACATCGACTGTTTTGGACCATCAATAAACTGCAAAGTCCAATTTAAGCCTACTTTAGTCCCTATCCATGATTCATCATGGTCTTTGGGGAGATCCTCTTCCCATGTTTACACTGTTATAATTATTTTTTAGTGAAACCACTAAACCGACCGCTTCAACCTTACTGAGTCATGCACTCTAAAATCAGGAATAATTCACAATCCAAAATGTTCTTGGTTAACAACTGTTTGAATCAAGGAAGCTCAACCAATAAAGCTCCATTTTTTAATGCAACTGTTTCGTACTTGTTCTTCCACATCTGTGTCATCTAATTTTTCCAACGATGGCTTGTTGGTGGACTTCACGGTACTGGGTCCGTTCTCATTAGAAGGCAAGACTTCGATTTCACGCTGCCATTTGCGGCGGAAGTCATCCAATTCATATGATATCCCTAGATTTGGTTGGCTTGATGGTTCTTCATCTTGTGCTTCACCATCGTCCGCTTCTACATCTCCTGCGGAAGCTCCTTCAGCATTTCCATTATCCACATTGGATTTAGAATTAAGATTTGATTCCTAAAAATTAAAAAAAAAATTCACAGAAGCAAAATTTAACAGGACATTTTCTAGCAACTAATCAGGAATACGGTATCTATGTAATGTTTGTGCTTGATGATACAAGGGTATCTGAAATCATAATGCATCAGAATGTCCAGCTCTCCTAGGAATCCAAACCTCTTTGGACTAGGGCAGGAATGGCGAACATATGGCACACATGACAAAGTTTGCAAGTCGAATGAATTACAGGTGATATTTTATAAGCTTACAATTATTCAACATGTCATTTTAATTATTACAATGTACCAGTTTAAGTTGTTTTGCATAAAAGAAATTAACCAGCCAATATATGGTATACTCCAGGAACAAACATCTTGCTGAAAGTGAGAGATTAGTTCAACATTATAGGTCTTTGGGTAGGTGGCTGCCAAAGACAGAACTATAAGAGAAATGTGGAATGCCATTCTCAATACCGTTGGCTGTTTAAAAATACTAACGATGGCTGTGTTATGCATTTGCACCCCTACATAATACTTCCGAGTTGTTATTTTATGAAATCAATTTTATAAAAGACAGTATAAAAACAGAAGGACTGATATAGTTTAGCCTGTGTAAAGTGACAATGAATGACCCAGACATTCGTAACTACCATAAGTGGACAACATCAATAAACAGAAAGTCAGAACTTGCTTTTGGCAAGAGAATTTTAGGATTTTGAGTTAATATATATCACAGGCTATATGCATGTATATATAGTGGGCTATTTTTTCATCATTACAAATTATAATCACTTCTATATATTTATATATCAGATTTGTAATCAGAACAAGCCGAACTTTTATGCAAAAAATGACAGATTCATAATGTTTTGCAGGAAGTCTAACCAGTTAACTAGCTTTTTGGGGTAATTCTAAAAGCATGAGCTCCGCTGGCAAGATCATGCAACCTTCTCTACATCGCTAATTGCAATAATGATGCAAGATTTTAATGACAAAATTTTGCAAATGCTCCAGTCAAACTAATATATCCTATTATAAATCAGTGTTTTTGTTTTTTTTTAATTTTAAAAAAGTATTGTTTAAGGAACTTTTTTTTAAATAAATTTATAAAACAAAATTAAATGTACAAAGCCTACTTTCGTTATATGAAATATCTACCTGCCCTCCCCCCGCCACTTTTTTTTTCTAAAATAACCGGGTAGTAATGCATATTAAGCACGTCACCAAACTTTTTTCACTAAGAATCGCTTTAAAACTAGTTGCTACCACTACCATGTGTCCTCTATCAATCTTAGTAATCCGAAGTCGGATTGCTAATAAAATTCTTTTATGACTCCATTTTGGTAGAATTAGTATTCTGTTGTCCTCATAGACATACGCAAAAAGTTTGTAAGGGGAGTGTTATAGGCTTAATAGGAGGATTAAAGAGCTACAACTCACATATTCCTATGTTAAATATACAAAATTTCATTGCAATGGGGGGGGCTACAACCCCTATCACCACCTCCCTGCGTATGTCAATGGTTATCCTTCATTCTTAAAGGGTTTTTTTTTTTTTTTAACAATTATGTCTGAGCATTTGAACTCATTTCTCTTCTTATGGATTAGTGAGGAAAGCTAAGAAATACGCCAGTAATGACAATCTGCCATGATGGAACGTTGTTTTTCAGACGCTTTTGTGACCCAGTACTTTCATGAATCAGTACATTTCTAGTGGGGGAGAACACCCTCTACACTAAAAATATGGGCAAAGTACATATTAATCCCCGTCGCCAAAACTAAAATTATACTCTTAAAATTGGTCTAAGAATTTTTTCAGCATAGTCCATCTGCACACCTTACAACTGTATGCACCTTTACAACTAATGCAACTTTACAACTAATGCAACTAATAATTTGGCAATTGGAATATTGCCAAAATGAACTGTTATTGTCCACCATTATTAACTATTACTATTATGAAATGTTTCCCGGATGACTTTTGGACCCAGTTCTCTTCTTGAATCAGTACAAGCCTAGTGTCCACTCCCACCTCCTTACAAAAAACATCAGATAGTCAAGGAACGGCAAAATGTTGTATCAAAAAAGTTTGCAACTGTAAAAATGGAAAAAAGATGGTTTCGAAAGGAACTCATGAATTAATCCTTATTGGTTGTTTGCAGAGGGAGGATTGTTTTAACAGTTTCCAAAAACATGGGTAAGGCCTTTTTAATACATTCATAAAAGTTCATGACTAGCAGAACATTCATCCATCATGGAAGCATGAGGAGAGAAAGTTGGTGCATTGGTAATGGCGCTAGGTTATTAACATGCCCTTACGTCAAAAAACACCAGTACATAATGGCATCGCAATCTCTTTAATTCGTAAAGGTTGGAGTAATAAAAATAAAAAATTCACCGATGTTATACATACAGCAGTGAGACAATATGGTGTCACAAGTCACAAATCATAGGATATGTTTATGAAACACGAGCAGAAGACACTAGGGTGACAGTACAGAATTTGTCTCACAGTGTAATTTTCCTCTAGAAAACAGTTGAAAAGTCGTCGTGGGTGGAATTGTGACATCAGACGCAACGTCGCATGCACATTATCTTCCAAGGAGGTGCTAGGCCTAACATGGATGGTGCCTTGCACTGGCAGTATAGCAAAAGAGATAAAAATAAGCATGATGCAGTTAGGTCAGTGCAAAAGGGTTCTTGATACGATAAAAACAACATAAGTATGAGATGTCTGTGATGCATTTGTAGGTATATGAGGCGATGACAAGGAGAGGCATAAAAACAATATTCCTGCCACATACGTCCCACCAAGAAAATGAATGAAGCTTAGTACCTCCTTTTCTTAAGTCCACCGAATCGAGGAAGGGGGGGAAGGGGACAAGGCGGATAAAAATGAAGAAGAGAGGAGTATAGGAGGAGGAGAGGAGGGGATGGGAAGACGGGGCCTTGTAACATGATGTAAACAACGTAACTGCAAGTTAGTGACACTGTTGCCATTCGTGTTGGAAACAGTTCTCACCAAAAAGCACTGTGGGACAAATTGTATACCGAAAAAGTGCCGAAACTAGTTTTAGAATGCTTAGCGGTCAGTGTGTATTATGCAGTAGTGCCAACAACTTCAAAATTGTTTATTAACGTTAGGTTACAAAATGGCGTCAAACTCATTTTGACGATGGTTGTTTTGACACCGATGAAAAATTTGGCAACGTGAACCGTATATGCAATTTTCACCAATTACATTTATCTTTCAATTCGCCTTTACCACCAACTCCACAGAGAGGATATCTTCCAGCAACGCCCACAATGTGACACCCTACAAACAATTTGGTGCAGCTTCCCCGAATTTAATTTTTTAGGTGACAGAGATCGGATCTCTCAGAACAGTCGGTAAATCCTGGTGCGTGATCTTTGAAGCTGCCCTTGGGTCATAAAACAAGGTTGATTTTGAACGGGGGTGAGCTGACATGGATTGCTTTTTTGGCGCCTCCTCCGGCGAAAACAGGAGATTTTCACAGATGCACAGTGAGCCATATGCCCTATAAAAGTGGCCAAAAGTCTCTGAAAGAATTTCTGTAAAGATGTCTCTAAAAATTTTTCGCTAAAAAAAAAAGATTTTCCACTATTGGGTCCATTAAAAAAATTTTAACTTGACTTCAGTTTGGCTCCCCCATCCAAACGGGGCCCCGGGCGACAGCCAGGTTCGCCGTACCCTTAAGCTCCCCTGTTTAAATGTACATTATATTTAATTTCATAGACTATATATATACAATCTTGACAGTGGCGTGTGGAGCCTGGGGGTCTAGGGGAAGACTACAACCTTACTCCTACATTCTGAACATAGTAGGGGGGGGGGCTAAGTCATTCTTAACATCCCCACCCCCTAGTTAAGCCAAAAAGTAGTGATTAATCTACTGCGTCATGAAAATAAGCTAGTTATTATTGTTTCCGTTGCAAGATATGACATCCATTCATTGATAAAACACAAAAAAGATACCATTTTGTTACGTCTGTAACTCGAAGCGTTCAGTCCAAAAATTCTCGATCTGAGTTAAAACGAATAACGCAAGTGCCGTATCTCAACGCCTCCTTTACGGCCGCCATTTTCACATCACATGGGTTTTAAAGTCGATTCCTGTGGTTTGATTGTAAACAGAACCTTGACTCTTCATTTAAGGCAACCCATTATGGTTTGAGTGATTGCATGAAAAAAAGTAGTTTAATAGTTGTCCATAAGATGTCGCTCCTTACCATTTTTCTATAAGGGGCCTGCCAGTCCAGGCCCCATATTTTTCTAAACAGATACAACCGAACATCGTTAACGTGAATATAGGTGGTTTTGTTCGAATTTATAGCATTTTACTTTATCCGAAAGAAAGAAGTGGCTTTGGAATAAGGTGACTGCCTAGGATAAGGCCACCAGATTTTTGAACCAGGATTTGGGGACAAAATGACGCAGTGTCCCCAAATTAAGGACTAATTTGAGGACACGCCTTTGAGGACATTTGGTGTCATTGATTTCAACATTAAATACACATTCCCGCCTTTCTTAATACTTTTTGCAAAGACTTATCCTAGTATATACCTTAAAGCAGACAACATTGTCTTTTCAAATTTTTCAATTATCTAAAGCAAACATTATCACAGTATACATCTAATTAGCAAATACAGTTTTACATGTGATAAGTAAATCATCTACAAATTTGCAGCTAAATCTGACCTAATATAGGCAAATGAGAGAGGATATGATATTTTTTGAAAATTAACAAAAGTTCTGGGACATTTGAGGACATTCTTTCAAATTTGGTTACATTTTGTGTCCCCAAACAGTTTTGTTGTATTTGGGGAGAAAGTGTGAAATTCGAGGGTTGTCCCCAGGATTTAAGAACTTTGGTCACCTTAGCCTAGGACCTCACGCCATCGGGGTCCTTGTCGCATTTCTTTCTTGGTTGCATTCATTTTCTAAACTTTAAAATCTATGCGCGAATTCAAATGTTTATCATTTAAAAAAAAAACTTTACTCAGCAACAATTTCAAATAGTGTAAAATTTTTCTGTTGAAAATAAAACAAGCCCTTACTACAAAATTTTATGTCCCTGCATTATGGGGCTGCCATATATCAGGCTTTAGGGAGAACAATCCTCCTTTTCGGGTATAAAACCGGCGTCTTCCTTTTAAACCTAAACCGGACCTGTAATTGCCCGGCTTTTCGTCCTTATGCATAAATCTAAAAGATTTTGCACAGAAATGAATTTCCGAACTGACGTTACGTATATAAAGAAACGGGACAACTTTTTGAAAAAGTTTTCTCTCTACTCTACCTTAACTTTTCAAGGTGGTTACAATACTATTTAACATATCCACACATATACACACACACACACACACACACTCAAGAACGTACTAACGTTCTGGAGAATGAAGGACCGAGAGATGTTTTACGGCAACAAACTGGTGACGCCGTCTATTGCCACAAAATCCCAATAGTTATTATATAATATAAATTAATTGTTAATTAGATGTTAATTAGTTAATTAAATAGTTAAAATAAACTGAATTACAAAACAACAACCACTTGAACGATTTCAATTTTACTGATTTCGCAGAGCACCAAGCTTTAAGATCGATAGATTCACAAAGCGTAAGAGAAAATGTACAAATAAAGGAAGAGATGCTAATTTGTTTTTTAACAATAGATACGCCAGGGGGCAATGTAAAATAGTATTATTGACGGTATGGTGCCAACATCTATTGACAGAAAATGAAATAAAAATCCAAAGTTATTTCGGCTTTGCTGCATTAGTATATGTTTTTATCCGGGGGCGGGGGGGGGGGGATCTTTCAATTCAATTTATTTTCTCAGCATAGTAATGGATGCATAACAAAATTACAAAATATTTACAATTAGTTATGATAAACTATGCCAAGAGGAAGATGGGTAAAAAAGACTCAGAGACCTGACAAGTTCCCAACCCCCTCAAAAAGGCAACAGGAAACAAAAGGCAATGCAATATGCAATAAATGTCCTCGTGCTTTGTTACGAATTGTGTTTAAGCTGTGTATAACGGTATGGTGTATACTTTTGTTATAAAATCATAGCCTTGATTTGTCGCATTATCGATTTCTTCTCGATATATAGATGGTAGTTCAAGATCCTCATCACGAGCTCGTTTCTTCATATTTGCAATCTTTTTTTTACAACATTTCTTGCCAAATCTGATTTACAAATATGGCTCGTTGTTCGTAATACAATTTCATCTTTTGTATGTATCCGGCCACCACAGTTGTTGCTTTTTTCTTTAGAGAAAATCCAAGTGACAAAACCATTTTGATTTTGTCTTTCCTTTCGATTGGAATATCGGTTATGTAGAGCACATGGCTTATTTTCCGAGGTTTCATTCATCTTAATGGTATTCACAACTAGGAAAATCCTTTGTCATAACGTAATATTTATCTAACTATTTTCTTATTCACAAAATATATATTACACAACTTGTTTCAATATATAAAATAGTACGTTGAATACGAATTTATAGCATGTCACTTCGAGAAATGTGGTCAAGTGCACAGAAAGCAATGCATGAGAGGAACTTGTCCGGTTTTCACCCTTTGTCAAAAAGCAGTGGCGATATTTAATTGGTTTAGAAATTTCTGAGCATAGTCATCGTACGATATTCTCACCCTTGGGGCAAAGAAAGTCATAAAAACTAATTGGTTAGGCGACAGTATGTCGGGGCTATTGGGTGCTTTGTTTGAGGATAGGTTTTCTTCTGACAAACGCTAAAACTTAACTTTTTAATTT